>CM061531.1:161118981-161189035 GCA_030545055.2 Neoaliturus tenellus
TATGAATGTTAAAGGTAATACCCCCCGTCGCAGCAGACCTGCGTACTCAGCGAATTTCCAAATTAGTAATATTAATTTTGACCAGATAAACCTGTAACCCAAATATCATCCCATGCTCATAAATAGGGAAATAAATGTCTATTCTCCTGAGATAAATATAGAAAAAGAGTATGCAGGTATGCTGCCATGGGGAACACTAAAAGTAGGTTTTTAGCATAAAAAGAAATTATTTCACCATATGTAGCCATATACTAAGTTTCATAAATATCTGTCCATTGCTAAAGGAGTTTGCCTATTCTCCATATGGTTAACATGGGAAAAGGGTATGCAGGTTTGCTGCCATGATAAGCACAAAAACCAAGATTTTTTACCATAAATGGATGAATCTCAACCAAATAAAGCTGAATACCAAATTTCATCCAAAAATATAGGTTAATAAGTGAAATATTAACACATCCTTATTCTCCATAAGATTAACATTGGAGCCCCTAAATACAATGTACTGTCTTTAGACTTTTTAATATCTCGGTAACCATTTGAGATAGAGCAAAGCTTTAAAGTACTAAATTGTGTGTTTTTTTGAGCTGAATCTAATGGTCAAAATAAATATTTAAAATTTTTTAAATTTACATGTGAAAAATGGAAAAAATCCATTTTTGGTGTACAAAACCCCCAAAACTACCCCTTCCAGTAGGTTGATATGTCTGGTTTACGAACTCATCCGAATAAATGTGGGATTACATATCTCTACCAAATTTGGTGTCGATCGGACCGTTTTTACGAGAGTTATCGTGTCTAGGGACACATATATATATATATACAATATATAATATATATATAAAAATTTTAATGACTATTATTTTTGGTCTCTGGGCACCTCAAAACGAAAAAGTAACATGGTCCCGGGCTTAGGTCTTACCATGAGACCTACGGTAATAGCTTATTCCCTATGGGAAATTCGCTAAAAGGATGTTTGGTTTTCGTAAAAAGCTGTGGGGTTGTATCCGCAAATTTAGAGAGTGACAGCTGTTCAAGTGAGTTTTTTTTCTAGATCAGGATTGGCCAAGGGCTATTTAAAAGATTTTGGAAGAAATTACAGGAAAGAGTCTGCACACTTACCAAAGATTTGAATATTGCGTTGTACACAAAAAATAACATATTACCAAGTCTTTGGTATGCTTGTTTACACTCTCCCATAATATCTTCTAGTATTTTTACTTTGTCTTATGGTGAAGGTAATGGAGGATTTAGACAAGTGAGAGAGAGCTTTTGGTGCCTTTTGAACTTAAATAAAGTGTCTGAAAGCATCTGTTATGCAAGCCTCATTAAAACTTGACTAATTTAACTTGAATTTAATTGAACGGAAACGGACGCGACAAGACAAAGCATATTACGACTTCGCGAGCGAAGACATATGTTTTATAGTGTATGGGTATTTAATTTAATAATATGTTTTTATCTTTGTTCGCGAAGTCGTAATATGCTTTGTCTTGTCGCGTCGCGTCGCGTCCGTTTCCCTGTGCGGCCGGCCTAAGTGTGCAGCGTTTGATTGGCTGACCTCTTATTTGGGAGAATGTCCCAACATACACAAACAAAAATGAAGTTTATATAAACTGTCAAATTCTCTTTTAGAACACTACAATATTCAATCTCTCAAGGTTCAGTCCTATTTTTTTCATCTGTTTACTTGAAGGAATACCTGAATCACAAAGTACAGTAAACTTCCTCTAATCCGGCACGTCCGGGACTTGACGTGTGCCGGATTTCGGAATATATCGGATTACAGGATGAATATCAGGAAAAATGTAAATTAAACAAAAAATGATTATAAAACACTTACTTTATAGTTTACTTTGTTTTTATAATAAAGTAAGTGTAAAAAACACTTACTTTATTATAAAAACAGCTTTCAAAGAATAAAACCATTGAATAACATACTCCACTATAAACAAAAATACAGTACAGTACAAGGAATCTAAAATAAATAAAAATAAGGTAGGGGTCAAGACATGCAACGTCCTCTTTGCACCAGGTGTTCTTTTGCACCTATGACATCACCATTTATTTACTTTTTTATGAATATAAAAAACCTTCAATTTATTGAATTCTATTAGTTATTTTTATGCGTCATCATAACTCTAAATAAACTTTATAAGGGTAGTTAATTAATTTTCATTGTTTTCCAGAAGAAAATTTTTTTGGAAATATTGTTTTGTCGTAAATAATATACCTTCAGTTTAGCAAGTTCAAAAGAGACACTTTTCTAGAGAAGATTATGATCGTGAGTGACTTAAAATACAGTAGTGTTTGAATATGATGCAAACAAGAACATTATTGCAACTAACTACAATTCCTTTATTGTGATTGCCTACAGCAAGTTTACATCATGCTATCGTAATGCACGGGACCTGAGTGTGTTGGAAATTTACCCCAGCACGAAAGTAAAACACGTTCAAGAATCTCATGAGGATCACAGTTTTTTGGAAGCAACAGACATTAAACATGTTTTTACAATGTGTGGATTAGATCTAAATGATTAGAAAAAATAAACCCACACATAAAAAAAGTTTCTATTGCAATTTGAACAACGGTTACAAACAAGAAGAACGTTTTTATTTTCATCAAACATAAAATACAAGAAAGTAATAAATTATTTTAAAGAATAGTTTAAGTTTCAAATTAAATTTAAACACACTTTTGCCATTAACTTAACGGTTTTATGACTTAACCTTATCGTTAACATAAAAACATTATGTGTTTTAACACCAAAACATTACATAGGTTTTGACAGTTCTCTGCAATAAGTAAACAGAAACTAAATCAGATGTCAAGGCTTGCACCGGCTACATCATGGTTTTTGTTTACGTGACCCTTACCTTATATTTCTAGCGTCCTTGGTACAGTATATGATTATGAAACATAAAAGAGTACAGTAGACGCCCGATTAACGGAGTACTGTTCTGCGAACAGGTGCACAGGACGGCCGGAAGGAAGTTCATTGTCCGCCGACCACTGACTATAAAAATAGACCCTCCCCCCGCACCCCAACCTTTCGTCTCTCCCTTTCCTTATTTTAAATATCAGTCATTGGATCATTGAACATTGTACTTTGCACTGTATGCTGACAATCAGTGTTTTGGATTAGGCCATGATCGCAGAATTCAATTTTTAAGATGGCAAGCGATTTATAGAATTAGCCGATGTCGGCCGAAGACGACTCATCTCCCCTCCACGCATGCCAATACGAAATACACTTTGTACGACACAGTGTCGCTCCGCGGCGACTTCCGATCCCAAACAAATTCGAACGCTCAATTGTTATCGTTGTTTCTGTAAATACAATAATTTTTCTGAAAGTCGTGCCGGATTATCGAGCGTGCCGGATTATAGGATGCCTTATTAGAGGAAGTTTACTGTACTCTTACTTGAACAATCTTTTGCTTTTATTTAGATACCACAGTGAATAGACTTGTCATTAACTATGACAATGGTTATTGCAAGTATTAAAAATGAAAGAATATGTCGAATGTGGATCTATCTCCTTTTAGGAATACCTGTATATGGGAGCAATATATATATATATATACACAGGGTGATTCAGACCACCCGTGGACTATTTAGATACCACAGTGAATAGGCTTGTCATTAACTATTATACATTACTTTCTAGTAGAAAATAATCTTTTGTTAAACATTGCTAAAACACTAGACAGATTTACATATCAACACCGGACTTTTTCATGCTGCTCCCTCCCCCGAGCATACAATCCGAATACATCTGAGCATACGAGCCGAATCATACAATGTGTCTAGCAGACGACACAACAGTGTGCACTGTCACGGCGTGGACTAATCCTTCACTCTGCCAGTGGCACCGCCCACACTACAGCCCTCCGCACTACTGTTGCGCCGACTAGCCCCAGTCAGCACACAATGTGAAAATCACGTTTTTTTCACGTGAAAAAAGGTGAAAACGTAAAAGTAAAAAATAATACGTTTTTTTCACGTGAAAATAACGTAAAAATGTGAAAGTAAAAAAAAAGTGAAATTTAAAACGTGATTTTCACCAAAATATTTTTACTTTTTTTTTACTTAATGTTTTAAAGGTAAAAATTAAGTGAAACAAAAACGTCATTTTCACGTCTTTTTTTCACGTTATTTTAACGTGTAATTGAGTGCGCTTTTCACATTATAATCACGTTATAATAACGTGATTTTCACCTTTTTTTAACGTGAAAATAACGTTAAAAGTAAAATTTAAAACGTTATTTTCACGTAAAAATAACGTTTTTGTGCTATCTGGGTATGCCGCCATCAAGATCAAAAAATAATGTTTTTGATCTGAGACGAAATGCGAATAAAATCAATTTTTAAAATATTCTCAACAAAAACCATGAGCACAGATACACCGAGCCATCTGTTCTCAAGTACAAGGAAGGTTGAGTATTAAATGTATAAATAGTAAATTAAATCCATCTGAAGTACAGCAGAAGTGGCCGAGAGGGTTAAGGCGCTAGGACAGTGATAGAAAGGTTGAGGGTTCAAATCCAGGTGGAGGTAAGAAATTTTTGATCGACTTTATTTACATTTTTTTAATGTGTTGGTTAGAAAAAAAGCATTCATTTACAAATTTTTGAAAAAAATTTGTAAAATGTTCAGTAAAACATAAGTTAAAAAGGTAAAAATTAAGTGAAACAAAAACGATATATTTACGTAGTATTTTTACGTTTTTTTAACGTCAAAAAGTGTGACACTTGCACGTTATAATCACGTGAAAAAAACGTTATAAATCCGTTTCTTGACGTAATAATAACGTCAAAAATGTTAAAAGGAAACGTTATTTTCACGTCTTTTTTACGTTTATGTGCTATCTGGGGCTCTCCCTCCTTATCAAACTGTTTGTATCACCATTGTAATTCATTTAAGTGCCACAGTAATAATTAGATGTACTGGTACGTCGGATGTCTTCAAATTTGAAATGAACAGGTTGTCTGTATGTCTTTTCAAAAAATATCCTTTAAAAAAATCTTCAAAACACATTATTTGAGACAACACCCGAGAATCACGTTAAAATACAAATGGTAGTAGCCATGGTAAGACTAAGTCCTGGACCATGTTACTTTTTCATTTTGAGGCCCCAGAAGCAAAAAACACCATTCGTTAATTGTCATATATGTATGTATATACGGTATTTAATTTTCCCATTTCTACTTTCTCCCCCTATATGGAGAAAGTATTGTTTTCGTCAAAATTTTGGAATTTGAGTTGTTGGTAGATTTATCCATTTTGGTGCCCCCAGCAGTAGCGGCTCGTGGCCCGTGCAGCCCGTGCGCCCGCACCGGGCGCCAGGGGCGCGCGTATTTTGGGGGGCGGCGCGAAGCGCCGCTCCGGGCGACGGAAAGAGGGGGTCAGAGAAAGATAGGTGTTTGAGAAATCAAATGAAGAGAGGGGGAACGGTAGTTTTTCTTAATTATTTATCTTTAATGATTCAAGAGAGCAGGTCAATGGCCTTGTTTGTATGATTTTTAAACTCGTATAGATACAAGGAAGCACTCCCTGAAACACTCGAGCGCCCATCCATTGTTGCGGTAGGTTTGTAGGTATCCTCTTCTCATTATGAGTAATCTAGTAATGGACGAATGTACGGTACGGATGACAGTTTTTGATGATCTGCGATTACTTTTTGACACCCCCGGCGCCGACATTCCGTCACCCCGGACATCCGGGTTTGGAACCGGTGTCCGAAACACTATAGTTCTATAGTGTTGTTTACAGAACTATAAACAACACCATGCTTATAGTTCTATGACATCCCGACCCAACCCTTCGTCAAAAGAGACCTGATTGGTACTCCTCCCAAACTGGTGTCTCATTCTTTCCACACTACTTAAATAATTACAACTTAGGTCCTGGATTTAGCCTATGTGGTGAATGGTTGAGCTCGTTAAGTAATTTGTATGTGACGAATAAATTTGTGGTAGTAGGGCCTAAGTTTAATTTTTACAAGA
The DNA here is from genome assembly GCA_030545055.2 of Neoaliturus tenellus. Taxonomy (NCBI): domain Eukaryota; kingdom Metazoa; phylum Arthropoda; class Insecta; order Hemiptera; family Cicadellidae; genus Neoaliturus; species Neoaliturus tenellus. The sequence goes on from CM061531.1 coordinate 161,124,990, forward strand.
GAAGGAATAAGATAAAGACAATATTTATATATATACCATAGTTATTTTATTTCCGAGGATTTAAGTAATCGGAATGTCTCATAAAGAGTTAAAAACTAAATCAGAAATTAAAGACTGAAGATTGTAGACTACTTGATCGCTACAGATAACGTGTTTTTATTTTCATTACACAATTATTGAATATTAAATTCTTGGAATGAGAACATCGTCGTTGCGGGCGCGCCGTATATTGTTCCTGCTCAGATAAAATGCCTTTGTTCATTGGGCTATTAATTAATGATCCTGACAAATGAAACAGCTGATATTTGTCAGTAACAAAGCTACACCTCATCTGATCCATTACAATCATCACACTCACCCCTTCAGTCATACTCACCTTAAAATACGCACCACAGAGTGCGTATAGGTGTTTCAAATAAAATATCTAAAAAAATATTTTAAAAATATCTAAAACTTTTGTCACTGTATGTCTATTGTCTATCCAGGTATATTCTTGTCTGGAAATGCCCAATTGTTAAACATTCCTGATATTTTAATGTAATATTTAAAGTCAGATGATTCCGAACGTGGTATCGTTCCGTGAGGTGTACAGTCAATGGTAAAACTATGTCTTTCTAGTTATAAAAGAAACTGTCTATGTTTTATATAAAGTTCTGATTTGACATATCAAAAAATTAGCGGCGAAGAATGCCAACAGCGTAAAAGAAAAGACGAAGAAAATAACCGCTCCGGTCTACCTGAGCCCGAATGCTGCCTGGCAGCCGCGGCCGTAGCGCTAAGCGAGATTTATTGATGTAAAGGTTTACGGGAATCGTGTTTCAAAATTAACTCATTAAGTTAGAAATTGACTCTTAACTTTTTCTAAAAGTAGAAAGAAGGATCTCGTCTTCTCTAGTTTTATAATTTTTAAATAAAATTTCTAATTGCAGTTATAGTTGTCTAAAATCGTCTGTTTTTCTCTAGTGGCAAGTTTTATCGATGCAGAGGTTTACGGGGATCGTGTTTAAAACTAAACAATTAAGATATATATTGGCAGTTAACTTTTTCAAAAGTTAAAAAGACGGATCTCGTTTAGCATTTTTAAATACAATTTATACTTTCAGCTATAACTGTCTAAAATCATCTATTTTTCTCGATGCAAATGCAAGGTTTTTTTAGAACCCTGTCATCTTCTACTAAATGCAGCGTAGAGCTATAACTAAGGTGTCATATTAAAGAAGAATAACGGTGCTAAATTTCCTTTCTTACAATGTGGTAATCTTACTTTGATAGTTTCATCAAAACTAATGGAAAACTTCAGTTAAAAATCGAGAAAAACAGATGATTTTAGACAGTTATAGCTGAAATTAGAAATTGTATTTAAAAATTCTAAAAACAGAGCCTACGAGATCCATCTTTCTACTTTTATAAACAAGTTAAGAGTCAATCTCTATCATAATTAGTTAATTTAAAACACGATTCCCGTAAACCTCTGCGGCGATCAAACTGGCCTAGCTAGCTCTACGGCCGCGAGACGGCATTCGGTAACGTCGTTCGTGCTCAGGACCGGAGCCTTAATTCCAAGAGACTCTTGGAAATTAATTATTTAAAAATAAATATTTTCCAACATGTTACGAGCTTTTATATGAATTTGGAGCGAACCACGTGTCATTTTTAACATGTGTTACTAAAAAGGGAGCAGGGTCTGGTGAATGGATGGTGGTGGGAGGGGGGGGGGGTGTTCGGGGATAGCATGGTGTTGAAAAGCGATGGGGGGCGGCAAATTTGGTCTTTGCACGGGTGCTAAAAAACTCACGAGCCCGCCCTGGCCCCCAGAGTAAAAAAAAGTGGTTTTCAGGGTGATGTCTGTCTGTATGTGTGTGTGTGTGTGTGTGTGTCTGTGTGTCTGGATGTAAACAGATCTAGAGAATGCCCCAATGGTCCGATTTTGGTGGAATTTGGTATATAGGTTCAAATTCACGATAATTCCAGTGTTTTTTAAAATTTTTTTGAATTTTTGATTTTTAAGGGTAGTTTACCCCCCAAAAATCCTCCAAAAACATGGAAAATCAAAATTTCTCAAAAACGGCTCTAACGATTTCGATTAAAATTTTGTGGTTTATTAAGATTAAAATTCTGAATAAAATGACACCACCCGCATCCCCAAGAAAATGCGCGTTCAAAATTGTTTAAAATATCATTTTTTTGGATTTTTAAAATAGCTGTTATCTTGAAAAAATTTTACTCATGACCGATTGAGTAACAAATAATCAATTGAATGATTGATTTTACAAATAATCAAGCTCAAAAAACGAAATAATTCAGTGTTTTAAAATATAACTCTACGTCAAGTGGTTGCGGAGAAAATTAAATTTTTGTTTAGCGGTAAACGCAGTACGTTGTTAAAAGTCACAGACAAGTGTAGGGTCAAACTCGCGCTGCTCAGCTGGTAGCTATCCGACTGAGTCATCAAGACATTAATGTTGAAGCTTTTAACACCTTTTTATATTGTTGGGAGAAAGTATGTGTTAGCTATCTGATAACGTTTATTATTAATACCAATAGCTTCAGCGATGTTTTTCCGCAGAAGTTTGCTGTTACTTTTAGATTCCGCTACTTTCTTCTGATAATAGTTTTCTTTATCAGGAGGAATCTAGGAGGAGATTTCACCACCCTCAGGGGATCTCTGGCAATCATTTTTTGAAGCAATCATTTGCAATTTGATGTTTGCAATATGGTAAAGCAATGCATATTGCGTAAAGCAATATGGCCCATTGATGTTTGGTTCAGTGTTTTTGGCCAACAACTGTAGTTGCCTGAAAATTACAGACCCGATTAAATTGACTGGCCCATGAGAATGCACTTGATCAATTGACAAAAATCATATACGGTTAAAATCAACACAATCACATTGAATAATCGAAGATTTGTACATACCTAAAAAACATAATCATGTTCAATTCCCACACTATCTTAGCAATGTATTTTTCATAGTTTAGAAGAAAATTAAACTTTAAAATATGCTTTATTTTAGATTATTATAATTTCTTTGGGTTTTTTTTTGTATTGAAACAACAAGAAATAATCATATTATTGTATAGGATATTGTTTTAGCGAATTTCCCATAGGGAATAAGCTATTACCGTAGGTCTCATGGTAAGACCTAAGCCCGGGACCATGTTACTTTTTCGTTTTGAGGTGCCCAGAGACCAAAAATAATAGTCATTAAAATTTTTATATATATATATATGTATATATATATATATATGTATATATGTGTCCCTAGACACGATAACTCTTGTAAAAATGGTCCGATCGACACCAAATTTGGTAGAGATGTGTAATCCTACGTTTATTCGGATGAGTTCGAAAACCAGACATATCGACCTACCGGAAGGGGTAGTTTTGGGGGGTTTTGTACCCCAAAAATGGGTTTTTTGCATTTTTCATATGTAAATTTTGAAAATTTTAAATTTTTATTTTGACCATTGGATTTAGCTCAAAAAAACACACAATTTAGTATTTTGAAGCTTTGCTCTATCTCCATTGGTTACCGAGATATTACAAAGTCTAAAGACAGTACATTGTCTTTTGGGGCTCCAATGTTAATCTTATGGAGAATAAGAATGTGTTAATATTTCACTTATTAACTAATATTTTTGGATGAAACTTGGTATTTAGCTTCATTTGTTTGAGATTCATCCATTTAAGGTAAAAAATCTTGGTTTTAGCGAATTTCCCATAGGGAATAAGCTATTACCGTAGGTCTCATGGTAAGACCTAAGCCCGGGACCATGTTACTTTTTCGTTTTAAGGTGCCCAGAGACCAAAAATAATAGTCATTAAAATTTTTATATATATATATATATATATGTATATATTTATATATATATTTATATATATATATATATATATATATATATATATATATATATATATATGTATGTGTCCCTAGGCACGATAACTCTCGTAAAAAAGGTCCGATCGACACCAAATTTGGTAGAGATGTGTAATCCTACGTTTATTCGGATGAGTTCGTAAACCAGACATATCGACCTACCGGAAGGGGTAGTTTTGGGGGGTTTTGTACCCCAAAAATGGGTTTTTTGCATTTTTCATATGTAATTTTAAAAAAATTTTAATTTTTATTTTGACCATTGGATTTAGCTCAAAAAAAACACACAATTTAGTATTTTGAAGCTTTGCTCTATCTCCATTGGTTACCGAGATATTAAAAAGTCTAAAGACAGTACATTGTATTTTGAAGCTCCAATGTTAATCTTATGGAGAATAAGGATGTGTTAATATTTCACTTATTAACCAATATTTTTGGATGAAACTTGGTATTTAGCATCATTTGGTTGAGATTCATCCATTTATGGTAAAAAAATCTTGGTTTTTATGCTTATCATGGCAGCAAACCTGCATACTCTTTTCCCATGTTAATCATATGGAGAATAGGCAAAATCCTTTAGCAATGGACAGATATTGATGAAACTTAGTATGTGGCTTTATATGGTTGAGATAAATTGTTTTTATGCTAAAAACCTACTTTTGGTGTTCCCCATGGCAGCATACCTGCATACTCTTTTATATTTATCATAAGGAGAATAGACATTTATTTCCCTATTTATGAGCATGTGATAACATTTGGTTTACAGGTTTATCTGGTCAAAATTAATATTACTAATTAGGAAATTCGCTGAGTTCGCAGGTCTGCTGCGACGGGGTGTATTTAGATTAGGGATTGCGCAGTTCTGGATAAAAAAAATCAAATCTTGATCCATATGACATTGTTTACCAAAGTGCACAATCATGTGCTGGTTACTGTATAAGTGTAGCTCAGCGGAGGACAGTGCATTATTTGATTTCATCATGTGTCTGTTTCAGACTGAGCAACGGGTGGATAATTAAGATGGGAAGAGGCTTGGACTACTTCAAGCCACCTGAAGGCAAATTCTCATTAGGTTCATATGATCTTGACTTGAGACCTTGTCATGCAACGACAGTAGACATCTTCCATGAAAAAAATGTTAGAACAACCTACAGCTGAAATTCTGCTGCTAACCCTAATGTTAAAATAATTCAGTCTGTTTATTAAACCTTTCTCATGGTTTGAGTGCTTTTCAAATTTTGTCGAAAGAGTGCCTAAAGACAAACAAACCGAACTATTATTCATTTCTTGAAACACTGATAGCCAGAGCTAGCACATTAATTTTATGATTTTCATAACGATTAAGTATACTAAAACTGACTATCCTCTCAAAATTTGTATGCTGTGTATCTGCTCTTGCACTACATCAGGCATGTTCTTTTATGAAATTTCCGATTATTTACGCTGGCTCACATAAAGAGTCATCACCTACCAAAGGTGATAACTATATTGTAATTTTATATGTCGTTACAAGTAAAATCCTCTTGTTACAGTTTCACATGTGGTTCAACAAATTCATACCAGATTGCAGCACTTATGTTAGAAAACTCTGAAAGTCGAGTAGCCAAGTGAATGAGCTGTCTTGGAAAGATAAACAAGCTCTTTTGAGCTTGACATTTTAGCGAGTGCTACAAAATAATTTATAATTTAATTTGAGTGTATGATCCTAATAATTTTATAATTTTACTGAGCGAATGCTCAGACCCCAAGATACTTTTTGTAATTAATGTTATTTTTTACATCATGATCCAAAGTATTGTTTTAAACTACTCTGGAAAGTCCCATTCTCAGTCTTGAAATAGGTCACTTTTTAGATGAAATATAATCTACAAATTAGTTCAAACAACTACTATAAATTCTCACATTAAAACAATACACATAATTTGTTTTATTCATTTACTATATTTTATTGTACAGAAATAATAATGTTAATTAAATTATAATGAGATGTTCACAACCTTTTCTTTAAGATTTTTATGAAAGTCTTAAGACTAAAAACAATTCAATGAATGCATTGCAAATAATAAGCTCAACAATATCAGGAACTAAATTCAAATTATTACTACAGACTTTCTTATCAATTGAACTCTTGGGTCTTGGGTATGGAATCCAGGCTGGTCAAAGATTTTAATTTAATAACAATAAATTTTATCTCTCTGACATTGTTTTGCAATGTACGGGAATCCACATATAAGATTTTAACCAGTTTTACATTTTACACATTCAAATTTTTACAGATAATTTTAACAATTCATTTTCATTTATTTACCACTCAGATAGCTTTTTCCACTGATTTGAATACTGATTCTGTTAGTTGGAAATGTTTGGTTTTAATTTTTTTTCTGCTCACAAAATGATTCAAGCAAGTGTCAGTTAAGCATAAACATAGCAGTACTGGTAATTAATTTTTAAATCAATCACTTTAAACTATTTTAAATTAATAAATAATAATACTTTATTGACAGGTTTCATAAAATATACTTAGCAATACTTAAAACTTAAAAATAATTTTTATTTTAAACTAGGATGTCAAAAATCTTTAGTTACACAATCTTCAACATTGTAAGGTGATTTTTTTATTATAGTAGGATTCACGAAAATAGTCCGATGAGAGTCGATACATTGTTGCCAAATTTACTCTGAAACACATTTTTATACTGTATTACACATGGTAAACATAACCACAAATGACAACATTGCAGGGCGAGAGGGGGTGAGGGGGGAAACAACTGTTAAAATTTCCATCGGACTATTTTCGTGCATCTTACTATAGTTAAGCCATTAATTTTCTATTGTATTGTTTTACTGGCAGTTCCAACCAAATAACTAACCAAATAATTTTTAAGTCTCTGTAAAAGAGATTTGAATTTTGTTATAATATGTTCGCCTAAAGATGTTATGTATGTATAAGAATAAGAAACTGTGTTCAGTGCTAGAAATAAGTAATTTTATAACTTGTAAATTTTATTTTTTATGTGATATCTTGTAATGTAATGTAAATAAATAAACTATTTATAGGTTGATTATCTATATCTTTCCTTATTAAATACAATAAGGGTTTTTTTTTATTGAAACTCCTACAATTTCTAACCATGAGTTTTTTGTATCGTTGGATAGGAATTAGTCCGTAGTTGTTTCGGTTCTGCCGAAAATTGATGAGACTCGGACTTAAAATAAAGGCGCTGTCTATTATTGAAATTTGAAATTTTCCCATTAGAATAGCATTGGGATTGGGTTGAGCCAACGAGGTTAAAATAAATATAGAGTGCTGTTGAGATAGGGAAGTTTGTCCATGGTTGACAAACTTCCATTTGGCGACATTTCACCCACGACTCACACTGTTTTAGCGAATTTCCCTATAGGGAATACGCTATTACGGTAGTAGCCATGGTAAGACCTAAGCCCGGGACCACTTTACTTTTTCATTTTGAGGTCCCCAGAAGCCAAAAAAACCGTTCGTTCATTTTCATATATATGTATATATATATATATCTATCTATCTATCTATCTATCTATCTATGTGTCCGTTATTCTGATAACTTTTGAATGGGACCTCCGATTTTGATGAAATTTGGTATGAAGGTGTAAGACCAGATCTATTTTCATGAGTTCGCGAACCAGCTTTGTCGGGTTATGAGAATGGGGTTTTATGGGGCTTCAAAGGGGTAAAAAATGGGTTTTTGACATCTTCGGGTCTCAATTTTCAAAATTCATCAATTTTAACTGAAACCATTTAAAAGAGCTTAAAAAAACAAACAATTTGGTATTTTGAATTTTTATCTTAGCACAACTGGTTACGGAGAAAATCCAAAAATGTGTTTCCCATGTTATTCTTATGGGAAATAAAGAAAACCCTTTAGCATGCTTATTTATTGACATAACTTAATCAAATTTGGTATGTATATTATCTAGATAGGGTTTAAAGTATACTTGCTTACGAAACCCATATAGCGGCAAACCTACATACTCACCCCCATGGGGTTTATGGGGAATATAATAAATTGCCAGAGCTTGATACAATTTTGTGTTTACATACACCAATTATTGATTAATTTAGATTTTCTTACAACACCCCATGGCAGCAAGCCTACATACTCGATCCTATGGTGTTTTTATGGGAAAAGTAAACAATCTGAAATTCAATTGGAAATTCGCTGAGTGCGCAGGTCTGCTGCGATGGGGGTATTTATTTCCGTAACGGATTGAAGGATTTACTTAAAATTTGGCATGGACCTTTACCACGACAATGTTAGTTTTCAGAAAAAAAGTTATATTTTCCGATGTGTATTTTTAAAATGGCGGCTATTTAAAAAAGTTAAACTCAAATTTCTCAAAAACGGAAAATTTCATCAAAATGTCATAAATGACAAAAAAAGTTGACAAATTAAATTACATAAACAGTGATACCAAGATTGTAAAGATTTGACAACAAATAACGGAGTTATCGCGGTTTTTCTATTATAATAGCCTAAATTTGCATTAATCATAATGCAAAATGTATGTTTTTCCGCATAAAATTTTCAATAACTCCGTTATTTGTTGTCAAATCATTACATACATGGTATCATTGTTTAGATAATTAAATTTGTCATCTTTTTGATGAAATATGAAGTTTTCGAGAAATTTTTGTTTAACATTTTTAAATGGCCGCCATTTTGAAAATACACATCGGGAAATAATAATTTTTTTTCTGAAAACAAACTTTATTGTGATAAGAGTCTATGCCAAATATGAAGTAAATCCATCAATCCGTTACGGAAATAAAAGTTACTAGTGGCGTGTAGGGGCAAAGGCCCCTAGAAATCAAAACGGTGATCTTGTATCCAGAAGTAAGTTTCAATTTATCACCTCCTTGCAGTACTGCTGTGTTTTCCTCAAGCTGTAATGTGATTTAACTGTTTGGATTTTCTAATAAAATATTTCCTAATCTTGACGTAACTTCTTGATCGGTATAAAATCAGTAATTTACCAATAATTTTCTCTGTATTCAAATACAATAGTCTTGTGGAAAAAAAGAAAAAATATTGCACTATTATACTAACGAACGCGGTAAAAATAGTTTTTAAACTTAAACATGTTCATGATGAGTTTGTAACTCAAATAAATAAAATAGTTCAATCATTGACTATTGAACGCTACTCTAAAGCCAATGGTTCAATACAACATAAGTCCATTAATACTGTACACTCCTTCACCCTGGACCCCTGTGCCCCCATTCCCCTACACTCGCCGTGACCCCATGCCTCCCCATGCCCCCGTTCACCTCTCGTGACCCGTGTTTCCTGTACCCCCTATGCCCCCAGGGCCTGAGCACCCCCCATGCCCCCGTACTCCCTTGCCCTCTCACGCCCCCATTCCCCCACACTCACCGTGACCCCATGCCTCCCCGTGCTCCCGTTCATCTCTCTTGACCCGTGTTTCCTGTACCCCATATGCCCCCAGGGCCCGGGCACCAACCATGCCCCCGTACTGCCTTGCCCCGTACTGCCTTGCCCCCTCATGCCCCTGTGCCCCCATTCTCCCGTGCCCACATGCCAGCAGTTCTTCCCCGTAGCGCCAGTCTATGTTCCACATTCTTCCCAAATGCCCCCATGCCCAATCAACTTCTGTAACACCGACGTCTATAGTAGGCCCTCCCCCTTGTGCTCCCATTCCCATGCCCCCATACCCCCGTGCCCCATGCCCACCCTTCCTCTTTGTGCACCTTATATCATTATTATAAACATTATTATCTAAACATGTAAATACCAGCCAGATGAAGGATATTTAAATTTTCCAGTGTTTAATTTAATTGTCTCGCACGTGCGTGAGACAAAAATGATATGTAATATGAAATTTTCTTTGAATAAAGAGTTTTTTAATTTGAATATCCCCATACCCCCCTAACGCCATTGCCCCCATGCCCCCGCACCCACGGTATTCCCGTGCCCACATGCTTGCCGTTCTTCCCCGTGGTCCCCATGCTGCCCACTATGTCCCCCAAGCCTTCCCCGTGCCTCGTGCCACCGACCCAACTAGTGTCCATTGTGCCTTTCTACCCCCGCGCCAGCACGTGCCCCCGGGCACCCTATGTTTCCGTACCCCCTTGCCTGACGTTGCTTCCTGTGGCAACCGTGCCCCTCATGCCCATCTAACCCTTTTGCCACCGACACCCCTAGTGCTCCTTGAGCCCCCGCACCCCCGCCGCCACGTGCCCCAGTGCATCCCCATGCCTCCCCAGAGTGCCCCCTATGCCCCAACATCGCCGTACCCAAAAGGTTTTCGTGTCCTTATGCTCACCGTTCTCCCTGTGCCCCTATGTTGCCCATGCCTCCACCCTGACCTATGTCCCCCTGTCTCCAGTGCCACCGACACCCCTCGCCCCCCCCCATATCCCCTAAACCCCTGGCCTTCCCATGGTCCCGTGCCGCTATCTCCGCCGGCCTTCCCCGTACCTCCGTACCCTCCTGTTTCCTGTCTCCTGTTCCTCGCCGTTTCCCCTATTTCCCCCATGTCTCCCTCGTGCCCCCATGTCCCCCCGTACCCTTCGCGCCACCGACGTCCCTCGTACTTTGATTTTAGTCTATTTTGTCTGTTCGTCAATGAAGTAGAACACTGATTGATATACTATTAGTTTTCGCACACTTTCATTTACATGAAATCTCAACGTCTTTATGGATTAACGGGCGTTTATTGTTTCCCTACGACCTACGTAAAGAAAAAAAGCAGAGAATTGATAAAACCAAAACAAAATATACCTCATATGTAGGTTATCCAATGTTAGCAGTTCACATATAATGATTCAGTCGAAAATAAAATAAACTCAACAAAACGATTCAACTCTTCAACTCTATCTACTAAATAGCCAATATATAAAGCAGTAACGTAATAACTAAACTACATTCACTGAGTAAAGACAATTAACCACTATATCAACCATGCCACGTATAAGCCAAATTTAACTTTAAAAGAAATTATTATGAATATTCCAATCATTTTACTCCTGTTTCCTTAATGACATAAATGGGATCACGAAGATGATGTAAATCTCCTGTGGAGCCATAATCTTCCTGTGTAATCTGTTCATGACTATTAGTGTTTCCCTTTTTATATAGTACATTTCCAATTAAAAAAAACTATAACCATGCAGTTATCTTAACTCAAAATATCTGCTCAATAACCAGCTGAGTTTATGATAAAACACTGGAACATCTGCTTAATCACACGTGTCGATCGAAAAATCGTCTTCCCATTAGATTGACATTGGAACTTCAAGTTCCAATGGGGCGAAGCCCTGGTAACTTTGGATTATTCTGGTATTTTTCCTTGCGTCCTTGGCCCTCACCCTTTAAAATGAGCCATCATACGTTACCCTATCTTTCTTCTAACTCGAGATATTTCGTGGGGACCGATTCTCTTACGGAATTATATACGGTATATAGATTACGTGTAAAAAACAAAATGGCGGCTAGCGGCTAAACGAAGGATTTTAGGACATATGTTTATTTGTGTTTATTTTAATGTATAGAATCAGCTCCTCAAATTTCTGCACTTCGTCGTGAATCACCCTGTAACTCACTCACAGAAGACGTAATCGGCAACGAAAATGGTGAGTTCATCCAATTATTATGAGTAGTCTATGTGAAGGAAAGTTTGTTTTGTTAGGGTAATGCCACACTAGGGTGTTTTTGTCGCTGAAGTTCATGAGTTTCTCGAACCAGCATTGTCGGGTTATGGGAACGGGGTTTTATGGGGTTTCAAAGGGGTCAAAAGTGGGTTTTTCGCATTTTGGACCTTAATTTTTAAAATTCATCAATTTTAACTGAAACCATTTAAAAGAGCTTAAAAAAACAAACAATTTGGTATTTTGAATTTTTATCTTAGCATAACTGGTTACGGGGAAAATCCAAAAATGTGTTTTCCATGGTATTCTTATGGGAAATCAAGAAAATCCCATATCTTGCTTATTTATTGACATAACTTAATCAAATTTGGTATGTACATTATCTAGATAAGGTTTAACTTATACTTGCTTACAAAACCCATATGGCGGCAAACCTACATACTCACCCCCATGGGGTTTATGGAGAAAATAAAAATTGCGAGAGCTTGATACAATTTTGTGTTTACATTTACCAATTATTGATTAACTAAGACTAACAACACCCAATGGCAGCAAACCTACATACTCGATCTTATGGTGTTTTTATGGGGAAGGTAAATAATCTGAAATTCCATTGGAAATTCGCTGAGTACGCAGGTCTGCTGCGACGGGGGTATTTTTATTAACCAGTACTAGAGATCCCCTCCTGATCATAATTCGATCAAAATTTCAGTTGATCTGCATCCAAGAAGCTTACAAATATTTTATAAGGAAAACATTCGTTCTTCCTCTTTTTATATCAGTTGTTATTGCAAAAGTTGTGTAAGGATTCAATTAATTATCCCAGGACTGGGGAAAACTGCTGTAATGTAATAGACAAGGGCTGTCCCTAGCCTGATCAGCTGGTGCATGTTATTCTTATGGACATCAGATTGATTATGTCACCGGCCTGACTCAAAAGCAGCATTTTCCAACATCAAAGGAATGAAACAGTTCATATGTTCTCCGCAGTCCTGAATTATCCTTCCTCCATAAGATTAACATTGAAAATTTGAAAGCCTGTGGGGTGTAGCCCTGGGGGCCGATGTGAATTATAGTGGGATTCTGCTCATCTATAGGACCTTACCATTCTAACGGTATGCGTGGATTTCTCCTAAGATACACACAAGCTTAGAAAAAAGGAGGAAAAGAAACATGCTTGCCTATTAATATAGTCATAGTCAAATCTCTTTATTTATTTTTATGTACAAATAGTACATAGTAAATAGCGTCCCATTTTTTTTTATAGGAGATATTATTAATAAAAATCACAGTTACTTATATTATACATAAATAAAATCATTGTTCTTAATGTTCTATAGTAAAAAAAAAATTAAATAAGTCAATAATTATTACTAGTGTACATGTTGCTCGAAATCGAGCAATTTAGTTTCTATATTGATAAACAATTTAATTTACTATAGCAGAGATATTTTCAACTTTTATAACAACTCTTGTAAACTTCTTTTTCAGGCCTACAACGGAGTACAATAATCTACTTTGTTGTGTAGTTAATCTAAGTTATTTTGTCATTTTGACCAGATGACCCTTGTATTTCATGTAGCTCAATAGGCCTCCCGCTTATGGGCCGAAGTCCGTAGTCAGCTGCCTTTACAAATTATTCAATTTGATACAATTAGTAAGAATTCTACTGTAGATGAATGCCTTTGTTTCGCCCAATAGTTAAATGTAATAACTTTTATTTCAATTTAACATTTTGTGTAATTATTGACCTCAACCTCTTACCTTCGAATCTCGAAGTGAAAACATAAGTTAAAAAAATTTAATATTAAAAAAATCATCGTATCATTATTTGTGTAAGAATAATTCATTAATATCGTCATTATAATTGCAATGAAATAGATAACGTGTCCGTAAAACAGCACCCATGTTTCACAATTAATTTAACTTCTTTCAATACTGTTCTTCAACGTTTACACTATGAATTTGAAAACTATTCAATTTTCTTTATACTTGAAATGGCAGAATGATTGTGACGACTTAAACCATCTTGTGCTGAGTGTCTAATACTAACTATTTGTTTTTTGTCCCCAGTAGCTTAGAGGTCCATTCTTATCCCTATATTTAATAATTTATTGAGAAGTATGTCATGTGAGAAAAGATCGAATGCTTTAGTCATGTCATAAAATATACATAACTGCTCTCCCACAACATCAAGGTTGTCGTATAAGTTTATTAATATAGATCACAGATTGCGTCAGTTGTATACACATATTTCTCCTGAAACTGTATTGTTTATTGTTCAACAGTAGTTTCTTATTTTCTAAATAGGGTCATTCTTCAAAAAACCATTTCAAATATCTTAGATAATACACTTTGAACAACCACAAAGATTTCTTCTAGATTATCCAATCATAAATATAATGAATCAATAATTTAACATACAGTGACACTTCTAGCAGGCATTTTTTGTCAATAGCAACGTAAAAGAATTTAATATAGTATGTAACTATGTAATTAATGTAAAGAGCGGCTGCACTTATTAGCGTCATATAGTTTCCGTTTTAAAATCAAACCAAAACAGGCATTGTGATGTTATTTTGATGTTAATGTGATGTTGTATCTCCATACTTTTCTTCTAGAGGACGTTTTACGCTATTTATCTTTTCCTCATATGTCGTTATTTTAACCAGTCCCTTTGGCCAAAACCTTTAATTTGAGACCACTCAGTTCATTCTACAGTTTTGTGAAACGCTCACAATTTTGCTCAAAATATTTTCACGTGCATTCTTAATGCAGTTCGTTTACCAGGTACACTCCGTGGTTTAACATAACCTCTTTCGTGCGACTATAGTACTTTTGCTGATGTACGGTGTTTACACTTAACAGTTGTTAACTTTAAAATCACTAATTTCCTTACCAATGTTAATCAAATGGGAAAATTACGAACTTTAAGGGCTTGTTGGGCCCTTCCTTTTAAATGGATATTTACCAATTTACTTTAGAAACAACTTCACGCCGAGCTCTATCCAATGACACTAAAATCGTCAAAATCTGTTAAAAACTGTGGGAGGAGTTCCTTGTACAAAAAACCATGTCGCGTATTAAATATGTATAGATAAACATTTGTTTCCACAAATTACTTAGAAAGAAAAAAGTTTAAGAATGTTAGAGGATGGTGGAAAGTTCATCCATTGAATACAAACATTTGTTAATTAAGTAATATTTTAAAAGTTTTTTCAATTTTGACCCACTTTCTGATTTTATATTATGTGGAATATGTTTCAAATATATGTAGGTTTTTTTCGAAAAATTTGAGCCTATGTGCCTGTGTGATTTCATTTCTCCCTCTTGTGTTATAATGGGTTTACAGGTAACTCAGAATTTGCATTGTTTGATTGTTCTTTTTGGGCAAGTAAAATAGTCTCAAAAATATATTGACCATAAACAGTGAATATTTTTAGATCCCTAAAATGTTCTTTAACCGAATCAGCATATTTCAGATTTAACATAATCCTAATAGCCTTTTTCTGCCGTTTTAAAATTTTGTCTAAATTAATTTTATTTGTTGAGCCATGAAGTGCAATACCGAATGTAATATGTGAATGAATGTGAGCAAAGTAAATAGTTTTTAAGGTGTTAAGATTGCAATAATATTTCATTCTTGATAATGCATAAATCCCAGAATTTACTTTAGTTAATAGTTTATGAACATGTTCCCCCAATTTAGATGTTCATATATCTATAATAGATATCCTATATAGATATTTGTACACTTTCCCAACAGTTATTTGCCACTTTACTTACACCTATTTCACAGACCATCAAATCAAGTGATTTTAAAAACAAACAACAAGTAATCAGATTCCTTTACAAAGGAGACGTCGGGAATTGTGGGTAAAATGAAGCCAATCAACATGAAGCAACAAATTAACATGTGTTTATCACTTTGTATTAACCCAACACCTGCTATAACCCTCGCCACGTAACTTGACGAATGGATTTTCACTACTATTCAGTTAAAATGATTGGATAATCAGCTGTTCTATGAAAAATTGCATGTAACGTTAGGCCCATTCTATACGGACCGATTGTCTGCCGCCGATTGTCGGCGTCGATCAGCTGATATTTTACAGCGACCAAGGAATACTATAGACTGGCAATCCCTATCCTTTAACATTGATAGGTGTTGAAGCCACTTTCTATAGTTCCACATAGGTGCAACTAGCGGGTCTACTGCTCGCGACGGGCGCAAATTTTAATTCGCCGCGTTTCATTAACACTGTAAAAAAATATAGTTGTAGTCAAGATAAAATTTTGATATTTTAGTATGATGAACATTACTATATAACGGTGCCTATGGTAATGTTTTTATGTCGAAATTAAAATAATAAGACGAAGAAAAAAATACAAAATTATAGCAAAGCACTTTTGTTTGAAATTCATGACATCAAAAAGTTAGTATGCGAGGAAGTTTTTTATTTATTGGTCAGGTGAATTTTGTCAGCGGGAAAGTTGTTGGAAAAGACTTAATCGCAACTTTGTAATTTAAAATTTTTTTGTAGAACGCTTCGTTTTGGTTTTATTCTAATTCAAAGTTAATAGTTTAATTGCCGACGGGCCGGCTGCCGCGACCCGTGCCGCCGCGCCATCTTGGAGGAATAATATATAAGGAGGGGCCACGCTCGGCTAGAAGCGAAGCCGCCGCGCAACACGGCGAGTGGTGGGGGGAACTCCCGAGTCCCGCAGGCAGGCATATAACAGAGGCATATAGGCCTAAAATATAACAGTGGCATATTAGGCATACAAAAGTGCCTAAAAATTCATGAAAATAAGACTGCACCATAGTGTTAAACTACAAAACTTGTGTTCATTCAACAATAATGTGTGAAACTTAAGAAAAAGCTTATTTTTATGCATAAGTAATAAGCCTATTTTAATAAGCTTCTAATAAGCCTGATTTTTACTATTTTATATTCATTTATAGTAATAATGAATTAATTTAATGAATTCCTAACTAGGTAGTATCGTTTGCCAATAAATTACTGTCCAACATATCTTAAATGATATACGGAACCTTACATAAAGCTGTAAACTCAATATTTTTTACAAATTATAATAAGGTAATATACATTGAAAGTATCAGTTCATGTATTATTTTTTTGTTAAAAGTATTATACCAAGGAATAAAATTAATTTTACAGTAAAATATATGTATTTGCATAATTTATATTTAGTTTTTATGCATTAAAACCATCTCTTCAATACAAATCTTTTACTTTAATGCCCATTTATAAATAAAAATAAATTTTTATCTAGAAAAATATTATATCACTGGATAGAGAAATTCATCCTCTTTAAAAATGCAAAAGGTGGACTGTTTGATTTGCTTGGTTTGCTAAGGATTTTAATTCAAAGTTGCGCGCGTCGCGTTTTTCCCCATCTCTCCCGTGTTACAGCGGCGGAACCATATGCCACTCTACGGCCAGCCGTGCCACTCTAGTGGAGGGGAGCGGCCGGCTTCACTTTAGCATTGTATATCCATATGAACGTGGCCTCTCCTTATATATTATTCCTCCAAGCGCGCCATTCGGAGCACTATTCGCACGTATACAACTTTGATAGTTTATTACTTTATTATTATTATTTTGTGAATTATTATTTTTTAAAGGTGATTGTATCCAAAATAATTACTGCAACACTTTATTATTGAATAATGACTAAGGAAAGGCATTGATGAACAAGAAAAACATTTCCTTGAAAACGACAAGGTGTATTAACAATATTTAAATATGTATGATTTTAAAAATACATAGTTATTTAAAACAAAACAAAAATTAGCTTATACAAACATAATAAGACACTAGATATTACAAAAAATACATTGATATGTACGGCGTATTTTTAATTGAAGTTTTAATTGATATTTGATAGGCCTACTGTAAGTTTTACTAAAATATTTATTGGAAATAAAAACTGTTTGTTAAAAAAAAGTAGCCTCCCTTATTGACTGTATAACATGGCTGTTAAAACCTGCCTATCAATATTTTTACATACAAATTATTTCCATGAAAATAGTTAATATTCAGCAACTTCATGATATGTGTAAAAAAGTTCTGAACTAAAAAAAAAAAAACTGACAGTAAAGGTTTAATTTTGCCCCTTTTCTTAAAAAGTAACCACACTTATCATAACAACAAATGATCTGGTAATATCAAATAACGTTGCCATGCACAAAAAAGTTGACAATTCTGACACTGTCTCGCACACGTGTCTTAGATAGGCCTAAGCGTCGTGTAGGCCTCTTGTTGTTTATTTGTGTACTGGTTGTGTCAACAGTTAGTTGTCCATATGCTGTATGTCTAAATTGTGTCGGTAATTAGTATTCAGTAATTTAGTGACAATCTATAGTTTTATGGTTTATCATGGAAGGAAATCGTATTAAACGTGGACGACCACGTAAACACGCCCAATAAAAGAGCAAAATCTTACCATTCCGTTGGAACGGGCGTACCACTTCGCAGCTAAGCTAATGGCTTCCCATCGTAAAACATTTTATAAATAGTTTAAGGATTTCTTAATTCCTAAGTATTATTTGACGAAACCCTAAGTCATAGTGATGGATAACGCTTCTTACCACAGTATAAAATCCTCGAAAAGCAGAAACAGAGTATTTTACCAAACAAGTTAAAGCAATACAGTATTTCACATATTGTAACAGTTTATAGTTAACATAAATAGAGTGTGTGGTAAACATTAAGTAGACAGTGATAAAATGTTAAAGTATAATGCAGTTTCAACAGTGGGTGTAAGTTATTGACTGAGCAAACTAAAAAACAAACTTACTGTAATTAGGCCTAAAATAAATTGAATAGTTAGTAGCTATTTAACACATTTGCAGCTAATCAACTACGTGCCTGTGAATAGAAACACCTAAGGTTTTTTTCTTAAATTATTATTGCACCCGAATGCGACACAATAAGGCATCGTTAATAAAAATTACTCAGAGCGCAAGAGTAGTCGCTGCAAAGACAGTGACCGTTCATAGCCGCTTGACGCTGGGTATTGTGCGACGCACGCGCACTCACGTGCCTGTCTCCCCTCCATCATAGGCGCAGCCCGGCTTCAATCCGCGAGCCACATTGCCAGTCTATAGTATTCCTTGGTCGCTGATATTTTACCTAACAATGGAGTTTAAATGGGAGCTTCTATACGGGCAGATTTTTAACGCGCTATGACGCGGTATATTCTGCTTCCGCCGCCGATCTCGCAACCTCACGCCAAATCTCGTAATTTCTCTCTCGTTCTAGTCATTTCTCGTCCACTGCCTTTCCTGATCCTTTTTGTCCTCACCGTTCTCCAGTTTGTTTTGTTTTTGTTTTTAGAAAACATGTTTGACATGAAAAACTCATTTTTCTATAAATTGGAAAACATCCTAAATTATACGAAGTGACATCTAAAGATTACGCAGACAAGATTAAAAATCTCAAAGTTGGATTGAGGTAAAAATTCAATGTACAGTTAGTTTTTGCCTGCATTCACTATTCACGAAAACAAACAAATATATTTATCTCAATGACGCAGAGGTTATTCATTTCAATTACATACCGGTATGCATATACTTTAGTGTAATTCTTACTGATTACATGACAAAATAAGTTTAAATAATTATTATAGGCCTCGACCGGCAAGGTAATACAGTTCAAAGGCCATGCTAAGTTGTTACATAATACTGGTCAAAATGTATCGGGCCCTTTCAATTATATATAGGTATATAAACCTACCTATATCTATTATTTTCTTTCTTAAAGATAATTGTATTAATTAGTCATCTCTACCTTTATTTCTCTCTAAAAAATAATTATCGAATATTGACCAATCTTGTATTTTAGTATACATGTTTCGTAGGAGTTTGTGACCATACATTATCCCTTTTTATTATAACCTTTGTACGGTAATATTTTCAGTATTTTGGAAGTACTGAAATCATATAAAGTCATTTTTTTAAACATAAAAACGTCATCACTTAATTGGTAAAAGACTTTTTTCCATTCTAATTTGAATTGTAATGTATTATTACAATATTATTGTATTATTGTATTATTACAATATTTACGTTTTTGTAATTTTATAATTATTTATAAATCATTTTATAATTTTAATTGATAGCAAATGAGTGTTTTTTTGTGTTACATAATTTGTAAAGCATGATAATATAACTGGAAAAAATTTTAACAAGGTCAGATATAAAAGCTACTTAATGCTGTATTTTTTACATTAACTGAATGGTTGGCAACACTGTTGCGCCGATTATCCGCTCGTATAGAATGGCCGGCGGACGGCAGATTTCGCATGAGCAGATCCGGCGACGACAATCGGTCCGTATAGAATGGGCCTAAGCTCGATGTTTTTGGAAAAGTACCCCTCTCCTCCCCTCGCCCATCCCAGCTGTTTTTGGCCATTCGTCAACTTATGTGGCGTGACTTATACTAATGGGTCAGAGCTCTAAAAAATGTCAAATCCTATATTTTTAAAACCTTTTCTTAATGTGTACATATGAGTAAAGAGGAACGTTCACATAAAATTTTCAATCCGTAAGCTCTATAGTAATTTCAGAGTCCTGTGGGGCGGAGCACTAAAGGACATAAAAAAATTATATTTGTAAAACTGTTTCTTATTGAGAACATAATATGAGTAAAGAGGAAAGTCCACGTCAAATTTCAACCCCGTATGTCCCAGAGTAATCATGAAATCCAGTGGGGTGGAGCCCTATAGGGCTTCAAAAATTAGCAAAACCTTTTCTTAGTGAATAGTTATGAGCAAAGAGGAACGTTAATGCCAAATTTCAACAACGTATACAATAGAATACTTCTGATGTCCAGTGGGGTTGAGCCCTAAAGACTTCAAAATAAAACAAAACCTATATTTTGTAAAACCTTTTCTTAATGTGTACATATGTGTTAAGAGGAACGTCCACATAGAATTTCAACCCCGTAAAGCTCTATAGTAGTTTCAGGGTCCTGTGGGACAGAGCCTTAAAGGATATAAAAAACTATATTTGCAAAACCGTTTCTTAGTGAATACCTAGGAGCAAAGAGGAATGGCCTAGTCAAATTCAACCCTGTTGGCCCTTCCTGTGGGGCGGAGCCCTGAAGGTGGTTTCCAAGAGCTTTTCTTAGTGAGTACAGATGGGCGAAGTGGATCTCCCATTCAAAATGTTCCAAATAATTCCCTTAGATCATCTGGTATTTCAGATTTCATCATCGTAGGTCTTATAGTTTTCCATATTCAGGTTGCCTTAATTTGTATTAATACCCCTCATCGCAGCAGACCTGCGCACTCAGCGAATTTCCAAATTAGTATTATTAATTTTGACCAGATGAACCTGTAAACAAAATTTCATTACGTGCTCATAAATAGGGAAATAAATGTCTATTCTCCGTATGATAAATATAGGGAAAGAGTATGCAGGTATGCTGCCTTGGGGAACACTTAATGTAGGTTTTTAGCATAAAAGAAATTATTTCGACCATATGAAGCTATACTAAGCTTCATCAATATCTGTCCATAAATAAAAGAGTTTGCCTGTTCTCCATAATATGATTGATTAACATGGGAAAAGAGTATGCAGATTTGCTGCCATGATAAGTACAAAATCAAGAGTTTTTAATATAAATAATTGAATGTCAACCAAATGAAGCTAAATACCAAGTTTCATCCAAAAATATCGGTTAATAAGGGAAATATTAACACATCCTTTTTCTCCATAAGATTACACATTGGAGCCCCAAAATACATGTACTGTACTGTCTTTAGACTTTTTAATATCTTGGTAACGAATGGAGATAGAGCAAAGTTTCAGATTACTAAATTGTGTGCGTTTTTAGCTAAGTCCAGTGGTGAAAATAAATATTTAAAACTTTTGAAAACTACGTATGAAAAATGCAAAAAACCCATTTTTGGGGTACAAACCCCCCCCCCCCAAAACTACCCCTTCCGGAAGGTCGATATATCTGGTTTGCAAACTCATCCAAGTAAAGGTAGAATCACGCATCCCTACCAAATTTGTTCTCGATCAGATTGTTTTTACGAGAGTTATCGTGTCTAGGGACATTAGATTAGAATAAAGAAATAGAGAATTGACATTAGATAGAAAGTTTTAAGTCCTGTGTGGCGGAGCCCTGATGAAATTTGGCAAAACCGTTTCTAGTGAGCATCTATGAGCAAAAAAGAACGCCTATGCCAAATTTTAACATCGTAGGTCCCTTAGTTTTTCAGATTCGTTGTTGCCTTGATTTGTAATAAAAACAATGTGTCCGCTGCACTGGACTTCATAATTACTTTTGGACATACGGGGTTGAAATTTCACAGGGACGTTCCTTTTTACCCATATGTACTCACTAAGAAACGGTTTTACAAATATAGTTTTTTATGTCCTTTAGGGCTCCACCTCACAGGACTTCAAAATTACTATAGAGCCTACATCAATCTTCAAAAGAAAGCCGTGCGAATCTGAACTATAGAGAGTCATGCAATAGAGCTTTCAAACAGCTTGCGGGTTACTTACATTACCCTGCCTCTACATTCTTGAAACGACATCTTTTTTCCTAACGAAATGCGTGCAAACCCGAGGATATCCACACATACGGCACGAGAGACAGGGAGAACTATTGTACGGGAATTCATGAACGATTGTTTTCACAGGCAGGTGAAGAAAAAAGTGGTTGCCCGTGGTGGGGGGCGTATTGTTGTGGACGGGGCCGGACCGAGTTATGCCCTCCTGTCTCAAATTCTTTTGAGGCTCTGGGGATGCTGACGCGGGGTCGGTCCCAATGGTTCCATTAGAACAACTAGCTGTAAACACGGAACTGCCTGGACCAGAGCGAATTCGGGGAGGGCTTGGACCCAGTCGGCCCCGGAAACGCAAAAGTAGCTGCCCGCACCTCTTCATCATCAGTGATAGTCACGCTCGTAAATGTGGGGAGAGGGTTGAGGACGTGGGGTGCGTCGGGGGGCACAGTGGGCCTACACGGGCTACTGTGCTTCCCGGGGCACCCATGTCTGCTGTCCTCAGCACAGTGAGGGACGAATTGTTGGACATGGGAAAGAGAACGTGTGGGTGGTACAAATGATGTCACTCAAAAATCAATAGTTGAGGTACAGCAAAAACTTGATTTAACTAGCCGGTGTAAACCCAACCCTAAAAACTTGGTTTTTGTGGAAACATCCTTCCTTAAGTATAAAAAGGAATTGAATTACAACATTAGGGAACAGAATAAAGTAGTTAGGAAATTTTGCATGGAAAATAGTATCTTAATACCTTATCCTATCTTAGCCTTAACTCAATGCTGTATCATAGCTGCTATACACGAAATGGAATTCATCTCAACAGAGAAGGTTAAGATGTTCTGTGTAATATAATAATCAAGGTCTGTAGAGGGAAAAGCATAACTTCTTCCTAAGGTCAGCTGAATAGCTATTTTTTGTGTTCCGGATATGAAGCGTCAAAACTAAAACGGAAGTGAAGTTACGTTAAAATATTTACCATTACACAGCTGATTTAAAAAGAGAATGAAGCAGTCTTGCCACGGGTTCGATATTTATCGTAACGACACCAAATTACTCTGTTTTATTTTTGGATTATCTATTCTTATAATACTGTAATTCAGTTTTGAAAATCTTGGCAGAATTGATTCTGGAGTTCCACTGGACCGATTTTAATTTTTAAGATGTCGTTGCCTTTATACCTTTACCTTTACCTATGACGTCGTCTTGTAGACCCTCTTCACCGGGCATAAGACCAGTCTTGTGTTTTTGACTCCAACGGGAGTCATGTCAAGGGAGTATTAGGGATTGCAGGAGAGAAGAAGGTTAAATGGATAAGAAAAGAAAACCATGATGGGTAAAAGGAATTTACCCTGTAATGAAATTCGGGATTTCGTAAAATGGTTGTGCAATCATATATATTCCTTCAATTTAATCTTGAAGGTTTTAGGTTTATCTGCCAGATACTGCAGCTCACCAGGAAGTTTTGAGAAAAGTTTAAGACCGATGTATTCAGGTCTATCTGACTTCACTAGAAAAACCAATAATAGCAAACAACTCAAAGGAATCACTGGGAAATAATAATAATAATAATAATAATAATAATAATAATAATAATAAATTTATTCCTCTGACAAAGTTTCACAGCAGTGTATGGGAATTTACAAAACAAATTTCAAGTTTTTGCACTTATTGACAATTTTACAAATGTTCACTTAATTACAATTTCATCTACCTGGGTATATATTGGGTACTCATTTTCTCAAAACTCTTTCTTCATTTTAAACTTATTTGAAAATTTTCTTATTTCTTTTTCTTCCTACTTATTTCTTCTTTCTTTGTTCTTCATTACTATATGTGTTATTTTTAATTTATGTTTAATTTATTAATGGTCTACTGCTCTATACGTTTTTCATTTTAACTCGTCCTTCCTTCCATGTCTCCTTCCAGTCCTTCCACGTCTCCTTCCACGTCATTCGTTTGCTCTTCAAAAATGTCTTAAGTTGGACCTCTCAAATGGATACCGGAAACAAAATATACAAGGACGCAAGAGTGTGAAGTTTTTATGATTTTACCATAAAAGTTTGGTTTGTTGTATGAAGAAATTTATTATTTGTAATTTATTGTACAAGTTTATTGTAATTTTTATACACATTTTAAATATATTATATTTAATATTGCAATGTTTACTTTGCCTACAAATTGTGATTAGACCTTCAGCATCATACAGCCCGGTGTTGCTTGAATGCTTCAGATCATGTACTACAGAATGTTATTCAATATCTTAATTTAGCCCTATATAATATTAATTTACACTTTAAAATTTATATTGATTTATGTATCTTTTTTTGGTATTTATGATTTTATAACATAAGATGCGTAACATTATACATGTAACATTTAGGTGTTGGTAGAAAAAAAACAACTTTAAATTTAATGTTTTATATTTATTTTTGTGGTAGGCCTATGTTACGGTTGATTGTAATAGTGTTCATTAAATTAGGAAAAGGAAAACCCTAGGTTATAACTCATTCTTAAATAGTCTGACATGCAAACCAACTCAAAATCAAGATCAAAACTCACCTTCAATTAATAAACAATCTGATGTTAAAACCCTTAGGCCTGTTTTAAGTAGCAATCAAGCAATCTAACAATGTAAGGGGAATTTCCAAGAAAATTTAACTAATAGGACACTTTCTGTCTTCAGAAAACCCCGATCTATTTTAGTTAACGAGCATGGACTTGACCAAGATAGTCTATGTCAGCCATACACATTCTTAATTAAGAATTGCTTGAAGGCTATGGTAGGAAAGATAAATCCATGGGTGGTGTTGCAATTTTTAAAACAGAAACACATCTGACATAGAAAATGGGAAGCACACAGATTTAGGAATAAGATACTCTGAGGAAACGATTTTCGAATGTGTATTAGTAAATTTAACAGTTACAAAAAATAATTTCACATTAGTTTCAATATACAGATTACTAAAAAATAGGCTCAGACTTCAACATTGACTTCTTGACCAATAATAATACGCTCCATAGATTCACAACATTAATTGAAAGCTTCAATCTAAAACCCAACATTTCACAGCCTACCCGTATTACAGAAACCACCAGTACTTGCATCGATAATTTTTTTTTTCACAAATTTTGACACCTTACATTCACGTGATAGAGCCTCACATATCTGATCATCGTGCAATACTGCTCATAAATATAGGCCTAACTGGATCCACAGAATGCAATAAACAAAACAGTAAGACTATAGAAAAAAAGACTACCAATGAAAATCTCAAAGAACTTAAATTTAGGCTGGCTCAAGAGAACTGGGATTCAGTTTACAATGCGACAAATGTAGACGAAATGTATGATGAGATTATAAACACATTCAAATACTATTTTAAAATAAGTTGTCCAATCAAAAAAATTGAAATTAAACAGGGAAATCTTGGTAAAAACAACTGGATGAATGATGAGATCTTGGATGCAAAAGAGACAATGTTTAATTACTATTCGATCTGGAATTTAACAGGGTTGATGTCAGATAAACTTAAATACAACCACTCTAAGGAAATTTACAAAAACCAAATTCAGCAAAGCAAAATAGAATGGGCACGTGATTGTCTATTACGATCCAAGAATAAATCTAAGGACTCGTGGAAAATAATTAACACCATCAGACCACATAATTCCATAGACAATAGTAAAATTTTTTAAATATTAACGGAGAAACCATAGAAAATCCAGAAGAAGTATGTGAAGCTTTCAATAATTATTTTATAGATGTTTCAAACAACCTCAATTCCAACATTAGCAATCATGTTCTGCCTGGATTCCCAAAATACCTAAGTGAAGATACAGGACGAACGATTTCATCTCATCACAACAGATCATCTCATGGAAATTTTTGCAAAATTAACACCTAAAAATTCTTGTGGCATTGATGGCATAGTATGCATATGTCCTTATGACCTGCAAAGAGGAAGTTTCTCGCCCTCTCACCCTCATAATTATAACTTTTCCTTGAATTCTGGATCCTTTCCACAAAACTGCAAAACGGCCATAGTAAAACCAATTTTCAAAAAGTCTTACAAGACCGATCCTCTGGTAACTATCGTCCAATCTCCCTCCTCCCGTCTGTTTCAAAGTTAATTGAAAAAGTTGTTTCGTAGCAACTTAATCATTTCCTGGAACACAATAACAATACTATGCAACAGACAGTATATATGGTTCAGACAAAACCAATCAACAAAATTGGCATTGATCGATTTCATCAACAACTGCATCGACGCGATGGAGGCTGCTGGGGAAACAGTAGTTGGCTGTTTCGCAGATCTCTCAAAAGCCTTCGATTGTGTCGATGCTGCAATTCTCTTCGAAAAACTGGCCTCAATCGGAATCTTTGGTCTGGCGCTGAAATGGCTTGAGTCTTACTTAGCTGAAAGATGCCAGATCACTGAGATTTTGCAAAACTCTGCTTCAAAACTTTTCTCCACTCCAAAAATCATTACGAACAACGTTCCGCAAGGATCCGTTCTGGCACAGTATCTAGAATGTTCAGGGACCTCTGGTTTACATCAACAACATCACATACTGTGTCCCAATAGGTAACGTCTACCTGTGTGCGGATGACACAACATTATTCGTAAATGGGTCGGACTTGCCAAGACGGAGGCAGATTAAATTAACAGACATTTAAAAGTATAATTTTTGAAGCTGGTTGCGACAAACCAGAATAGCTAAAATTTGTTACGAAGGAAACGCACGTAAAGTGTGGGATTTTTTTTTTTTTTTTTTTTTTAGGGAGAGGCGGAAAAATGCATTACGCACACAGGTAGCCAGCCTGTAGTGTGGGGCTCCCCTAAGAACGGGTTTACCCACTAAAAAACCTCCTCTACTCTTTAGGAATCTAAACTGGAATTGTTTGTCACATTACGTCAGTCTAGGCCTAAATTTGGCTTACGCCCGTGGGGCTCGCTCCTTATCCAGCCGCTCGATCAAGGGATCTGGGCCACTTCGCGGTCCAGATCGGTTTTCTTTTCCAGGAGGATGCCCCGGACGAACTGTGACAAACAATCCCAGTTGCCCTCATCCTCCATAATCTTTTGGCAGACCGTGTCCATGTAAAGTGTGAGATGCTTGCTATAGAAACGGCGGGAATCGTGGGTATAATGACACCAGTCACGAACAAAAAATTAACATGTAATTAGCCAGCACTCTATATAAAGTTAACCTTGTTGATAGGGTACGCATTATCAAGTGAAGAAGTTATTATAATTAGATTCTTGTCGTTTTAGCGAATTTCCCTATAGGGAATACGCTATTACGGTAGTAGCCATGGTAAGACCTAAGCCCGGGACCACTTTACTTTTTCATTTTGAGGTCCCCAGAAGCCAAAAACATCATTCGTTCATTTTCATATATATGTATGTATATATATATATATATATATATATATATATGTGTGTGTGTGTGTGTGTGTGTGTGTGTGTGTGTGTGTCCGTGGTACCGATAACTTTTGAAGCGGACCTCCGATTTTGATCAAATTTGGTATGAAGGTGTAAGACCAGGTCTATTTTAATGAGTTCGCAAACCAGCATTGTCGGGTTATGGGAACGGGGTTTTATGGGGTTTCAAAGGGGTAAAAAATGGTTTTTTGGCATTTTTGGACCTAAATTTTCAAAATTCATCAATTTTAATAAAAACCATTTAAAAGAGCTTAAAAAACAAACAATTTAGTATTTTTAATCTTTAAAATAGCTTAACTGGTTATAGAGAAAATTCAAAAGTTTCCCATGTTATTCTTATGGGTAAATCTTAGAAAAGTTATATATCGCTTATTTATCAACATATCTTAATAAAAATTTTTATGAACCTTCACTAGGTGGTGAGTAATTAAGATTTGATAAAAAACCCACATGGCAGCAAACCTACATGCTTAATCTCATGGTATTCTCAAGGAAAATCTATCTATATATTAATAGGCAAGCATGTTTCGTTTCCTCCTTTTTTCTCAGCTCGTGTGCATCGTAGGAGAAAACTGAGTATACCGTTAGAAAGGTATTGTCCTGTAGATGAGCACAATCCCATTTTAATTTTAATTGATCCCCAGGGCTATGCCCTACAGGCTTTCAAAGTTTCAATGTTAATCTTATGGAAGAAGAGTAACTGATTTAATAATAAGACAGCTGTTGTGATAACAAATGCTAGCAAATCGGGAAGAACAAATGTTTCAGTTATAGGCCCGGTTCACACGAGCGTCAAAATACACTGCGTGCACGCTGCGTCGACGCGGCGTCCCCGGTGCACACGAGCGTTTACGTGTGTACTGTTCCATTTGAGTACATGCACTGCTCAAACGCCGCTGCAAAATAAAGCTGCATCAACGCAAACGCAAAACGCTCGTGTGCACCGGGCCTAAAGCATTTTAAATCTATTGGCTCAAGATGAACTGAGTTTTTGGTCGAATTTCGGCCAGTGGGCGATCTCTAGTACTTATTTCATACGCTAAGGGTTTTTTTTGTCTTGAGAACTCCTCCTACAATTTTCAACCAATTTTCAAGTTTTTGTTGTCGTTGGATAGAGCTTGGTCTGTAGTTGTTCCCGCCAAAAACTGATGAGAATCGGACTGAAAATAAAGGCTCTATCCACCATTGAAATCTAAAAATTTCCCATTAAAATAACATTGGGGTTGAATAAAGCATTTTAAACATATGTTAATAATCAGCTGTAAATACGTGTGGTTTTTCGTAATTACAGATATTCACAATATTTCATTGGTGGGATGTCATTGATTTAGAGCTAAAGTAACATTTTAACTGTATTAAAATAAATTGCTCGATTTCGAGCAACACGTATACTAGTAATCCTATACTATACTAGGAATACGCTCCGATGTCCGTCCCGTACGAGAATTTTTACTCACTTTTTTAAGTTATTAGGTAACGCTTTTCATGATTTTTTTTTTTTTTTTTTTTTGAGGGAGAGGTGAGAAAAAGGTATTACGCACACAGGTGGCAATCCTGTAGTGTGGGGCTCCCCTAAAAAACGTTTTTACCCACTAAAACACCTCCTCTACTCTTTAGGATTCTAACCTGGAATTGTTTATCACATTACGTCAGGCTAGGCCTAAATTTGGCTAACGCCAGTGGGGCTCACTCCTTATCCAGCCACTCGATCAAGGGATCTGGGCCACTTCGCGGTCCAGATCGGGTTTCTTTTCTAGGAGGATGCCCCGGACGAACTGTGATAAACAATCCCAGTTGCCCTCATCCTCCAAGATCTTTTGGCAGACCGACCCACCGAAAATGCACAAAAAATTTGTGTGGCCTTCAGGCAGGACCCTTCCCAACGGGGGCAGAGGAAGAATGTGTGTTCCGCATCGTCGGGAAGGCCCGGGCAATAAATGCAGTCCGGTGAACCGGTCTTGCCCATCCGGTTCAGGTACGACCGAAAATAGCCGTGAATTGTCAAGAATTGGCCGCCGTTCCACCAATGGTTGGACGTGCTTGATAAGTCGCGCAGTCCATCGTCCTTGGGTGTCGTGCTCCCAGCTATGTTGCCACTGCTGGAAGGTTCGGTAGCGCTCTTCTGTTCTTGCCGTGTCCTTGCCAATCTCGCCTTGTCTCCGATAAATTGTCTTCCTCTCTCCTGTCAAGAGCTTGACAGGGATAACTCTGGCGACCACCATGACGGCAGGCTCGGAAACTGTCCGGTAGGCGGAACACACCCCGAGCGCCGCTCGACGTTGAACCCGGGCGAGTCGCAACCTGTACTACTCTTTATCGAGAGCGTCTGCCCACACCTCTGTTCCATAAAGAAGCACGAACTGAACCGCGGACAGCAACAGACCGCTTCTGCTGGATCGTGGAACCCCGACATTGGTCATCATCCTACTAAGGTAAGTGACTACCTTAGCGGCCTTGTCGGAAGATCCGATCCCTCCAGCTTAACTTGGTGTCCACCATAATCACGAAATACTTAGCAGCACGAGTTGATTGGACCACCTCCCTTCCCACTCGGAACAGAACGACGGTGTCTATTATCTTCTTCGTAAGGATCACAACGATCTTCACCGTGATCGGACATCCATGTGTTGACCACACTCATGACTCGGTTCAACTTTAGTTGGGCCAGCTCAGCGTTGCGTGCGACAATGAGAGCTGCGACATCATAGGCGTACCCAACCAAAGTGGTTTCCTCAGGCATCTCCGACCTCAGGAGGCTGTCATAGGCAACGTTCCAGAGATCCTGCCCGAGTATTGAATCATCTTGCGCGGCACCAGAAGTGACTTCCATCGTCCACGTTCTGTCCCTTGTGTCGTAAATAAGGCTTTGAGAGCGGAGATAATCCTCGATGAGTCGCAACAGATATGCAGGAACGCGAAAGGTGTTGCGAAGCGCATCCAACATTTCAACCCACCTCACCGAGTTAAAGGCATTCTTAACATAAGCGTAACAAGAAGCACTACTCAACGAGGGAAATGGTTGTGGCTCTCGGCTCTCTTCACAGCTCTCCATGGACTTCGGTGATAGCGTCAATCGTTGACCGTCCCTTTCTGAAGCCATACTGACGGGGGCATGAGTCCCCGGCAGCTTCCACGGCAGAGGTCAGGCGGGAACGGATCAGCTTCTCGAACAGCTTCCCAGCCGTGTCCAACGTGTAGAAAGGCCTGAGGGACGACGACAGCTCGGGATCACCTTTGCCCTTGCTGATCAGTACAAGTCTTGCGGTTTCCCATAGGGAGCCAGAAACACCCCTTCTACCAAACAGGCGTTGTACATTCTCAACAAGTCAGCATTAATTGAAAATACTTTCTTTAAAGCCTCGCTGGGAATCCCGTCCAGGTCAGGAGCCTTGTTGCTCTTTAGGGAGAGAACGGAGGTTTCCATCTCCTCGAATGTGAAGGGTGGAACGTCATCTAACCGTCCAAAGTCAACTGGCGTACATCCTAGGCCTAGCCTACAAATAAATACATACAAAGAATGATTTTAGCTAAGACCACAAAACAAGCAAGTAACTTAATAATGATTATGCTTACAGTATTAAAGGTAAATAGATTGTAGAGCGAAAAAATACAATTTAAAATCCATGATTGCAAATTAATAAAAATCAAGTAATGTAAATATTTTAGAATTACGCCTACTTAACACTTAATGCATATTTTGTTACCTGAGATATAGGCTACAATGGCACAACACATTCTAATTAGTTGTTCAATTTAAATCTTTCTCCCAAATAGATATTAGTTGTATCCCATAAATTAGTTAATCGCATAATTTCGTACGACAGCAATTCATTCCACATCATGCCTATCTTTTGGTATAATTACTTCAACAAGTAAACATCAGTGTTGATCTATTTAATTTAACAAATAGGTCTGTCAAAATATCAATTAAATTTTATTTAAAAACGTAACATAACGGCGAGCAGATATAAACAAGAAAAGGTTATGTTATTTTCAGCATACACAGCGACAACTCAGTTGCGATTGGGGAATATAAACTGATCATAGCAACTACATTAGTCAAATCATGTAGTCTAAACAACTAAAGTTCTGTCAAAAATTCCTTAAAATAAGCTTTTTTAATACTTGAAAATAATTGCTCGATTATAGTTTATTACCTAGTATAAAATACTTAAAATCTAACCTGAGAATTTCATTGAAATCAAATTAGTAATAAAAAAGCCTTTTGGGGGTCTAAAATTCGCCTAAGTGAAATTTAAAGTCGCTCGTATAGAATTTCATACTCTATGTTCCATATAGTAAAAATTCAAATACGAGGAATATCTGAAGGGATGTGTGTTCCACGATCTCGAAATTTAGCTGTTAGATTTTGCTTAAAGTTTGCATTAAAGAGTGTTTTGGCCCAAAAATAAGTTTAGAAACAGCCTCAACCCCAGGAAAAATCGAATTTGGTCTAAAATTTGGTTTTAAAATTAATTGTAATTTTTAAAATTAGTCTTATGGATTGCTATTTTGGTAATGAAATAACAACGAAATGTAAACAAAAAGAAAGAAACATTAATGTTAAGCAGAATTTTTGAAACAGCTGTTAACTGTGAAGAGGTATAGTTGGTTGTTGGTGGAAATTTAATTGCTTTTTTACCTTGACACTATAACAAAAGTGAATAAAAACCAACGAGCAAGGCTCGGTTAACCTGGTACTAAGTGTATAATGGGAGTAAGAGAGATGGAGATATTAAGGTACCTGTTCCTAATCAGCTGTCTTCTGCATATTTGTCAAATTTGAAATGTTTATGTTTTGTTATTTGTAAACAAACCATTCCTTTTGCATGGAAGCTTTGAATATGCACTTTTATTACTGTTAAAATACACCCCGTCGCAGCAGACCTGCGTACTCAGCGAATTTCCTAATTAGTAATATTAATTTTGACCAGATAAACCTGTAAACCAAATGTCATCACATGCTCATAAATAGGAAAAAAATGTCTAGTCTCCTTATGATAAATAGAAAAGAGTATGCAGGTATGCTGCCATGGGGAACACTAAAAGTAGGTTTTTAGCATAAAAACAATTTATTTCGACCATATAAAGTTTCATATACTAAGTTATATACTAAGTTCATATACTAAGGCCATATACTAAGTTTCATCAATATCTGTCCATTGCTAAAGAAGTTTGTCTATTCTCCATATGATTAACATGGGAAAAGAGTATGCATGTTTGCTGCCATGATAAGCATAAATACCCCCGTCGCAGCAGACCTGCGTACTCAGCGAATTTCCAAAGAATTATTGTTTCAACACCAAAGAACTTTGTGGCTATATTATATAATTAATAATCTTTACAAGGAAATATAATATATTTAATGGCATTATATTTCTGGGTAAAGTATTTTTATTTAATAATTTATATATTAATATTTATATTGCAATAAATTACTTTTTTAATTTTTAACAGTAATAAAAGTGCATATCCAAAGCTTCCATGCAAAAGGAATGATTTGTTTACAAATAACAAAACAAACATTTCAAATTTGACAGATATGCAGAAGACAGCTGATCAGCTGATTAGGAACAGATACCTTACTATCTCCATCTCTCTTGCTCCCATTATACACTTATTTGCCATGAGAATACCATGGGATTTAGCATGTAGGTTTGCTACCATGTGGGATTTTTATCAAATCTTAATTACTCACCACCTAGTGAAGGTTCATACAAATTTTTATCAGGATATGTTGAAAAATAAGCGATATATAACTTTTTAAAGATTTACCCATAAGAATAACATGGGAAATTTGATTTGAATTTTCTCTAGAACCAGTTAAGCTATTTTAAAGATTCAAAATACTAAATTGTTTGTTTTTTAAGCTCTTTTAAATGGTTTTAGTTAAAATTGTTGAATTTAGAAAATTCAGCCCGAAAAACGCCAAAAACCCATTTTTGACCCCTTTGAAGCCCCATAAAACCCCGTTCCCATAACCCGACAATGCTGGTTCGCGAACTCATGAAAATATACCTGGTCTTACACCTTCATACCAAATTTGATCAAAATCGGAGGTCCGCTTCAAAAGTTATCGGTACCACGGACACATATATATATATATATATAGATATATATATATATATATACATATACATGAAAATGAACGAACGGTGTTTTTGGCTTCTGGGGACCTCAAAATGAAAAAGTAAAGTGGTCCCGGGCTTAGGTCTTACCATGACTACTACCGTAATAGCGTATTCCCTATAGGGAAATTCGCTAAAACCAAATTTTTTTTAACATAAATGGATGAATCTCAACTAAATGATGCTAAATACCAAGTTTCATCCAAAAATACTGGTTAATAAGTGAAATATTAACACATCGTTATTCTTCATAAGATTAACATTGGAGCTTCAAAATACAATGTACTGTCTTTACATTTTTTTAATATCTCGGTAACCAATGAAGATAGAGCAAAGCTTCAAAATACTAAATTGTGTGTTTTTTGAGCTAAATCCAATAGTCAAAACAAAAATTTGAAAATTTTAAAAATTACATATGAAAAATGCAAAAAACCCATTTTTGGGATACAAAACCCCCCAAAACTACCCCTTCCTGTAGGCCGATATGTCTGGTTTACGAACTCATCCGAATAAACGTAGGATTAAACATCTCTACCAAATTTGGTGTCGATCGGACCATTTTTACGAGAGTTATCGTGTCTAGGGACACATAACAGAAATAGAAACCTTAAAGAAAGACGAACTTGTAAATTACCTCGGAGTCACATTTAATGATGAATGCATATTCAACGCACAGGGAGTGATGAAAGAATTGAAAGACAAACTTGACCTACTTATCTCATCCCCCCTTCTTAAACCTGACCAAAAGTTTAATATCTTGTCTACTTCCATTTGTCCAACACTCATTTATCCATTTCAGTCCATTTCCCCAACGAAAATTCCAAAAGCATTTGCAATTGACGCAGACAAAATTATAAAAAGCTCTATTAAAACAATTTTACAACTTCCAACAGACATTCCCGACAGCATGTTGTATACCAATTGTGAGTGCAAAGGCTTAGGCATTTTTAACGTAAGGTGGGAAATATTTCTCCAATATATGAATTCGTGTCAGTGCCTTCATAAGAGTCAAAACCTCTACATATCACAAACAAGGGACCTAACAGCTGAAATAGACAACTGCCTTGAAAATATAAAAATTGAAAAAGTGCCATCTTTAATGAGAAAGCATTCAAATGAAATTGACGTTAAAAAAGTCAGAATATGTCTAAGAGGTCGAGAATACAGAACTTGGTGCTCCCTTAGTCACAAAGGGAAAGGAGCAGAACTGTATGAAGAATGCCCCCCTGCAAATAGGTGGATAAAAAATAAAGGAGATCTGACCTGTGATGAATGGCGAGAAGCTATCAAGATGACAGCCAATGTAGCTCCAGTAAGGACTGTTCCAGGCAGGTCCCAGGACGGTAACCACTGTCGGCACTGCCACAGTGAGTACGAAACCCTTGCCCATGTCCTGGGATCTTGCCCCTTCAGTGAAACATTGATAAATGCCAGACATCACAAGGTCAGATCAATGATTGCCGAATCCCTCCGAGATCTAAAATACAAAGTCTTTGAAGAAGTGCACGGATTATCTGATGACGGAGGGACACGGCGAATTGACATAATAGCCATTAAAGAAGGCTCCAAAATTGGCACGATAATAGATCCCACCGTGCGGTTTGAAATTGGAAGAACACAACCAAACCAAATTCAAACAGAAAAAGAAAATATTTACTTGCCGACAACAAATTACTACAAAAAGAAATATGGCCTTGAAAAAATTGAAGTTATCGGTTTGTTATTCGGTGCGAGAGGAACTATTCCTAAATCAACAGTGAATTTTTGCAAACAATTCGGACTACCTTCAAAATTATTAATTCAAATTTCAGCAAGTATTCTCAAAGACTCAATCAAAATTTTAAGACACCATTTATATTCAAAATATTAGTGTGAACTCTTCTAGTGAAATCTTCTTTCAAATCTTCATTTCAACTCTATCTAATATATCAAAATTAAACTGTATAAGTATTCTTTGTCTTAGGCAACCCTAAATGAGGGAAGAATGTTATTCTTATTGAATAAAGATATATATATATATATATATATTTTAATATACATATATATACATATATATATATAAATTTTTATGACTATTATTTTTGGTCTGTAGGCACCTAAAAACAATAAAGTAACATGGTCCTGGGCTTAGGTCTTACCATGAGACCTACGGTAATAGCTTATTCCCTGTGGGAAATTCGCTAAAAAGTTATTTATTGCAATATAAATAAAAAAAAAATCTAAATTATTAAATGAAAACAATTTACTCAGAAATATAATGCCATTAAATATGTTATATTTCCTTGTAAATATTATTGATTATATAAGATAGCCACAAAGTTCTTTGATGTTGAAACAATAATTCTTTGGAAATTCGCTGAGTACGCAGGTCTGCTGCGACGGGGGTATTGGTGATATATTAAGAATAAGATTCAGTGGAATTGATCAAAGAAATTTAATTAACATTTTAATCAGCTGTATCAGCGTATCACCCACGTTTTTTTAACTTCAATTTATTTACAATCGGTTCAAATTGAGGAACAATAAGTAAATATTGTAATTCATAGCACAATTACAAGACCAAATTAAGAGGGGGCTAAAGGGTCAGTCCTAGCGGACGTTGTTGAAACTACCTGAATACGTTTACAAGCGTACTGAGAGCGAGAAACAATATCTAGTATTTGGTGTAAAACACTCTGGATAAAGATAAGCTACTGCAATTCAGCCCGTGTGAGGCCCAACATTTAGGTAGATGATGGTGAGGAAGGAGATTTGGCGGCGGAAAGTAGGCCTTTTAATTAAGAGGGGGCAAAATGGCCCCTCATGTAGTGCTTCACCTGCTCCAAGTTTCCGAGTTTATTTTTAGTCCGATAAAAGTGGGATTGCTTTTAAATGAAAGATAAAGACTTGGGCTATTTGGCTAACTTTTTGATTTTTTGATATTTTGAGTCCACATCAAGTTATAATGGATCAAAGATTATCGAATCCCTTATAGCAGTGTTTCTCAACCGGTGGTACGCGTACCACTGGTGGTACGCGAGGGCATTTCAGGTGGTACGCGAGAGACAAAGGAAAAAAGAAATTAAATACACGAAAAATAATAAAAAATCATTTTTGAACTACGTGATGCCAACAGCTGTTTTGGTCAGCTCAGTTCTGCGTTACAATGCTTTTATAATTTGAGAGACTCCAATAGGTAGCTTTTACCTCTTCCTTACTAAAGCAATTTCGCACCATAAATTATTTTAAGTTAAGACTCCCTTTTCCAAGCATATTTTATACTATTGAATAATGATTTTGTGTCCAGTACTCGTCTGAACCCTTGAATTATGCCTACTTTTTAAAGTTCTATGTATTTACCTTGTACTATTTGAAGTTACAAGACATGCTCCCCAGAAACAATGAAATACAAGGTAAAATTAATTTGGTCATATCCACGGAGATTATGAAGTTCATCACTTGGTAACCCTGGAATACATTTTGTGTATTCTATAGCGAGGTTACACCAACCTCGTTGGTAGTTGGTGTATTCGTTCGGTAAAGCTCCAAGTCAATTCAAAATAGTTTGTATCGTGACAGTCTTGTGCATGTGTAAAATTAGTCCTGATTATTAATCAGTAACCTGAAAGGGATAGTTGAATGATAATATAGGCCTACTTATACTATTACGTTAGTTAATAATGACAGTAATATTTGTATAGCTTCAAAATAAAATGTTCATCCCAATTTATGGTTTTTTTTTTTTTTTTTTTTTTTTTTTTTAAGTATATCTTTTTTAAATTAATTGTTTTAAATGTGAGTTTAATTTTTTTTCTCAGAATACTAGTTATGGGCCTATAATGAAATATATTAAAAAGAAAACAATAATCTAGGCTCTCTCCTCCGGCTGCATTTGTAAGGCGGGGGTGGGGGTGGAGGGGGGTATGTATGAGTTTGGGTGGTACGCCAAAAAATTGAAAAGCCTCAGGTGGTACGCGGGCACGAAAAGGTTGGGAAACACTGCCTTATAGTTTAATATGGATTCAAATTTGAAAAAAATCAAAAAGTTTGCCAAATAGCCCAAGTCTTTATCTTTCATTTAAAAGCAATCCCACTTTTATCGGACCTAAAATAAACTAGGAAACTTGGAGCAGGCGAAGCACTGCACGATGAAATTTTGGTCCCAATGACCCCTGATACTGACAGCCTCTAGCGGCAGCCGCTGGCAGCGGCGGCGCGCATGAATACGATCTACTTCCAACAGCCGATTGTAATTGAATTTTTTACCTCTATGGAACATAGAGTATAAAATTCTTTTAGACCGACTTTAAATTTCTCTTAGGCAAATTCTCTAGCCAAAAGGCTTTTTTATTCCTAATTTGATTTCAATGAAATTCTCAGGTTAGATTTTAAGTATTTTAAACTAGGTAATAAACTATAATCGAGCAATTACTTTCAAGTATTGAAAAAGCTTATTTTCCGGAATTTTTGACAGAACTTTAGTTGTTTAGGCTACATGATTTGACTAATGTAGTTGCTATGATCAGTTTATTTTCCCCCATTGCAGCTGAGTTGTCGATGTGTATGCTGAAAACAATATAACCTCTTGATTTGTTTACA
Organism: Neoaliturus tenellus; assembly: GCA_030545055.2. Taxonomy (NCBI): domain Eukaryota; kingdom Metazoa; phylum Arthropoda; class Insecta; order Hemiptera; family Cicadellidae; genus Neoaliturus; species Neoaliturus tenellus. The sequence goes on from CM061531.1 coordinate 161,163,207, forward strand.
TCTGCTCGCCGTTATGTTACGTTTTTAAATAAAATTTAATTGATATTTTGACAGAAATATCTGTTAAATTAAATAGATCAACACCGATGTATACTTGTCGAAGTTATAAATTGTGCAAAAAGATAGGCATGTTGTGGAATGAATTGCTATCGAACGGAATTATGCGAGTAACTAATTTATGGGATACATCTAATATCTGTAAAAAGATTTAAATGGAACAAGTAATAATTAGAAAGTGTTGTGCCATTGTAGCCTATGTCTCAGGTAAGAAAATATGCATTAAGTGTTAAGTAAGCGTAATTCTACAATACTTACATAACTTGATTTTTATTAATTTGCAATCATGGATTTTAAATTGCATTGTTTTTTCGCTCTACAATCTATTTTTCTTTAATTTATAAGCATAATTATTATTAAGTTACTTGCTTATTTTGAGGTCTTAGCTAAAATCATAGTTTGTATGTATTTATTTGTAGGCTAGGCCTAGGATGTACGCCGGTTGACTTCGGACGGTTAGATGACGTTCCACTCTTCACATTCGAGGAGATGGAAACCTCCGTTCTCTCCCTAAAGAGCAACAAGGCTCCTGACCCGGACGGATTCCCAGCGAGGCTTTAAAGAAAGTATTTTCAATTAATGCTGACTTGTTGAGAATATGTACAACGCCTGTTTGGTAGAAGGGGTGTTTCCGGCTCCCTGGAAAACCACCAGACTTGTACTCATCAGCAAGGGCAAAGGTGATCCCGAGCTGCCGTCGTCCCACAGGCCTTTTTGCATGTTGGACACGGCTGGGAAGCTGTCCAAGAAGCTGATCCGTTCCCGCCTGACGTCTGCTGTGGAAGCTGCCTGGTACTTATGCCTCCGTCAGTACGGCTTCAGAAAGGGACGGTCAACGATTGACGCTATCACCGAAGTCCAGAGAGCTGTGAAGAGAGCCGAGAGCCACAACCATTTCTCTCGCTGAGTAGTGCTTCTTGTTACGCTTATGTCAAGAATGCCTTTAACTCGGCGAGGTGGGTCGATATGCTGGATGCGCTTCGCAACACCTTTCGCGTTCCTGCATATCTGTTGCGACTCATCTTGTTGCGGATTATTTCCGCTCCCGAAGCCTGATTTACGACACAAGGGACGGAACGTGGACGATGGAAGTCACTTCTGGTGCCGCGCAAGATTCAATACTCGGCCAGGATCTCTGGAACGTTGCCTATGACAGCCTCCTGAGGTCGGAGATGCCTGAGGAAACCACTTTGGTTGGGTACGCCGATGATGTCGCAGCTCTCATTGTTGCACGCAACGTTGAGCTGACCCAACTAAAGTTGAACCGAGTCATGCGTGTGGTCAACACATGGATGTCCGATCACGGTATCTCGCTTGCTCTCCGTAAGACGGAGATTGTGATCCTTACGAAGAAGAGGATGGTCACCGTCGTTCCGTTCCAAGTGGGAAGGGAGGTGGTCCAATCAACTCGTGCTGCTAAGTACTTCGGGATTATGGTGGACACAAAGTTAAGCTGGAGGGATCAGATATTCCGTACGGCGGACAAGGCCGCTAAGGTAGTCACGTACCTTAGTAGGCTGATGGCCAATGTCGGGGTTCCACGATTCGACAGAAGACGTCTGTTGATGTCCGCGGTTCAGTCCGTGCTTTTTTATGGAGCAGAGGTGTAGGCAGACGCTCTCGATAAAGAGTAGTACAGGTTGCGACTCGCCCGGGTTCAACGTCGAGCGGCGCTCGGGATGTGTTCTGCCTACCGGACAGTGTCCGAGCCTGCCGTCCTGGTGGTCGCCGGAGTTATCCCTGTCAAGCTCTTGGCAGGAGAGAGGAAGGCAATTTATCAGAGACAAGGCTAGATTAAAAGAACACGGCAAGAACAGAAGAGCGCTCCAGAACCTTCCAGCAGTGGGAACACAGCTGGGAGCACGACACCCGAGGACGATGGACTGCGCGACTTATCAAGCACGTCCAACCATGGGTGGAACGGCGGCCAATTCTTGACAATTCACGGCTATCTCGGTCGTACCTGAACCGGATGGGCAAGACCGGTTCACCAGACTGCATTTATTGCTCGGGCGTTCCCGACGATGCGGAACACACATTCTTCCGCTGCCCCCGTTGGGAAGGGCCCCGCCTGAAGGCCACACAAATTTTTTGGTGCATTTTTGGTGGATTTCGGTCTGCCAAAAGATCTTGGAGGATGAGGGCAACTGGGATTGTTTATCACAGTTCGTCCGGGGCATCCTCCTGGAAAAGAAACATGATCTGGACGGCGAAGTGGCCCAGATCCCTTGATCGAGTGGCTGGATAAGGAGTGAGCCCCACGGGCATAAGCCAAATTTAGGCCTAGCCTGACGTAATGTAATAAACAACTCCAGGTTAGAATCCTAAAGAGTAGAGGCGAGGTTTTTTAGTGGGTAAACCCGTTTTTAGGGGAGCCCCACACTACAGGCTTGCCACCTGTGTGCGTAATGAATTTTTCTCACCTCTCCCTCAAAAACAAAGCGTCACCTAATAACTCAAAAAGTGAGTAAAAAATTCTTGTACGGGACGGACATCGGAGCGTATTCCTAGTTTAAAATGAATTTACATCCGTCACATGTTCATTATGTTGTTTATTGTTTACACTTTTACATTCTGCACATGGTTTCAACCCTTCGAATGTTTTAATTTTGTTTTCCTCTTCCAACTTATAAATTTTAATTACGGTAATTTAATATGGTGTTTTACCCTTTTCTCGATTACAGTCAATACAAGTCTACTTGTTTTTTGCTCCCAAAAATATTCATTTTATAACGGTTTTTATATTTCATTTTAGTTTTATTTTGTGTTGTAGTTCCTCGTTGAAGTGGAAACTAAAAATGTAAATTACCACAGGTTTATCTTTTCCTTTTTTGTAACTTTTGGCGAATTCTATAGTGAGCATTCAGTTCTAAGGTTAGTTGTTTGTTTTTGTTGCTATGACAATGGACATTCACAAACTTGATCATAACTATAGCGAGTTATCTAAGGAAAACTCAAATGGTGACATGAAACTATCAAACAACCCAGACACTTCTGAAGAGCATAGTGGTGATGATAGTGGTAATGGTTCTTGGCAAACTGTACCACTCAGAACTACCAAAAGAATCCTGGCTTCGACATCGGACCAGTTCAAAAACGTCATCGTGTAAACGTTCAGTCATCTGCTGTCTTAATTCCGTTGAGAAACAACTACGAACCTCTTGCTTCTAGGGGTGAAGATGCAATGGACGACGAAGTTCCAGTACAAGAAACGATTAAGGAAGCGAAACCGCCGCCAATCTTTCTTCCCGGAGTGACAAATGTTGGGGTAATGGTTAAAGCTTTGGACGCAATGGTGTCTAATTCTGGATACACATATAAGTGTCTTAATCAAGATAGAATCAAACTGTTTCCTACATCCTCCGACGACTATCGAAAAATAGTTAAAGGTCTAAGAGACTTAAACATTAGTTTCCATACATACCAGCTGAAACAGGACCGGGCGTATAGTGTTGTGTTAAAGAACATGCATTACTCGACATGTGTTGAAGACATAAAAGCTGCAATTGAAGAAAAAGGTCATCAGGTAAGGAATATAACCAATCTCAAGAATAGATTCACGAAGAAACCAATGTCCGTTTTCTTCATTGACCTCGAACCTAAAGCTAGTAATAAGGAAATCTTCCAGATCCAGTTTTTGTTAAATGCGAAAATTTCATTTGAACCACCCCACAAAAAGAAAGAAGTTGTACAATGCAAACGCTGTCAACAATATGGTCACACCAGATCTTATTGCCACAATAATTTTCGGTGTGTTAAATGCACTCAGAATCATGACACAAAAGTCTGTCCGAAACCACCAACAGCGCCTCCCACGTGTGTCTTGTGTTCTGGGGAACACCCTGCTAACTATAAAGGTTGTCCAGTATACAAGGAAATTCAAACAAAGCAATTTCCACCGTTAAGGCGGAAAACTCTTGATAGCAAACAAGAAAACATTGCTGCTAGTTCGGGAGGGGGGAAATACACCAATCCGGAAAAGAGCAGTTTAGTAACTCAAGGGCTTTCTTTTGCACAAGTTGCACGCAATGATAGTGAGGGCTTTCTCTCAGGAAGACAAGATAATAAAGATCAACCAGCTGATACGGAAAGTTTGTCTACTATAATTCAAAACTCTTTCGCTCGTTTCGAAAATCTATTGTCAAAACAAGCAGAACAGATTAACACTCTCCTTAATCTGTTGACTACCGTGATTTCACGTTTAAAATGAATTTTCTTCTCACGGTTGCTCTGTGGAATGCCAATGGCTTGGCTCAGCATATCCAAGAAGTTCAGTTTTTTGTAAATTATCATAAAGTAGATGTTTTACACATTTCAGAAACTCATTTTACAGACAGAAGTTATTTTAAAATTCCAAATTATACGTTGTACTCTACGAATCATCCTGACAACACGGCCCACGGTGGTAGTGCTGTACTGGTTAAAAACTCTATTAAACACTATGAACTTCCTAGTTTTAAAGAGCATTACCTACAAGCTTCGAGTATTGTCCTTGAAGACTGGCACGGACCTATTGCACTTTCTGCTGTTTACTGCCCCCCGAGACATGCCATAACTTTTGAGCAATTTGATAGATTTTTTACCACTCTCGGAAACAAGTTCATTGCCGGAGGTGACTACAACGCCAAACATCAAGAGTGGGGTTCCCGATTAGCCACACCTAGAGGACGTCAACTACTCAGAGTAATTAATGATAACAATTTTGATCATATTTCAACAGGAGAACCTACATACTGGCCGACTGATATGAGGAAAATCCCAGATTTGTTAGACTTTTTCGTCTCAAAAGGTGTTAACAACAACTATACTGATGTCCAATCTTTTCTCGATCTATCCTCTGACCATTCGCCGGTTCTATTAAAAGTCAGCACTCAAGTTTTTCAACAACAAGTAACTGAAAGGTTATATAATAAACACACTGATTGGAACCATTTCCGCAGATCAATAAATGAAAGCTTAAATTTGAAAATTCAGTTACAAACCAACCAAAACTTAGAGGATGCTGTAGATTACTTTACAAATTGTATTCAGAATTCTGCAAGATCATCGACGCCTATACTCCAAGTTTCGCCAAAGCCGGGATTGCAATACCCTATTTATGTAAAGAAGAAAATTGCCGAAAAAAGAAGACTACGAAGGATTTGGCAAAATAGTAGAAATCCAATTGATAAAGCAAATCTCAACCGGGCATCTCAAAATTTAAAGAGGTTGCTGTATAATGTGAAAAACCAGTGGTTTGCCGAGTATACCCAATCTCTAACTCCTACCGAAGCCACGGATTATTCACTTTGGAAAGCTACAAAAAAATTAAAACGACCCAAAACACCGATATCACCTATTTTGAAGCCTGGTGGAAGCTGGGCCAAGAGTAATATTGAAAAATTTAACGCTTTTGCGGAATACTTTTCACACGTTTTCAAACCATACGCTGCCGTTGTAAACAATGATGAAGATATACAAGAATTTTGGATGCTCCACTGCAGCTTGACCTTCCGATACCTAAGTTCAAACCATCTGAAGTGCGTTCGGTGATAAACACCTCAATAAGTGCCCACAAATCTCCTGGCTATGACTCAATTACAGGTAAATTACTTAAGGAACTACCAAAGAAAGGAATAATCATGTTAACTTTTTTATTTAATGCAATGTTGAGGTTAGAACATGTCCCAGCTCAATTTAAAAGAGCCAAGTTGATTGTCATTCCAAAACCAGGAAAACCGACCACACAATTGACGTCTTACAGGCCTATCAGTCTTTTGCCTGTCACATCTTAAGTTTTTGCAAAGCTTTTCCTTATTAGGCTACAAACACTAATTGACGAGGCCGTTGTGATGCCTAGCCACCAATTTGGTTTTAGAAGGAAACATGGTACAATCGAACAAGTCCACAGAGTTGTAGGTACAATACGACAGTGCTTGGAAAATAAATCGTATTGTTCAGCCGCATTTCTAGACGTGAGCCAGGCATTCGATAAGGTGGCATTCTGGCTTGTTATATAAAATTAAACAGTTTTTACCAAATTCTATATTCCCCATTTTGAAGTCTTACCTCACAGACAGGAAATTTCAAATTAAATATCAAGACATCCTTACTGATCTACATCCTATAGAGTCTGGAGTTCCCCAGGGCAGTGTGCTTGGACCTTTCTTGTATATACTCTACACTTCTGACCTCCCAGAAAGTCCTTCTTCTGAAATCGCTACTTTTGCAGACGATACTGCAATACTGTCCGTTCATCAAGACCCAGCTCAAGCTTCAATTACTTAATGAAAATAAATCAGTTCACATAACCTTCACTTTAAATCTAAATTTTTGTCCTCCCGTAACAATAAATAATAACATACAACTTTCTGAAGTTTCAGAAGTCAAATATTTAGGCATTCATATAGACAGTAAATTAACTTGGAAAACCCACATTTGGTATAAAAGACAACAACTTAATTTGAAAACTAATAGAATGAATTGGCTCCTAGGATCAAAATCAAAACTTAGTTTGGAAAATAAACTACTACTGTATAAAACTATTTTAAAACCAATCTGGACATATGGTGTACAGCTTTGGGGTTCTGCGAGTGTCTCCAACATTGAAATTATTCAAAGGTATCAATCAAAATTGTTAGGCAAAATTGCTAACGCACCTTGGTACGTCTCCAACAAAACATTACATGATGATTTAAACGTAGCTACGGTAAAAGAAGAAATTTCAAGATTAAGTGAAAATTATATTACAAAATTGGAAGACCATCCGAATCATCTGGCGCTAAACCTGCTCGACAATACCAATTTCATCTACAGACTTAAAAGATCTTCAATTTTGGACTTGCCTTTGAGATTTACAAATTGAATATAAATTGTTGTTAACTTTTCGGTTAGCGGCTAGTTCAGGTCTCACTGTTACTCTTTCTCTTATATGATATTTACTTATTGTTCAACTTGGTTTAGAACAGATTGTAAAGTTAAATAATAAAAATAAAAAATTTAATATAACCGTTAAATTTATATTTTTGTATTTGAATTGAAAATATAATACTGATAATAGCCCCAAAGAAATAAATTCACTGTGTAAGGAAACAAAAACATCGCAGGGGAGAATTTCTTACGAAATGGGGAATACTTCAATCTTGCCCGGTATACCACGATATAAAAGTAAATATGATATAATTATTTTAAAAATATATTCCTATAGTATTACAAAGTATTCTGACGTCTCTATGGTAGTATTTTGAAATAATACAATATTCTTTTATATCTTATTTCAAACTAATAATAAGTTGTATGCAAATTAAAGTACTGTAGGCAATCTGTGCGATCAAATGAGTTTTAAAGGTTCTCTAATAATTTAAAATACTAATTAATTAAAAATAGATATTAAAAACGCAAAAGGGAAAAGGTAAGTTACGTTGTTTTTAAGCAATATTAACTATTACTATTATTATTATAAATACAATTTACTAACCTTATCCTCCCTAGTTACAAGGGCACTTTCGTAGTTTATTAACTTTTATTAATTTTTTTTTATTTTCATTAATTTCATGTCGCCAGTTTTAAACTAAATTTTATGGATTTCGGACATAAAATAATATTTCTTCACGATATTGTTAATTCTTTTGAATACTAAATTGCGTGAACGTAATTTATATTCAAAATTCATTACGATAACATAATAAGTTTAGCATGGAAAAGGTCATTTCAGTTTGAAATACAACTTAAACAAGAGCAAAGGCGTTCAGTTAAACTTAAGAAATCGAAATGTGTATTTGATTGTTTTATAAATAAAGCATCACACTCGCCGATCATTCATACCCATCTTAAAAATAAGCACTTAAAGTGCGTTTGTGTTTCAAGCAACTATCTGAAGTATTTCAAAAATACAATTTTTAATTTTAATTGTGTGATAAAGTAAAGGGTGTAAATAAATGGAATGTAATCTGGTCGTAGGCTAATTTGTTTCGTCATTTCAATAATACCCCCCGTCGCAGCAGACCTGCGTACTCAGCGAATTTCCAAATTAGTACCGTAATATTAATGTTGACCACATAAACCTGTAAACCAAATCATTACATGCTCATTAATAGGGAAATAAATGTATATTCTCCTAATGATAAATATAGGGAGAGTATGCAGGTATGCTGCCATGGGGAACACTAAAAGTAGGTTTTTATCATTTTAAAAATTTATTTCGACCATATAAAGCCATATACAGTACTAAGTTTAATCAATATCTGAGTTTGCCCATCCTCCATATGATTAACATGGGAAAAGAGTATGCAGGTTTGCTGCCATGATAAGCACAAAAATCAAGATTTTTTACCATAAATGGATGAATCTCAACCAAATGAAGCTGAGTTCCAAGTTTTATCGAAAAATATTGGTTAATAAGTGAAATATTAACACATCCCAATTCTCCATAAGATTAACATTGGAGCCCCAAAATACAATGTACTGTCTTTAAACTTTTTAATATCTCGGTAACCTATGGAGATAGAGCAAAGCTTCAAGATACTAAATTGTGTATTTTTTTGAGCTAAATCCAATGGTCAAAATAAAAATTTAAAATTTTTTAAATTTACATAAGAAAAATGCAAAAAACCCATTTTTGGGGTACAAAACCCCCCAAAACTACCCCTTCCGGTAGGTCGATATGTCTGGTTTACGAACTCATCCGAATAAATGTAGGATTACACATCTCTACCAAATTTGGTCTCGATCGGACCATTTTTACGAGAGTTATCGTGTCTAGGGACACATACATATATATATATATACATATATATATATACATACATATATATATATATATATATATATATATATATATTTTAATGACTATTATTTTTGGTCTCTGGGCACCTAAAAACGAAAAAGTAACATGGTCCCGGGCTTGGGTCTTACCATGAGACCTACGGTAATAGCTTATTCCCTATGGGAAATTCGCTAAAATTGAAGAATTTAAAACCCATTTAGCACGTGACAACAACACATTGAGTGATCCTCAGAGGTAGGGCAGTAGGCCTACACGTAACCAAAACGTAATAACTAACATCTGTGATAACATTTTTCAGTTTGAAACAATTAATTGGAGTAGAACGTCAAAGTTGTAGACTGTTTTAGTCTCACTTTTTTACAAATTAGAATCCAGTAGTGAAGTATGTCAGAGGCCAAGATATTCCATGTTATCTGTATTCGGAAGGAGAAGAGAGGCAAAGGCGGACTAGAGCGACACGGGAAACGTGAAGTGAGTAGTGGCAGCAGTTGTCGAACTACATCCCTCCGCCAGCCGCGTCACAACTCAGTTGACTGGAATGGAACGAACTGTGCTCCGGTAGTTTCAGCAACGTCCGCCAGGACTGACCCTTTAGCCCCCTCTTAAACATGAGTTAGATACCGATCATCAGCAGTACTAACAAAAGTTATGTTATGGGATAAAACGAGTTGGCAAATCAAGAACATTGTTTCTTTTTAGTCTATATATGTGTTGGCTATTGTCCAGAAGATTGACGGCAACGTGATTTGGATGTGTTTCAAGATTTCTTATGTACTTATCACTAAATTTTGAAACTTCTTCTGTTACTAAGGGTATGGCACAGTCATTATGAATGGTGAGGTTTGACACAAACCAAGGAGCTCGTAAGATGCTTCGTAACGTCTTGGACTGGAACCACTGGAGAATATCTATATTGGACTTGGAAGCTGTCCCCCATAACACGATCCCGTAGGTCCAAATGGGCTTGAGGACAACTTTGTAGAGGAGTAATTTATTTTCTATTGACAATTTTGAGTTATTATTGAAGAGCCAAGACATTTGTCGCCATTTTAAGTTAAGCTGTTGTCGTTTATGCCATATATGGCTTCACCAGGTTAGACGTCTGTCAAGATGCATACCCAAATACTTAATTTCAGTGTGATCAGGCAAAATTACATTATTTAAATGAACTGGGGGGCATGTTTCCATTTTGGTTGTGAATGTTATATGTGCAGATTTATTTTCGTTAACCTTCACCCTCCATTTATTCAACCAATCCGACAAATCATTTAAGCTGTTCTGTAAGGTTTGGGATGCTGTATTAGGGTCTTCATGGGAACTTAAGAGAGCTGTGTCGTCAGCAAACGTAGAAATGAATATGTCTTGAGTGAAGGGGATGTCAGAGGTATAAATTAAATATAACAGAGGGCCCAGAACGCTCCCTTGTGGCACGCCCGATTTTATCTCGTGTAGTTCTGAGTAAAAACCTTGATGTTTTATTCTAAAACGTCTGTTTTCTAGGTAAGATCTAAAAAGTAAATAGTAATTGTGAGGTAAATTGCTTTTAATTTTGAATAGAAGACCAGAGTGCCAGACCTTGTCAAATGCCTGGCTTACGTCAAGAAAAGCTGCAGAACAGTATCGTTTCTTTTCCAGGTTCTGCCTAATTGTATCAGTTAAACGATGTACTTGTTGCACTGTAGAATGCTGTTGACGAAAGCCAAATTGATGACTGGTAATTATCTCTTTCTCATCCAACAGTGGCGTAAGTCTTTTTAAAAGAAGTTTTTCGAAAACTTTCGATGTTATTGGAAGAAGACTGATGGGCCTGTATGACGTTACTTCGTTAGGGGTTTTTCCTGGTTTCGGTATTACAACAATTTCTGAAACTTTCCATTGGCAAGGGAAATATTCCAATCGAAGAATGGAATTGAATACAAAAGTAAGATATGTAAAGCCTTTGTCCGGAAGCTCTTTTAGCACCTTCGCCGTAATTAAATCATACCCTGGAGATTTATTTAAATTTAATTCATTGATGATGCACCTCTGAACTTCATTTTTAGTAAAATGCCCAATAGGAAAATTCAACTGGTTTGGAGAATCAAGATAGTCTTGAATGTCTGAGTTATCTATGTTACTGGGATGTGGCTTAAATACGTCAGAGAAGTGTGATGCAAATAACTCGGCCTTTTCTTTGGTGCTTTTTGCCCATGACCCATCGGGCTTTGTCAAAGGCGGATTAGCTGATTTTGGTCTTTTGAAGTGTTTGGTTACTTTCCATAACGAGTAGTCTGTTGCTTCCGTTGGGGAAAGATTACTCGTAAACTCCTCGAACCAATCATTTTTGACACGCTTTAAAAGCCTTTTCAAGTTTTGAGAATCTCTATTGAAGTTTGTTTTAGAATTTTGATTTCGTGTGTTCTGCCAGATTCTTCTTAACCTACGTTTTTCCGCAATGAGTTTCTTGATGTGGACAGGGTAGTTAATTCCGTCGTTAGTTTTCAGTCGAGCTGAAAACGTAGGGGTTGCTTTCCAAGCAGACTGCTGAACGACATTGTTGAAGAGTTCAACGGCGTCGTCTATATCTTCATTGGTTTTGAGGGGAACAGATAGGTCAAGATTGTCGTTAACAAGTTCTTTAAAAAGTAACCAGTTGGTCTGTTTGTTATGCAAAGTAGGAGGTGCTTCTCTGGTGAGTATTGTCGAGCTGACCGTTAAAATTACAGGAGAATGATCTGAAGACAGATCGAGGGATTGAGTAACGTCCGTATAATTAACAGAAATGCCTCTCATGATGAAAAAATCAAGCAGGTCAGGTATCTTTTGCCGGTCTGTAGGCCAATAAGTTGGCTCCCCTGATGAGACAAATTGAAGATTATTGTCCTCAATAGATTGTAAAAGTCTTCTCCTCCTTGGGTTATTCAACCGTGAGCCCCACAGTTGGTTTTGGCGTTATAGTCTCCTCCAGAGATAAATCTACATCCTAACGTATTGAAATATGCAGTAAATTGATCATCTGATATATTATGCCTCGGTGGGCAATAAAGGGCGGACACAGTTAAAGGGCCATTAAAATCTTCCAATACTATAGACGTGCTTTGAATATAGTCAAACTGGTACTTAAGAGCTTCATAGTGTTTTATACTTGATTTTATTATGACTGCACTGCCCCCGTGGGCTCGGTTAGATGGATGGTTTGTGAAATAAACTGAGTAGTATGGAATTTTAAAATAGCTAGCATCAGTGAAGTGAGTTTCAGAAACTAACATTATATCTATTTTGTTTTGAGACAGAAAGAGTTGAATATCCTGATTATGCTGAATCAGGCCGTTGGCATTCCAGAGCCCTATTCTGAAGGAATGGCTCATTTTAATTGAGATACCACTGTGGTTAAGAGGTTCAGTAACGAACCTATTTGTTGCGCTTGTTGAATCATAAGTTGTTCAAATCTATTGAAAAAGGAAGTCATAGTGTTGACTAAATTGGTGTTATCATTACCTGTATCATGGACTTCGTCAGCATTGGCAGTTGCTTGAGCGTATGTCATCTGTTCCCTTCTATGTGATACCACTGATGGTTGAGACGCAGAACTACTAGCAGAGGTGTTTCGTTTCCCAATTTCAGGAGTGGCTACGTGAGATGAAGAGCTGGGTTTGTTTTTCAATCGCAATGGAGGAAAAGATTTATTTTTTAAATCTTTGTAAACGGAACATCCTTTATAGCTGGCTGGGTGTTCACCAGCACACAGTGCACATTTGGGTGGATCAGTTTGGGGCTTGGTGCATTTCGTTGTATCGTGGTTTTGACCACACTTAACACAACGATAAGCATGCCAGCAATATGTCTTGGTGTGTCCATAGTCCTGACATTTCTTACACTGCACAATTTCCTTCTTCTTGTGAGGGGGTTCAAAAGTGATTCTAGCGTTAAAAAGGTACTGCACATTGAAAATGTCTTTGTTGTTTTTGCTGGGTTCAAGGTCTATGAAGAACATAGAAAGCGGATTTTTAGTTTTGTTGTGTCTGGCATTCACAATGTTTCGAATTTTGTGACCATGAGATTCAATTGCTTCTTTTAGGTCATTTATGTCTGTTGAGTAGTGCATATTTTTTAGCACCACTCTGTATGCCCTCTCTTGTTTTAGTTGAAACGTGTGAAAATTCACTTTTAGTTCAGTTAGCTTACGAACGATTTTGCGATATGCGTCCACTGTGCTAGGTACTATTTTTACTTTGTTCATGCTGAGACACTTGTAGTGATAATCGTCTTTGGTGATAACTGTGTGAATAGTATTTATCATCTTATTCACGTCCCTTATGTCAGGAACAAATATAGGAGGAGGTTTAGGTGCATTATTCTCGTCTGTTACCGGCTGAGGGTCATCAGCCCTTTCGTCTATTTCACTGAGCGCATCGTATTTATCATGAGTGACGATAGAATCACGACAATAATCGTGATCTTGTCGTGTTTTCTTAACAGCGGAGCTCCGACTAAATGAGTTAGAAGAGAAAGAGTTTCCTCTCTTTTTCAGAGAAGTTGATGTTAGCGGAACCGTTTGCCACATGCCTTCGGCATCATTGTTTATTTCTTGGGATATTTCTAAGACTTGAGCTATTTGAACATCGGTTTCAGAAACCGTATGAGGACTATCGCTACCCGAGGAAGTCATTGAAGACTTCGAAGTCCAAAAACAAGAGTCTATTTTAAATGTAAACAATAGTATAAACAATATTATGAACAATAACAAACAAGGAGGTTAGGTAACAGTTCTCTAATTAATATAGTTCATTTGAAGAAATCGACAAAAACTAATACCAGAAAACTAACAAATAGTAAGTAACGGTGGCCTCTTTACCATTTTTCCTAGAGTTCAAGGTAAATTCACACAATTATTAAGAAAACCCAGCGAACATAAAAGAAACACTTCTTCATTTCACGAGTATCACAGCTGATCTATGTATCACCCACGTGAGTGATTTTTTTTCACTTGCCATGCATTCACAACAATATATTGATGTCTGTTAGGCTACGGCCACACATGGCGACTTAGTCGCCGCGACACAAACGCCGCGACAAAGAAACAAATGTTGATACATTGCATGTTTGATACGTCGCGGGTCGCCTTGTGTGGCCGCCTTCATTTGATTCAATGTATCACACTTTTTCGGCGTTTGTGTCGCGGCGACTAAGTCGCCATGTGTGGCCGTAGCCTTAGTGTTTCAAAGTATGAGACAAGTCTATTTCTTCCGAATATTTTTTACAATAATTTTTATAATAAAATGTATTACTCATTTTGCACTGTATTTTTCCGATAAATCAATAACATAAATCATTAGAGTTTTATAAAAAAAATAAAAAATAATAAAAAAATTAAACAACAGTTATTATAAGTTTTTATAAATTCTAACTGTGGTGCAAATAAACTTAAACCATTCATGAATTAATTACTGAACTTCTCAAATGATTTTCTTAAATAAATATAAAATAAGTAAAAAAATTTAGTTATTATCTATAAAAATTAAACTAAAATGAGTATCCTATTTTTACTTGATTGTAATTATAAGTCCGCAGCCTGGTTGCGGCACCTCGCGTCCACGTGTTCTTCTGGCCGTGGGTCGCGGCTGCCCTCTGTAGCACCTCAAAGCGCCGAGCCGTGAGGTCCTCCTTCACGGTGACTCCCGTTCCTTTCAGGCGTTTCTTTGCATCGAACACGCGCCGGCGATCTCGGTAGGTGGTGAAGCGGACTATGATGGGTCAGTTTATCTTCTTCTGCCGTCTGCTGCTGGTCCGGGCTCCCTTCCGACCCGGTGCGACCTGCACACGGCGGTTTCGGGCAGTTCTATGCCGAGCTTATCTCTGCACTGCGTGACAACTAGCTGGTCTGTGTCCTCGCCCTGTGCTTCTTGTATGCCGAATATCCGCTGGTTATTGCGCCGTTGGTATTGTTCCAAGTCGTCGGTCCTGTCGTTTGTATGTAAAGTCAATGTTATTACTCATGAGGGTTGAACTATTGACTATAGATAAACAAACACTCTTGCGTGTGTATCCACGGCCATATCTTGTAGACAAGTAACGGATATCCGGTTAGGCCTACTATCCGGTATCCGGTTTTTTTTTTTAATATCCGGTGTCCGCTGCCGGATACTTGCTACTATTCCGCCAGATACCAGATACTTAAACCTGTAAATGAAATTTAAAAAAACATCTTTTTGATACAAATAATTTTTTTAACATTTAACGGTATTGTATTTTAGTACAAAATTCGGTAATTAAGGAGCTTTATATATAAAGAAATAAAATAAAATAAAATATAAAAAAAAACAATTGAACTAATTCCAGTTTATGATGAATAAAAAAAAGTTTTTCAGCATGTATTTTCACCAAACGGTTGCGTTTTGCTTCGCATACAAGTCCTCTGCTTCTTAGAATAGCCTTTCACTGTAGACACTGCTGCAAGGAGACGAGAGATATATCTTTACAATGTTCTGTAGGATTGGGTATTGTTTGGTACTGGTTGATCACTACTTGTAACGGTCTTCTTTTTGGTCAAGCCAAACAATTAGGGGGAAAAATACACAGACATAGAAAAACGTACAGACTGACTGATAGCGAATGAAAAATTCGTGCCTCCTACTTTCCCACAGTCAGAGGGACAAGTTATTATACTCGTCTTTCCGTAAACCATCTTTAAACTAAAAGCTACAACATGAAAAGGATATTCGGCCTAGAACCTTGCCGGATATCTGGTACAAGGCCACGACAAGCTAGAAGTAGCGACGTTGCACTTGTGGAATTTGGCACTCTGGCAGTAGCACTGCGTGAAATGGAGGAAGTCGTGTGATGTAAACTTTAATCGTCTATATTGTGATATTTAAGTAGTGGGGAATGGGGGCTTTTGGGCCAGTTCAAGGTCACCCGAGCGATGACGTCATCGATGACGTCATCGAGGTCAATGACCCCATTGATGACGTCATCGATTGCATCATCGATGACGTCATCACCAATGACGTCACTTCCTTGACGTCACACCCATGACGTCACAGAAATGACGTGCTGATGACGTCATCACCCCTTACGTCACCAAGATGACGTCATTGATGTCACAAAAGGTCAAGGTCACGCTGAAACCTAAAATTTTTTGGCACTTTTGCTGTTTCTCGCACTACGCTCCGAGTTTCAGTCACAGTTACCATGACCTTGACAACTTGGAGCGAATTTGCGATGAGAAACAGCAAAAGTGCTGAGGAAACTTGAAGTTTGCAACGTGACTCTGCCTAAACCATCATGTGACACCGCTCGGGTGACCTTGAACTGACCCAGAAGCCCCCATTCGACCATTACTGCAACCGCGATGCGTACCCTACGACAGACACCGAGCGACTGACTATCCAGCCCCGCGCACTCTAGGTATATGGGAAGTGGTGGGGGAAATTGCGATGACCTCGGGAAACTTGAAAATGTCAAGCCGGGTAGCACCGTTTCGGTGCTACCTTAAAGTTACATGCTAAAGTGTGATGACCTTGAGTAAAAACATAGAAATACTACAAGTCGATATTGCCCCAGAGTTAAAGTGTGATGACCTTGAGTCAAAACATAGAAATACTACAAGTTGATACCATCCCAGAGTTTAAGTGAGATGACCTTGAGTCAAAACACAGAAATAATACAAGTTGATGCAGTCCCAGAGTTAAAGTGTGATGACCTTGAAGTTGTAGCAGTGTGGTGACTTTGAACTACCCCAAATTGTCAGGAATTGGAGTAGCAACCGCGATGTGCACCCTACGACGGACACCGAGCGACTGACTGTCCAGCCCTGCGCACTCTAGGTATATGGGAAATGGTGGGGGAAATCTCAAGGTCATCCAAATTGGGTTTTAAAAAAATAAGAAACTCTAAACCTCATGCTCCTCTTCTTCCCTTTCCACCTCATTTGTAGTATATATGGTTGACGATGGTAAATTTGACAAATACTCCAGTGATTGTTGATCGTCTTGCTGCAGTATAACTTCAGACCAATCATAATCTAAAGTGACCTTGAGCTTTATTCCCGGGTTGTCGAGGAGAATAGACTTCATCCAATCGCAGATGGTTTCTAAATAATGCACGTTGTCGATTGTCAATTTCCAATTCGTATTGGGTACATCTTCGGTGGAAGACATGGCATTGCAAGCAGGTGTGTCCGCCATGGTTGTTGGAGGAGGAATGATGCTTGGTGCAGCGAGCAATGGTGGTATTACAGAGTAGTGGGGGAAATTTCAAGGTCATCCAAATGGAGTTTTTTAAAAAAAGGAAACTTTTTCTATTTACTTATAACATAACCACTTAAAACTAAAAGGATTGGGATCAACAGTACGTTTAATCACCATATTCGTTATATTCTTCCTGTTTCTCAGTTTTCACCTCCGCCCGGATAGTACCTCCACTCTTTAGCTCCTTTTCGGCTTCTTCTAGTTGCTGGGTAATCGCCATCTGACATTGAAGTTCAAAATCATCACGCGGCACAGATCCGCAAATATCCATCTGAGCCAACCAGAGCTGCCTGAGGTTCTTTTCCTTTTCCTCGACAGCTTCGACGGCTGCATGTAATTCCATTTCTGTAATAGAGGAGTCCCACAATTGTTGATCATCGGTTTTGTTGACAACCTCCTTTTCAGACTCCTTGTACAAATTGTTCAGCTCCTGCTGAGTCTTAATGGTTACCTCCTCGTAACTAGCACAACTTACACTGAGAGACATCTTGATGTTGTACGGTTGACCGTTGGAGTTGAAATGAGGCTGAGGCACAGCGCTTGGGGGTACTATGAAAAAGTGGTGGGGGAAGTTTCAAGGTCATCCAAATTGTGTTTTAAAAAATCCTATCTTGTTACTGAGCACATATGTCAGTAACAAGATAGGTGTTTTTTTTCTCTTTTACATCTTTAATATAACAAATAAATAAACATATTCTACAATGGTAAGAAGAAGGAAGACAACTGCTAGTCAGCTGAAATAATCCAAAGTCTGGCTCGCTTCAGTCTTCATGGACGCCGGTGATGAAGTCGCTGGAGAAGAGTAATGTTCAGACTCTTCTTTTGGGTGTCGGAGATTGCGTATATTGCAAGCGTAGACTTGCACATTTATACGGTAGCCTCGCGCCACCATCAGCTGCAACTCCTTGTACAAGTCGTTCAGCTCCTGCTGAGTCTTAATGGTTACCTCCTCATAACTAGCACAACTTACATTGAGAGACATCTTGATGTTGTACGGTTGACCGTCGGAGTTGAAATGAAGCTGAGGCACAGCGCTTGGGGGTACTATAAAAAGTGGTGGGGGTGTTTGCATCGAAGCAGGTTTAACCTTTAGCTTGGTGGTGGGGGTAACTGTGAAATGCAAAGGTCAAAGGTCAAGGTCACCCGCGAAGTTTAAAAAAAAATGCAACATATCAATATGTGACAAACTTCACATATTGATATGTTGCATTTTTTGTCTTTTATGGTTTATTTATTTATAAAACATTACAATAACATATGTACAACAGTAAAATTAAAATCTAACACTGCTGCTTGTCGGCGATGTGGATGGTCAACTCGGTGGAATTGCTACCCGTGCAACCGTGGGAAACCAGGTAGAGACAGCCGGGTTGGATGGAGCGCAGATCCTCGTTCTGGAGGAGATGGACGAACCGTTTCGGCAGGTAGACTTGGAACTTGGGCTCATCCCCCGGAGTGAACGGTGCCTCGCTAAGACTGCAGCAAATGGCCTCTCCAACTGAAGTCTCCATCTTCTTCATGGCGTGGATAATGTAGTGCTTCTCGTCTTTAAGTTCGGAACACTTCTTGACGGGTAGTATGGTAGATTTGGAGTGAGCATTGAACTGCTCAACCAAAGTTTGCAGGAACTGGTGAGATGCCATGGTTGAGTTAAAGATTGTCTTCTTCTTCGTCTTCTTGCTGGGAGATGTTGTCGTCTCGGAATCTCGAGTAATACTCATGCCAGGTCCCGGTCTGCTCCTCACTTATATAACCCCCGTCACCCCCACCACTCCCCACTTCCCCACTTTGAAGGTAAGATGCGAGTTTATAGGCGTTTTTTAAAGCGCAATGTCTATCTTTTTCATGTTCTGGACTTTTAGTACAAATACAAACATTTTCCATCGTATACTTGTAGTTTTTATCCAAGTCCACATCATTAACCGGAACATGAGTAAATTCTTCGATCCATCTCTTCTTTTCCAGTCCTTTTGTATAAATATTGGTAAACCTGTTTGAAAACTGATGCATGATGTTATATAAGTCCGTGTAACTTGCAAAACCATCATACCAATCGATATGATGGAAATATTTTGAAATCCACCTGTTGGTAGTAGCGGCTTTGCTAGTTAATGATGAATAAGAACATGGTGGTTTGAACAAAAATGTATATGGAACACTTGTATTGATATCGAAAAACACAAGTTCTTTTATGATAAATCTATCATCATTACCCCGAAACGCTTGGAACTCAATTATACCAGGTTTGGACTTTACTTGTTCTTCTTCCTTGTCCATTGCGAAGATCACCCGTCTGCTCATGACGAAGTCCAAAGGTCAACTGATTTCCACACCACGGTAGGTACGACTTTTATACCTGGCCGTACAGTTGTTGGCGCGTTGGTGTATATTTAACGTGGGCACCGTCCCCGGTAGGCCTAACCCCACAAAGTGTTTGATATTGTTTTAAAAACCAACCATTGTCATCTAAGTTTCCATCTTTACATTCTCCTTGTTTTCATTTTCATCACTAACACTTGATTCTTCTCCTCCTTCTTCCTCTTCTTCCTGTTTTACTGATTTCTTATGTAGTTGAGCGTATTTTTCCAACTGTCTCCACATTTGTACTTCATGAGGAACCCTATTAAATATAGAAGTATCCACAGGTCCGTACAATATAGGTGCGTCCGGTTGTTTGTCCAAAGTGTCTTCCAAATAATCTTTAATAATAGAACTTGAAAACACTAGTTGTCTCAAGTATCTTGTTATTGGTTCAGTTGCACAGGTTAGAATAAAAAACTCTTCTCGATTAAGTTGAATCTTGTTATCATGTCTTGTTGTGTCTCTAAACCGCAATTGATGGTCACCACGATTCTTTATAATATCAATTTCCACATTTGAATCCAAAAGTCCTACTCTTGTCTTTCTTCCATACATGTTACTAGTTAAATAGCATTCTAGCAGATGCAAGTGCTTCATAAAAGATTCCCAAGCACTATCGGTGAACAAAATCATTTTGGGTCCATGAGTCAAAATTACAGTAGGTGAATAATCCGTCGATTTCATAACACCGATTAAAACACTTTTGTCCAAACTGGATGAGATTGGATAAAATATTCGCAAGAATACCTCACTCAATATGTTAGGAGAAATATTATCTTCAGTATCCCTTTTCTTCTTCTGTGCATTCTTTCTTCTTTTACCTTTTTCCTCAACATTATTACTGCCGTGGAGTTGTCCGCAAGCGTTGTGTTCATCTCCCTCCGGTTGACCTTGAAGATCTAAAAAGTCGGATATCTCCTTCTCAATATCTACTACATTTTCTTGTGTACCACTAGGAGAAGCCATATTGAATAAGATGCTACCCATACAAGAACAGGCAACAAACTGATGAGGAGCGACCTGAACACTCTGCTTTTATACTCGCGGAATGCATTGGAATGTAACAAAACCGGTTTTTTACAATACATTTTTAACAATTCCAGTTAAAGGTGTGTATGTTACAATTTTATCATGTAGAATTAAACAGTATGCAGTTGTATTAGCCGATATAGGCGCGTTGAATTCCATTTCTATTTTTATATCTACACTTGATGATTTTACCGATTCATTTTGTTTAGAACAATCGATTACAACTATAGGGTAACCATCTAAGTATTTTTCTGGTGATAGTAAAGGTGCATTCGTTTTACCATAATATGAACTTTGGAATCTTGCATACATATCGTACAATATGCTGTACTTTTTATTAGCGAATGACACATTTAAATTATCGTATGGAAAAAATTGTGAATTTAAATAAACTTTAATATTTTTCAAGTTGCAATGATCAAATTGGCCTGCATGTTTGGTGATGGTGTCTCTTCTGCCTGTTTGTAAACCAAATATAATATACCTGGCTCGTTCCACATAATTAGATGTTTTAACTGTCCAAGTGTGTCGATCCGTAGTTGGCAAGCTGGGATGTTCATGAAATTCCCAACTTCTAAAAGGAATTACAATATCACGATCAGCCTTTAACTTTCTTAATAGTAGCATTCTATGCTCGTCAGCTAATTTTACATGTGGAACTCTCCATACAATTTTGTCTAATGTTAATTTCCATTCTAAAGTTGCATCTGTTGTACCGTCTGGAGCTTTAATAATATCTTTATCGTTTGAAGATCTCAACAAAACTAATTCTTGTTTAACGTTTAATATTATTTTCCTATAATCTTCAGCAAAACCAAGCAACAAACGTAACGGAATATGAAAATCAAAATTTCCATTTGTATCTGGAGTGATTGTGTCTTTTGCAGGTAAAACCCATCCTGCAGGTTGTATTAAATTGGTTTCATTAGGTGATATAGATGTTAATCCCTTTAAAGTTGTTGCAATACCTACTTTTTTAGTAGAATCAACTGTTACACCTGATATTTCATATCTAATTTCATCAAACAGGAAAGCCATGGGATTATTTATAAATGGAACTGTTGTACCAGTAGTAGTACCGTCCTTTTTAGTAACTTTTCCTTCAATATACAAGTAACTTTCACATGGTAGTGTGTAAATGTCTTGATTTTGTATGGGAATACGAATTTCATCGTTATTGTTTAATTTTGATGAAGTGTAAGGGTTGTGGGTGTGATATTCTTTTTCCCATAGGGTTTCGTCGAATGTTGGACCCTGAGCTATATCCAGTATATCCATTTTCGGTTAATTTAATCCAATTCTCTCTAAGAAACGAATGTTCTCGCGTGTTAACTCCTCCACAGCTGAAGAGCTACTAATGCGGATTCCCGTAGGTTGTTCGCTTTTAAATGTTAAACCCATGGTTTTGTATTAAAGTGTTGATTTTAAATGTAATCTAACCGTAATAGGCTCTTCTCGGAAATCTATCAAGTTACCGTCTTGATCCAATACGTTCAACACGATGTCTGAAATGAAAGTGGTGTTCAAAGGTAGATATACCAGGTTTTGCGGCTTTTCAACAATTTTAAATCCAGGTGGTACACTGGGGTAAAAAGTATGTATTATATGAGTATTTGCTCCATCTCTGTAAGCTCCTTGTATAATATTACAAGTTATGTCTATACTATTGACTTTTAATATTGTTACAGTTTGTTTACCGGAATGTGTTTTATTTGGTTCTAAAATCGCTCCATCTTTGGGAAATCCTAATAAATCACCAATTGAGTCTGACTTACTGAAATCTATATAATATTTTGAAGTAAGCTCAGCTTTCATTGTATTGTTATTACCTTTTAGCGTTATATTGTCTTTTCCCATTTTATTTTGCAAAAATTCATTAATATGATCAATTTCATAAGAACCTGTGGGTAGAGTGCAAACTTCCAAGTCTGTAAACTTCCCACTGGCATCTTTTCCTTTATAATAATGTAATAAGTTATTTTTACCTTCCGTAACATTGGGAATAGAGTTGTAAGTTGTAAAATCCAACAGTGCTGCCTCCCAAAATCTTCCTTTTTGCAAGCGTAACGCTGGAAAAAGGATACTTCGTAAAGTGGACGATTTTCCTGTTAATGATACCGTATAGGAAGACATCTCAATAGTGACTGATACTTTTAGCTAGGAATTCCAAACATAAATGGCCGCATATTGAAGTATTATCAGGTTGTTCTCTTTTATAGTTGTAATATATGTTTTTAGCAGATTTAAAGTAATGTTCAAGTTCTTTAGGTGGTGGCAAATTTCCAAAACTATCAAAATAATATACATTACTATTTAGTTTCTTATAACACACCCAATGGGTGCCGGACCCTTCAGTATTATCCAAATTTACGATTCCAGTCTCATTTTTCCATATTTTCTTTGGTAAACTGTCTTTCATAAATACTCCGCGGAAAAATGGTATTTTTAAACAGGAAATATATTTAAATAATTCAACATTAGTCAACGCTTTATGTGGTATAACCAATTGATTTCTTTTATTTAATATGCACGATACGGTCTTAGGTATAGACCAGCCCCGTTTTTTACCATTGACCATATTGTCGGTTTTTTATTATTTTTCCTCGGAGAACGTCTTTTTAGTCTAATATTACCACCATGTTTTCTCTTGGTTGATCCTTTTTTATTCTTACCCCTCCTTTTTCCACCTCCTACCGCTGTTTTAGCCTTCATACCTGCTGTTACCGCTAAAGCTGCTGCTTTTTCCGCAATACTAGCGTCACTAGACTTTACTCGTTGCCAAGCTATATTCGCTAGCTTTTTATCAGCGATTGACCTATTTTTTGAATCGGTAAACGTGGAATATGCGATATCGTGTTCTTTACAAGCCTGATCTAACTTATTTATGCCTGGATCACCTCTTTCCAGTCGTTTTTTCAATTTAGTTCCTGGTCCGCAATACTGATAACCTCCCGGTATGTGAAATTCGTATGGTAAAGCGTCTATTGCTCTGTTTACGATAGATCCTACTGGAATACGATTTAAAGCTTTACTTAACAGAGAAACCGCTGTGGACGTGATACCGCCTCCTTTCCGTATAGTGTCTCGATATGGACTGGTGTAATGAAACGCCATGATTGTCTTTTATATTCGAAAAGCGTAACCCATGTGTTACCTCTATGACAGGTTGCACATAAATGATGTAATATATGGTGTTATTTAATTAAATATCAAAATCACCCCAATCTGATGATCTAAACTTTTGTGTGTTATGATTAAAAAAATATTTATAAAGAATTTCTTGTTTAATCCATGTATTTCTCATTTTTTCGTCAATAGGTTTATGTTGTCCTGCTGCAATATAATTATGCATATCAAATAATAAATTACCTATTACTTTAACAAGAAAATTAACAGTTACAGCGTTATTGGCATAATCAGGGTCTGCAACATTTGTTAATCGTTTGTTATCACAATTCCACCATTTTTTTCCAGTTGGCTCTAATTGTATTATCTGTTCATAAGTAACAGCATCACCAGGCTTTTCACCAATACCTAAATTTGTCAATAACTTTCCTTTACCATCCCAAACATAATTGTTTTCTTCAAGCAAAGTAAACTTTTTATTTCCTTGTACAAATACATCTCCTTGACGTGTTACTACTTGGTTTTGTTTCACAAAACCGGAGGTTTCTTGTTTTAAAGTTTCCTTCATTTGACCCACCGTTGCACCATCTGATGGTGCAAAACCATCTTTTACATTCGCTAAACAATTACCAAGACAGTCAATAACTCCTACATCACGTGTAATACAATGATCTTTGATGTATTTTAAATTTACAGCATCATTTTCATTTTTTGGATAACCTATATCGTTAATAACAAATTTATAAAAAGAAAACCCATCTTTTGTCTTTTCAGGTATTATAGAATGTAAATAGCGTCTATTTATGCTGTCTTTTTCATCTACAGGGTCTGCTACGTTAGATATACGTCGATTTTCAGCATTATACGTTTTTCCATCGAATTTTAACGTATTTTTCAATTCCGATGATAAATAACCTCTGTTTATTGCATCAGCGTTTTGATTTGGCTTACCGACGTTGGAAATTCTATGATTACCGGCGTTATATGTGTTTTTGTCTAGTTTCAGTGTTGGTAATATCTCTTTTTTTAATACTTTTAAATTTATTGCATCATTTTCATCTGTGGGATCATTAATGTTTTTTAACCGTTTATTACTAATATCATAATCTCCATCAGGTGTTTGTGGTAAGCCAGCACCTCTTTTTAAAGTATTAAAGTAATATAATCCATCCGAGGAATATCGTCCGAACTTGTCAACACTCATGGTGCAACTGAATAACATTCTAGAGTGTAACCCATTTTTATAATATTAGTCTCGATTTCTAACCCATATCAGTTTTTATACAAATTCTTAGTCTTTATCAGTTACATTTTCATCGCTCCCGGGACATTTAAAATATTTAAAATTTCCACTAACTAATGCTCCGTCTGATTCATTTCGAAACACATGATTTTTATGAATAAATTGTTCACCAGACAATTTTCTAAATCCGCTAAATGAATTTGGATCTGCAATTAATATATTTTGATAATCATTTACATCCATTAATTTAAATCTTTGCTTATTATAAATAAACTCTTTATTTGCACTGTCATATTGTAATGTTTGTCCTACAGTTGCAGCATCATTTGGATCTCTTCCATTATGCAAGTATTTTATTACTTTATTTTTACATGTAAAAAATCTAAAAGAATGATCTGGATCTAGATGTACGGTTTGTGATAAAGCAGCTGCATCATGTTTTTCATAACCCCATCCCATATTTGATAACCCTTTACCCATGCAATCCCAAGCATTATTTTTGTATGTTAATAAATTAAATTTTTCATTACCTTGAACAAATTCATCCCCTTGCTTTGATACTACTTGATCTTGTTTTACAAAAGAGGTTGTTTCTTGTTTTAAGGTTTCCATCATTTGACCCACTGTTGCACCATCTGATGGTGCCGAACCATCTTTAACATTCGCTAAACAATTACCTAGACAATCAATAACTCCTACATCACGTGTAATACAATGATCTTTTATATATTTTAAATTTACAGCATCATTTTCATTTTTCGGATAACCTATATCGTTAATAACAAATTTATAAAAAGAAAAACCATCTTTTGTCTTTTCAGGTATTAATGAATGTAAATAGCGTCTATTTACGCTGTCTTTTGCATCTTTAGGATCATCTACGTTGGATATACGTTTATTTTCAGCAGTATACGTTTTTCCATTGAATTTTAGCGTATTTTTTAATTCTGATGATAAATAACCTTTGTTTATTGCATCAGCGTTTTGATTTGGCTTACCAACATTGACAATTCTATGATTA
>CM061531.1:161189135-161434424 GCA_030545055.2 Neoaliturus tenellus
AGACTTCAACTGATATTAATATAAATAATTATTTGAATTTACCGAGCAAATGCTCGGACCTTAGGTACTTTTGATTTACAAAATTACATGCTTGTTTAATTATACATGAGAACTCACTTTTAACATAATACATACTATATTACTGCACTAGATATGTTAAAGGCAGATAGCATTCATTAAATGTGTCATAAACACAAAATTTTCTTAACATCTGCTTGTCATTTCCAAACCAGGCCAAAACATATTTCTTAACTATCCCTACTTTTTTATCTTTTCTAATTTCAAAGTAGACTATTTGTTTATTCATTGTTGTTGATTGAAAATTTACTATTTGCAAGGCTGATGTTTAAGCTTTGATTTTTATTCAGGCTTTTCTGCTTGACTTATTGTACTTCATGTATAGTTACGTTCCAGTTAGAAAAGTTATATATATTCATACTAGAATCCATTTAACCTGATTTTCGTCCCCGATGAAAACATTTGTTTACTGAGACTTTTCATAATAATATCATGCCAGATAAAGTCTTTTTTCATGACCTACTTCAAAGCTCGTTAGAAACAAATACAAATGTACACCACAACGAGATACATAGCGGAGAGGCCAGCTCGTCAGTGAGCGATTCATTATGTAAAATATGCATAAAGTGGTGAGATAAAGCCCATAAACCAAGGGCAGCGGCCAGTTAGTAACTCACGACCCGGCTAGATAGGCCTGATTTACCGCCCTGCTTGTGCATTGGTGCACCTCCAAACA
Source organism: Neoaliturus tenellus (assembly GCA_030545055.2). Taxonomy (NCBI): domain Eukaryota; kingdom Metazoa; phylum Arthropoda; class Insecta; order Hemiptera; family Cicadellidae; genus Neoaliturus; species Neoaliturus tenellus. The sequence goes on from CM061531.1 coordinate 161,189,890, forward strand.
TGCTGGCTTAATAACTTCGGTAAATTTTCGGGCATGAGTGGGGGGGATGATTTTTTTATAACTTTGAAAGATGCCTTTGATTTAATTATACTATACCGTTCCCCGAACAGAAATGTAGTTGTTTCTACTGGCTTTAAGAAACAAACAATTCAAGTTGGGGAGGGACTTTTTACACACTCGTATAACATATACATTAAGGCATGTTGATAAAAAAGTGTTTTATTTCATCATAACAAAAGTTATTTTGCCTTGTTAAATAAAAAGAATGAAATTTTTGCACTTTCAAAGTTTTTGTTCAGTTAACAGAATTGGGTATTAAATTGAATGGGTATCATAAGTAATTACACGTTGGCTATTCAAAATTCTTTCTACACTGCAACTATTCCCTTGATAATTTACTGAACACATTTATTTTGATGTACATGAACTAGTTCCTTGGATTACACGTTTGTTTTTGTATGTGACCCAAAGAATCTCAATAAATACATTTAAATTCATAGTTTATTAAGAAACATCTCTAATTTTATTTTTCACCAAAACAAATATAAAAAAATGTTTAATGATATGATGGTTTCTGGTAAAATTTATTTCCATTTAAAACCTAAATTAAAATATTTTCACAGCATAGAATTATTCATTTGTTGTTTAAATATCTTTTAACAATAGTATCGAATATTTTTTAGGTTGTAATAACGCTATTACAATTTACACACAAAGTGGAAGATTTTTTAAGAGTATTTGTATAGCTTACATTAAAACTTATACAAAGTCAGTTATTCAAGTTAGAGTCCCATAAAGAATAAATAATCACTGAATCCTTTTAAGTAACATTAGCCCCAGCTCGCTATTCCGGAAGACCGAGTCATAAAGATCCAGCGAATGACCAAAAGCTTCCGTTCTTGTGGTTTATTGTGTCTTCTGTTTAGAAATGGATTTTGTTTCCAACGTATTTAAAACAACAGTTCTACTAAAAAATATCTAAAAATATAGAATGCTATGATTAAAAGTTTGATATTGAGTATTTAAAAACATAGTTAATAATTCCAATGAATTAAATATATTTGAGATATAACATAGTTAAAATTATCGAAAAATAAAATCAGATACAAGTAAAAGTCTATATAATATTTTATTTGTAGAAATAACGATGAATAAATGATAATCGAGTAGAATTTTTAGATTAATGAAATAAATTTAAGGACTGGTTAAACTAACGTTTATTGGGAAATACGGTTTTATTAACTTTAACCTTTACTAAACCATTATTAGGATATATTTTCGATATTCAAGTGCCACTCGCTTACTAATGCAGCTAATCTAAACCTAGGTTCATGCCTATGATAATAGTCTTCATGCAGTTTAATTAATGGCAAATAAATATATGTATTTATTGAGTGACAGAAATGAATATAATTTAGAGAGTTAGTTTCATCCATAATAATTTAATGTCACACTATCCTCAACGTGTGCATTGAGATATTTTAAAATTAAACAGAAGATTTTAAGGATGTCCCAATTATTCAAGTTACATTGATTTATATTAAAATCTTTTATGATAATATTATTGATATTTAGAGCAAGGGTTGGCAAAATAATAGTTTAACTTTGAAATCTTGGTAAAAAGTTATTTATTTTGCAACAGTGTAGTCTCCTAATACACAATATAATTTTGTTTTCACTGCATTTATTTAAAAGCAGATAAATATTTTAATTGAAATATTGAGCTATTGCCAGTAGTTTGTTACACAATGATGATCAGTATGTCAAAAAACATAATATTCATCAGACACTAAAAACCAAAAAAAGGCAAATTTTTTCATAAAAATCCAAATTTCCAATATGTTAAACCTTCATTAGTCTTAGGACTAACGGCCAATTTAACATTAGAACGTGTCATATTGTAACACTTCCTGTTAATCTTTTTCCTTTCTTTTAGCGCTTAAACTGGCCCCATAAATTAGTCAAAAGGGTCAATTATAAACTCTGGTAAACAAAGGTGCGCAGCTCGTGCCAGCTTCAATTTGTAGCTTCCGACATGCCATTGTCCCAGACACGGGCCATCTACGGGGGAGTGACGCTGAGAAATCGGCCGCAACCGAAATATCGGCCGGATGTGACGACGGTAGAGGCAGAGCGGGGAGGAACGTCTGGGTGACAGGGCGGGAGTCAAGTGGTAAAGTGGTAGGCACATACCAGGAGCTCGGTGTAAATCTAAAATGAGGATGAGAGCAAAAAAGTCTGGAAAAGGCTTTATATTTTCATTCATAATTTAGCTTTAAAAATATAATAACTATGAATAATTAAATATAAAAATTATATCAATTTGGACGTATTTCACCTTTCAAGGTTGTTTTTGGGCACATTATTAAAAAAATACATACCTTTAAAGTGATGTACGATATGACATAGGCCAGTATACTTTTCTTCAAAACTATCTCTAGCTAACGTCCATGAGAGGCAGTCAAGGAAGATCCATTGGCTTTTTACGTATTATACATAAATTTATAGGTCTTCAAAATGTCTCAAAAGGTCAAGTATGTTAAAATGTATTAAATTTTCAGTGCCAGTAATATTATTTGAATCATAAGTTTTATTTCCTTCCACTTAAGGCATTCCATTTATTCATTTGAATACAGGTTCGCAGTAGCCTATATTACTAGACATTAAATTATTAATCTATATATTAACCTAAGCTTATGCTTCAGACTTGACTGCCTCCTTATGGGTCGACTCCTGTCAAACTTTGATGTTCAATTATAACGTTAGAAAAACAGATATTTAACCCTCTATTGACTTCTAGAAATTTCGAACTTCTAGCTTCTAGCTAATTGATAAGAATACTAACCCGACTTTTCAGCAATTCTATATATTGGTTACATGTTGCAATTACGTGGGTTAGGTTTGCATTTCATTTATTGGTCTTATTAATACTTTTATACAAAAAAGATTTTAAGTTATTTTTGATGGTTTATGTGTATTTCAATTATAGCTTTACAACATTGTGTTTAAGTTACACAATCGATTTGAAAAAAAAAAAAAACTATTGTTTTATAAATGTTTGGAATCTTGTTTTGAATAATTTTTAAAAGCTAACCCATAACAGATAAAAGATTTTAAAATTAAGCTTCCATGTATCAAATATTTGTCTTTTTTTAAATTAAGTATTTCTTTTTATTATATACTATAATATTTACACTAATTGCCATCAACATAACATTCTAATAGAATCTAATGAGTATTTTTTCTAAAACTTTAATGTTTGATACTTTCAATTACGATATAACGTGGTTAATTTATTAATTATTAAATTAACTGTAAATTTGTATAATTTTTTTTTTATTTGATATTTATAGTTTTAGAATAAACTGGTTTTATTTCATATGATAAGGATAAGATTAGCTAAATAAGCATAGGTAAAATGAATTAAAATTATAAATAAAATTTATAAATATTAAATTATAAAATATTTATAAAATATTTATAAAATAATTTATAAAATATTTAAATTATAAAATAAAATTTTATTTTAAGAAAATGGTAATTTATTAGTTTGATAGAATAGAAGGAATATTTTTAATTAGAAAATCGTTCTATTAATTATTTATTAATTATTTATTAATTATTAATTAATTATTTAAACAAAAATCACTGTAGCAACATAGGCTATAAAGAAGTTGATTACTTTACTATACGTTTTAGAACTTATTTCTACTTCTCATTTAGAATTAAAATAGAAGATCTTATATTTAAATATTTGAAATTGTTTAACTCCCCCCCCCCCATTACGGATTATAATAAATAGTAATAGTTTACTCATTATAAACTTGGTTTAAAGCAATTACGTTTTTACTATAGTATACTTATGAAGCAGTACACCAACAACTAATAATCAAAAGTTACATGATATTATAACATTAAGTACTTTTTATTCTTTGGTTTAGATAAATGTCATTTTCTCGTTAAAATTTAGTAACATTGTTGTTTTAACAAAGTATTTAAGGCTCAGCAAACGTAACTAAAACCAAAGTTGAATTTTTCCGGAAGAAACAAAGCAATAAATACCCATTTCAAATAAAGTCTTCCTTTACTTGGTTTTAAAATCGGATAGTATTTTCCATAATTCTTTGTAATACTTGGGGGGATTTGTTTTATTACTATTTAAAATTTTATAGAAGGTTACTTTTCACTTATTTATACGATCAACTTATTGTACGTTCCTTTTCTAATTTGTTCAATAAAAAGTTACTGAATTGGTCGAATTGTTCGTCAGGATGCAAGATCGAATTTCTGGTCCTACTCTATCTTTACTCTGTTCGGGTTCAAAGTAAGTTTTGAATGTAAATAAGGAGCAAATGTGAGATGAATATAAATAGTTTAATATATATCATAAATGTTTGATCAAATCTTAAATATAATAAAATACAGGTATTTTTTATTTAATTTAATTATTAAATTATTATTATTAATAATTATTAAAATAAATATAATAAATAAATATGAAAGGCCTTACCACAATAAAATTTAAGTAGATGGATTTTACCGGTCCTGGCACAGGTCAAGGTCAGCGGTTGTAACTGGCAGGTGTGTGTTGTTGATTTGGGGGTGTTTTTGGGGGTTTGGGGAGGGGTTGGTAAGTGTGTCAAGGTCATTTGGAGGGGGTTTTAAAAAAGTTGGGGAGTCTGGGGATCAGTGGCGGGTGGGAGTGTGGCGGGAGCGGACGGGGGCGTCGGGCTGTGGGAAATAAATTTATTCATCAAAGCCCACTAATGATCGTAGGATAGCTTCCAAGTCGTTTGCAGCCGTACTGTTGATTTCATTGCTCTGCACGGGTTGGGAGTTGGCGGTGTTAGTATTTATAGCCAAATTTTGTGTGGGAAGACTGCCGTTGTTATCGTTAGTAGTGGATGTCACTATAGGAGATTGTACGGGTGAACCCTGTTGTGTGTCCATATTTTGAATAAATGAGAGCTGTTAGATGTTTATATTGTGAGTTGATAGAGCAGAATGAGAGATGTGTGTGATGAAGAGCGGTTATATAAACCAGGTAATATAGTGAATAAGAATAACTGGATAACATCATCAATAGGTGTGACAAGATTGTAATGTTGATATTTTAGCATATCAGTTAAGACTGTTTGCAAAATAGTGTCAGTAGAATAACTGTTGTGAAGGTTGGATTTTGTAAAATACAAGGGGTGAAAGCTGAACTGTTTCTTAAGTTTAGCTAATGTATTACGAGGTCTTGAAACTGTGTAGTTAGACTGTTTTTGTAAAATATGTTTGGTGCGTAAAAGTTTTAGCTGCAAAGTGTGGGAAGCCATTGTAATAGTGGTGAGTAAATGTGCAATGTATAAAAACTAATTGATAAATGGTTAGTGTTTGCGAGTGTGTTTTTAGAGTAAGAAATATAAGTTAGAAAATTGCTAGAAAAGTAAAGACTGAAGTTTACTCTATGGAACCTGGCGAATAAATGAGACGCGTGCGGTACTGACCCCGTATTTAAGCAATTTGTGAGTCACGAGCAATCCCTCCTCGACCCTCCCCCCCCCCCCCTAAGCCGATGGGATAAAAGGGTGGGATCGTGGTCACCCCGGTTATTTGTTTCGTAGCGTTGTGATAGTTTGTATTAATGGGAGAGGCAAACATTTTAAAAATTACTTTGTTAAAAATACTAAGATAATATTTGAGTTGAAAAAAGGAATTTGTTATTTTATATAAATTGGCTATGAGTTGTACAAGTGTAAACAATAGTCTGTTAATAAGTTGATGAGGTAAGAGCTAGTAATTGTACAAATATTATAGTTTAGCAATAATTATAAGTGTTATTAATGTGTAAAACGGTAAGTTAACACCATGGATAAGATCAATAGTAATGTAATACTATGAGTGTTTGAAAGGTGTAAATATAATTAAGAGTTAAATAAAAAAAAATACAGATGTAAAAAATGAATAATTAGCAGTAGGTGAATATAAATATTAAGTAACAATAAAGCAAATAAAAATAATGTTGATGCAAGGTTAATTTGTGCAGTAATAAAAAAAAAATAGTAATGGGAGAGTAATATGTGTATGTAGTAAATAAAAAGAAATAGTTAAAAACTAAGTGATACATGTAGTGTTAAAAACAAGCAGACCTAATTGGAGTAAGTTAAAAAAAGCATATATAATATTATTAGACGGTAGCGACTTACCAAGGTGTTGTGTTAGCTGCGGGTCCCGCGAGTGGAAAGAGGCGCAGCTGCCTGTGTAACGGTATTTATAACAGCAGGTGGTAATTATTTTGAAATTGACCCCCCCCCCCTCCCTTCACTTTTACTTTATGTTGACATGGTAATAGTAGTTAAGCTTGTGTAATACTAATTTGGTGTGACCAAACGGTAACTACTGTGGTTAGGATAATACAACATATATTTAAGATAAATTAAAGTGATAGAGTAATGGCAATTTAGGTCTGCTGTTGGCAATAGATAATAACTATAGTTGAGCGGCGAAAGGGAACATATAACTTTATACTGTTATTAAAATAATAGCAGTTTTCAACTATGGTGTAATGCTATAAGGAAAGTCGTGGCTGGATTAAGTGGAGAACCTAATTAGATGTTAGCCAACATTATTGAAAGCCGCAACACAACACTTAAATTATCGACGACCTACTTGTAATAACCGCCGCTACGTGTATGAAACAGTTTTGCTTGAAAACCTTCTACTGAAGTTGTACGTTGAACGTTGTAACCCCCTCAAACCCCTACAAGTTCCCCCACCATTTTGGAAGTTTACGAATATTCCGTCGAGAATTTTAGAATCAGTTCGTACTGAAACTCCGGACGCGGAGGATCAGGACGAACTCAGAGGGTAACTTAAATATATAGGCGGCCGATATATATTTGAGTTACTCTTGCTGTTAGGGTTTTAATATTAATATTTTTTGTGTGTGATTGTGTGTGTGTGTAAAATGTTATTTATTTTTTAGTTTTAAGTTGTGTTATTTTTAAGTTTTAATTTGCGCATTGCGATGTTAGCATTAAGGTGTATAATATTATTGCTAATGTTTAAAAAATGTGTTTTATGCATTTAATGTTGAGTGTTGATGTAACTATTGTGTATTTGTGTGTATGTACTAATAACCTTTCACAGCTAGCTGTTAGGAGGGTAGATTAAATTTAAATTTAAATTATAGAAGTTCTGTTGAACTTCATTAAATATGGGTGGGACATGCGCGTTTTGCCGTAGGTAGCGCATATTTTTATTTTTTTAAACTTTTAATTTTTTGTTAGGAAATAATTATATTTGGTTGGGTTTAGATTAAGGGTGGGAGGTTAGAGTTGCGTCTTGCATTAGTTGTTCCAGACTCCCTATTATAATTGGATGGTCAAGCCCAGTGCCTTCGGGCCCGAGACTGAACCGCCCGTATCACAGCTCACCAAACTGGATCGCCATGTGCGTGCGGGCAAAAAATCGGGATCCCTTGCAAGACGTAACTATAGGGTTGGGATTGGGAGTGTTTGAGGAATACAGAGTGGTGGAGACGGCCGTGGCCGCCTCCATCATTTTGGATCATTATTATTTTTTGGTGACCTTGACCTAAATTAAGGTAATTAACCCCCCCCCTCTTAAAATTACAATTAGCCCCCCCCCCCCCGAGGTCACTTTCACTTAGCATCCCTATATAAGCGGGGCTAGCTAACATGTCTGTTTATTCTGATTCCAGCCGCTAACGCTGCCACTTCAGAACCATGTCTTCATCAACAACTTCTGCTACTACTATCACTACGCCTGCTGCTCCTGCTGCCACTTCTGTGCCTGCTCCTACTATCAATACACCAGCTGCTAACAAGAAACTGGCAAAGAGACTGAAGTTGAAGAACGTCCCGGAGTCGATGCTGCGGCAGATGGATACACCACCATCTACATCTGCTACAACTACTCCGGGAAATATTCTTCTCCAAGCCATGGCGGTTCTTGGAAGTATTTTTTCTCCACCTCCATCACCAACACACCCTACGGCAACTCCACCACTACAACCCCAACCTACACCCACAACATCACCGCAGATGGAGCTTCCTGTTCTTCCTGATACTCCTTCAATTCTAGAATCTATCCATAATTTCACTTCATTACCACCACTAATAACACCAATTCCTGAACCAAAGTCCATTAATCCTATCATTCCTAGTTCTAAAGTTAAAAAGTCAGTTTTCAAAATTGCTCCTTCAGAGCGCTTTAAATTATTAAATGAAGAGCGTCGCAGGGCATTTAAAAATTTTCGTAAATGCTCTGAGAAGCTCCGTAAGGGTGCTAAAAAAGGATCGGTTTGTGGTAGGAAATGTGTTTTAAATGAAAAGTATTGCCGTGTACATCTCATAAACCATCTTTCTGAGCCACAACCGACTGTAATCTCCAGTAAGTCCTACCCTCCCACTAAATTAAATAGACTGAAGGAAGGTTTGAGGTACTTTTTCGTAAGTAAAACAGACAAGCACAACAAAATTGTAATTGGGTGTAACGGCTTCAAATGGGTAATACAGCTGTCTGTACCTCTGAGAAACCAAAAAGCGATCAATAGACTTGATGCGAGAGACTATTTAATAAGAGGTGAGGATGGTTGGACTAAGTGGGGACGTAGTAAATGTTAAAATCAGTTAGCTTTTTTCAAAATTTTGGTAGAAAAATAATGGGAGAGAAACCAGCGCTATATAACAGTGCGCTGTGTTTCTCTCCCATTATTTTTTGGTCACTTTAAGTCCCGTGACCTACTTTCACATGAACTTAAACTTGAACTTGAACCCACCCCCCCCAACACAATTAACCCCCCCCCCCTTCCTTCCAACTTTCTCTTGCCTTATATAAGTAGCCGCTATGCAACTGGGTATGGAACATTGATTGCTTACCTGGTGTACAGTGAACATGGCTCCGCTGGATGGTTCAAACTTTTACAACAGGCGATTTGAGCCAGAGGAAATGGAAGAAGTGGAGGAAGATGAATCTGAGCTAGAGGAAATGGAAGAAGTTGAGGAAGATGAATCTGAGCTAGAAGAAATGGAAGAAGTTGAGGAAGATGAACAATTAATATTTGAATATTTGCGTTGTGTAACTTTGGACCTGGAAGAAAGTCTTGACCCATACATGTGGGAAGCATTGGACTGGTTGCAGTTGGGCAGAACAATAGTAATCATATCGCCAGTGTTGTTTCTTGGTAGCCCAATTTTGTATGTGACTGCAGACAATGCCGAATACCTCTGGCAATGGGCGGAGTTGTTTGAGGATTTTAGGGGAAATGAGGAGTATAATAACTGGTTCAATATCTGTTTGAGATAAGCAGGGTTTTTTAAAACCCAAAAAAGGCTCTTTTAGAGCCACCTAATACACCAATTAGACATATGAGTTATTTGACTGATATGGTAACTGTTACTACAGTTTAGGTAACTGGTTACTACATAAGTTAAAGTTTGTTGACCCTGACCTTGAACTTGAACTTAACCCCCCCCCCCCAATTTTGTTAAGTTGCATTATAAAAGCTCGCAGCTGATATGTTTGCTTAGAATTTAACAAGCTGCCATATAGTTAACATGTATAAAAGATTGGATTCATTCTTTGCTAAACATACAGAACTTTGGCCACTATTATATGGATTGCATAGAAAAATTGAAGAAACAATTTGAAAGATATGGGTGTAGGGGTTAAAGTGCTTGTATATCGTCGAGGTGATTATAAATTATTGTGTTCATGCACGGTTAGAATTGAAAATTTGAATAATTTATTTCCTTGGATGGTGCAGTTACGTGATTTTGTAGAAGAAATGGAGTTTGAGTTGCAGGTAGCAGCAATGCATTATAAGCTTGATAAAGAAGAGTAATAGTATTATGTTACAGATGTTTAACTATATGAAATATTGTGGGGGAAAATAGAATATATTAGAGAATATATAAGACAGCAACTTCATACTCAGTATCATTTTGTCATAAGATATTACTTTGGTGTGAACAGAAAAAGTTAATAATGGTTTTTAAGGATACACCTTTTTTAAATTATTTTGAAGTAAAAAATCAGTTTAATACAATTGAAGATATAACTTGGATGGAAGAGACAAATGAAGTTTTGGAAGAAGAAATGAATAATAGTCTGGATGATTCTATATTGGAAGAAGAAGAAATTTCATCCTTTGAACAAGAAATAGTTGAAGAGCTAATAAATGATAGTGATGAAGAAATTGTTAAAGAAGCAATTGAAACATTCATTTTAGATTCGTCAACTGATACATTGATATCCCCTATACAATCTTCAGACTCTGAATCGGACCAATGATATGTCAGTGTTTTTTTTCACTAATAACCCCCCCCCCTTCCATTCCCATTTATATAAAAGCAAGAGTTGATCAGGTTTTTTATTCATTATATGCTGTGTTGTTAGTGAAGCCATACACTTTATTAAACTATGTCTCCAAGAGCTAATACCTTTATATACACCACTGAAATTATTACACATCGTCAGATACAAGAACAAGAAGAACTAGAACAAGAAATGAATGTTACAGTTGGAGAGTTAATAGAAGAAATAGTAGAAGAATTTATAAATTTAAACCAAGAAACAACTAATGAAACTGGAAATAATAGTGTTGGAAATATATCAATGATGCATCAACCGGAAGAGTTAACCGAATCTGAAGAAGAAGAATCTGAATAAAATGGTGGGGGGTTAGGTTATTTAAGCAGGAAAGAAAACAGTTTAAAAATCATTTCATAATGGAGGACCGAGAAGCAATGTTTAAAGCTTTTTGTAAGGAAGAACCCTGGGTTCCACCGGTAAATTCTTTTACATATTATTTCCCACTTTTAGACATGGAGGATTGTAAAAAAATTCCAGACATTGGTTTTAAATTTCAAAAACAAGGAATGTTAATTTGTGTCACCGAAAAATATCACAATGAATATTCGGAAAGATTGGCGTTTAACTTTATGATGGACAATATGAATATTAAACCCAGTGAGTATCCATATTTTCTTTATAAATTTTTAGTTGAAAATGGTGCCAGTGTAACTATTGAAATATGTATTCAACATTTTTGGCCTACTCGTGATAGTGGTGGGGGAAAGTAGATAAACGTGTTGTTGAACCGGATAGTTTCTCACTTTTGTAAAATCATTCATCAACAATGTATCGTCCAATTTTGTCTGACTTGGTTGCCTCTCATGAAGAAGCCGAAGCTAGAAGGAAGAAAAGCGAACGAGCAAGACAAATTCAGTCTAATGTCAATATGGAGTATTATAGGCTACAAATCCAAATCCCAGGCATGCATCTTGGAGAAAACAGAGTAAAGACTGTACATGCGGCTGGTAGTTATATTAAGTATTTGAAATTATTATTGGAAGATAAAGAGTCTAAAATTACAAAATTAGAAGATGAAATGAAGAAATTGAAAAATGAACTATTGCTCTTGAAAAATGGAAATAATGAAGTCGTAGTTGAAGAGGGTGCAGAAGAAGGAAATGAAATATTGGGAATCTGAAGAAAGAAGTTTAAACATCTGTATAAACTTATAAAAAACAAAAATAATAAAAAAAATATTAAAATAAAAAAAAATTAAAAAATTAGATATAGAATAGAGAGCGGGGAATAGATCACTTTGTGGCAATGGAATAACATGTCACTTAGTGCTCTATTCCCCGTTCTCGCATTAATATAATTTGACCTTGACATATATAAAATATGGTGGGGATAAAGTATTTAAGATGGATGTAACATGTGTAAACACTTCAGTTGAAATATTAATCTCTTTTATAAAACATGGTAGATACTCTAATTGAACTTTGCTTGAGGAAAATTATTTGTGATGGTTTTTTATTTAACCATATAATAAGATCAGGAGAATGTGTTATTCCAAACAGCATTAGAGAAGCTATTCATGGATACCGAAGACAAAATTACGGGTTTGGAATTATTGTTGCTTATATGCGGATGGGACGACTCTTTGTCAAGATTGTGCACGAGCAGCTATAGATGATTGGGATGAATTTGATCTTGAAGGAGGATATGTAGACCATCGTGTTAAGGCACCACTAATAAGGTTTGAAATCATGAACGAAAAATGTACAATCTGTGCACAACTGTTATTTAGATTTATTAGGTGTAGATCATATTAAAAAAAACTGTTTAATGTAACACTATGGTGGGGAAATTTATCGAATGGTGGGGGAAAATAGAAGTGGGGGTATTGGTTATATATATGTTGCTCGATGTACACCGATTTCTTTAGTCTTGTTATATTTTTTGAATAAGTAACTTGTAATTTAGTAAAAAAAATGACTTTTGAACTAGAAGTGACAAGCTTTAAAATAGTTGAAGAGGAGTGGACAACGGTTTCAAATTTTATTCATTCAAAAGAAGATAATGGAACTCTAATGAAGGTTTTTTGTTACATTTTAGAGGAAGGGGATGAAGAAATAGTAAGAGACTATTTGAGAAATAGAGATATATCAACTTCCAGCTCGGACTTTGTTAAATTTTTAAAAGACAACAGTGTTAATGCGGAATTAGAAGTTTGGTTTTATGTTTAAAGAACTTGGTAGAGGGGGAATAAGAATGGTGGGAGAATAGTGTATAAAACAAGGTTTATACACAGCAGGAGTTATTCGCTTACTACCATTTACAAGAAGAATATCATAGAAAAATGGCTGAATCTTGGGATTATTCAACTCCTTCAACAAGTGAAAGAAGACCGTTAAATCTGTCAAAAAAGACTGTAAATTTGTCAAGAAAAGGTAAACCTATAACACATCCGGAATTGAGCACTTTAGCTAAGGAACGTCATATAAAAGAAAAAACTGAATTGTATCAAATGCAGCTTTTAGTACCTTCATTGGACGTAGGCTGTACAAGAGCACATACATTGAGGACTGCAAACAAGTACATAATAGAACTGTTGGGTAAAATTGAAGTATTGGAAAATAAACTAAAGGCATTACAAACTCCAAATGTATGGAATCCGGCAAATGAACTCCCTGTTCTGCAGATGGAGCCAAACGATCTTCCTGCTACTTATGTGTGGAATGCATTTAATGATATTGATGGAAACTCTCCTGTGAAGTACCAACCTCCTGCTGTGTAGATGGTGATGGGTAAAAAAATACAAAAAAATAATAAAATATAAAAGTAAAAAAAAATTAGTTGTAGAATAGAGAGCGGGGAATAGATCACTCTGTGGCAATGGAATAACATGTCACTTAGTGCTCTATTCCCCGTTCTCGCATTAATTATGTTTGACCTTGACCTGTATAAACATGGTGGGGGGAATGTAGTTGAGTGGGGGAAACTAGATAAAAGGAGTCCAACGCGCGGTTGGAGTCATTCTTATCCTATACCGGTGTTTACTAACATAATAAGAAAAGACAACATGGATAGTGAAAACATCATCTTGGATCTTTCATCAGGTGAAAAGGATAAAAAACAGTATTTGGACTCTCGAAAAATGAAGATGAAAGAAATGGCAAAGGCAAGAGAAACAAGAATAAAACTAAAATATTATAAACTACAGAGGCTAATACCAGGAGTAAGATTGGGAGAAGTAAGAACCAGAACCATCGATATGGCTGCTGACTACATCAACCAACTGCTTATAGAGTTGACTATAAAAGATGAAAGAATGCATCAATTGGAATATGAACGTAAACAATTGTTTCACCAAGAAGAAGCAGAACCTATGAACTGTGTCATTAAAGACAGTCAATAAAGAAAAGTTGAAAAAAGAAACTGCAAAATTACTAAAAATATTGAATATAAATTGGTTATTAATTGGACTTGCATTAGAGAGTGGGGAATAGATCACTTTGTGGTAATGGACTAACATACCACTTAGTGCTCTATTCCCCATTCTCGCTTTAAGCGTTGTTGACCTTGACCTATTAAAATAATTTATATAAAAGCAGCTACAAGAAAGGAGCTCTTTCATTTAATCGACATGGCTCCTGTGGATAACACCGACTATCCAAGTAAACCTATTGTAGAAATATTGTGTAAAATTCTACAAGAGGAGCTTGACATGGAAGATGAGGATAATGACAGTTCAGAAACAGATAGTGTTAACAGTATGGAAGAAGAATTAATAAATGAAGGGGGTGAAGAAGATGTAGAAATAGAGTTAATAGAGAATGAATACACACCATCATTGGAATTTGAAAATATTCATAATAAAACTCCAACATCCAGTCACGATCCAGATGTGGAATCAATACGTAGAAGATTATTTGTTTGTGCAAGACAGTTATTTCCATATGAAGAAGAAGAATATGAAGAAGAAGATTAAAAATAGTGGTGGGGGTAAAAAGTGGTGGGGTAATACAACATAAAAAGGAGGTATGAAAACGACACATTTCATTTATATGCCGAATTTCATAGGATAAACATCGCTAAAATGCATCGTTGTGATATATGTTTAGAAACTTATGAAGATGAAATATTGCTAGACATTCATAAGGAGTTATATCATAATATAAATGAAAATTTAACACAAAATGAAAATAAAAATGCATCTGCAGAAGAAGAAACAGCGGGACCATCTAATGCACTACCTAATTTAAGTATTCATGCATTGCCCGGAAGAGTAGTAACACATCACAAAATCCAAAATGAAAATTTAGAATTAGACAAATTTCTTGCCGAAGCAAAAACCATTGTAGTTAAACTTTTAAAAGAAGAACTAAAACGATTGAATTTTATTAAATTTGGCTTGTTATTGGATGCTATGTTTATAAATGTTGAAGAAGAATTGTCACCAAGAGGATTTATAACTAAAAACAGAACCATCATGAGTAGTTCAGATATTAATTCAATAGTAGAAGAATGTTTTGATGAGATCATCAATAAAATCCAAGAACATGAAGGACGAGGATCAGGTTGGAGTTTAGTTAGTGTAGTAAGTATGGATATTAGAGTTCACAAGCATGGATATGGGGTAATGGGGAGCAGTTATATAGCTCTTCCAAAAAGGATTGAAGATACAAAATCATGTGTGAATGTTCAAAATCATGATACGGAATGTTTCCGATATGCAAGACATCGAAATTCATATTACGCAATGCTCAAAGACCCAGCGAAGAATATGAGAACTATAGATACAGATATAATTTTCAAGGTGTGTCTTATCCGGTAGCCTTGAAGGATATTTCTAAATTTGAAAAACAAAACCCTGGAATATCTGTAAACGTATTTGGTTTGGATAGTTCTAACAAGGTGTATCCTTTGAAAGTGGTAAAAAACGAACTTGCAGACCATATGGATTTGTTATTAATTACAAAGGATGAAGTATCACACTATGTATGGATAAAATCATTTGAAATTCAAATTCAAAATTCAAATTCAAAACATCTTTATTTCACATAATAGATACATAGTTAAATTTTTACAAGCAACATATTTTACATAAGCAACATATAAGTAAAGTGTCTTATTGTTAGCTAAAGTAAGTGAAATTAATCCTCACAAAGGCTTAATGCCTGTCTGTGAGAATGAGTCACAATTTACGTTATCTTTTTTTAAAAAAAAAGAATTTAACTAAAAAATAAAATAAAAAACAAAATGGAAGAAGATTAAGTTGAGACGGTTCAATGCAACTGCTAATCTTTTCTTTGATTGACATAATATTTTATTATTTTGATTGATGTTTGATACGGAGGCCTTGAGACAGATAATATAAAGAAAGTGAAACGAAACCCCCTCCCCCCTAGAACTCCCCCCCCCTAACACACTCATCGTTGACCCCAGGTACGGACGGACGGACACGCACACACACACACACACACACACACACACACACACACACACACACACACACACACACACACACACACACACACACTCACTCGCAAACTCACACACACACTCACACGCACGCACGCGCACGCTCACACGCAAACGCTCACACATGTACTCACTAATATAATCTACCTACTCCACTCACTCATTCTCGCCCATTCATTGAAAAGACATAGTAGTGTTATCGCTGTCTGTAGTTGGAAAGCATTATGTTTTCTATCCTTAATCTGTCGGTCGTACGTAACCAGTTGGTGATTTTTTGTTTGTAAGTGGGAAAGCGTACAGTTGAAGTCTTTAAGATGATCAGGAATATTAGTAAAGAGAGTGTGTGATATATAGTAAGAGTTTGTGATTGAAAATGTTTTGACTAGTCGTGGGTGTCGAATACCTGCGGTGGTAGAGTTTCTCGTCAAATGCGTGTGTACAGTATTTTCAAAAATGTTATTTTTGTTTTTAAATATGTAGGAAAGCATAACCCTAATAAAAAGTTGCCTAATGTCTAAAACGTTCATTTCTGTGTACAACGCATCTGAGGGATACCGCCGACACCTTCCGAGAGCCGTCTTCAAAATGGTCTCTGTGTAACAAATAATGGATTGAGAGTAGTTCGAAAGGCAGCCCCCCAAACAATTATACCACCCTCCAGAATCGACTGTACATACGCACAATATGCCATACGAATTTCTTTTAAAGTTAAAATTTCCCTTAATTGGTAAAAAGCAAAAATCAATTTACGTAGCTTGTTATTTATGTAAGTTATTTGAGGTTTCCATGATAAACTTTTATCAAAAACTACTCCCAAATACTTGTATGTGTCAACTCTCTCTATACTCGCACAATGACAACTATTGTTTGTATGATTAACACAGGAGTGCAATTTTATTCCATTAATTTCTGCACCTGCATTCTGCCTGAGTGAGATTGGCATGAATTTCGTTTTTGTTACATTTAAGGTCAGCAAATTTTGATCAAACCACTTTTTAACCCTTGATAAGTCCCTCGCCACTAATTCAAAAACATCGTCCCAACTATCTCCCTGAAAAAATATAGCGGTGTCATCGGCGAATAGAAAAAGTTGACCTGACAAATTGATTTTTGAAATATTATTTATGTATACTAAAAAAAGGATAGGCCCTAACGTACTGCCTTGTACAACCCCATAGTCTACAGCCCTCGTTTCACTATTTACCCCATTTATAGTTGTGAATTGTTCACGGTTTTCTAAATATGATTTGAACCAGTTATGAGAATTACCTGTAACCCCAACGCACCTTAGTTTTTCAAGTAATTTTGAACGGTCTACTGTGTCAAAGGCTTTGGCTAAATCTAAAAAAACAACCAAACATTTTTTACTATTACTTATAGCCTTATTTATTTCTTTGTTAAGATTGAAAAGAGCATCATTGATATTCTTTGACTTTCTAAACCCGTATTGGCATTCAGAAAAAATATTATTCGCCTCTAAATAATTAGTAAATTGTTCTTTGACTGTCCGCTCAAGAATTTCGAAAAAACACTGAGAAGGCTAATCGGGCGGAAGTTTGATTTAATCTTGAAATCTCCAGATTTGTGTAGAGGAATCACTTTAGCTGGCTTGAAGGCATCGGGGAACCGCCCAGAGCGTATGCTGCAGTTAATGATATGTAACAGTGGAGTTTTCAGTGTGTTGAAGTGTGTTTTCAAGAATGAGCAGAGATGCAATCATACCCAGGAGCCGAGCCGCCGCGCAAACTAGTAACGTGTCTCAATAAGTCAGTATCGGTGATTGGTCTTAAAGTGAACAGGAGTCGGTGGCATGCACAGTGTCGTTTACAACAGGGTGGCCGCTAGAGTCAATATTTTGAGCCAGATTAAATCCAACCTGTGAAAAATATTCATTAAACTCATTGGCCACCTGCTTCTTTAAGTCAGTCATAGGTTCTGAGTCAGAGTCGGTTGTGTCAGTGTACTTGTCTAAGGGAAATATGTCTTTCTTTTTCAGCCTACCTGCCAGTTCATTTATTGTTTGCCAGAAAAGTTTAGGGTTGTTATTACTTTCATTGATTTTATTCCTGTAATAGTTTTGTTTAGTAAGCCTTAAACGCATATTTAAATTGTTTCTAAATGAAATGTAAACATGTTTTAACTCTGTATTAAAAGCTGTTTTTTTGCAAGTTTACTTAATTTATCCCTTTTTTTAATAGCTTTGATAAGATTTTCAGTTATCCAAGGTTTAAGTTTTTTGCAGTCATTACGGTTAAATGAATATTTAGTTGCTTTAGTTACAAGGGATTTTAATTTGCTTACAAATTCATTTGCACTTCCATCGACATCAGGAAATTTGCTAACCGAACTCCAATCCTGATAATTTACAAGTTGGCTGAGTAAAGTTATATCTATGTACGTGCGTGAGTGTTGAAGATGTCCGTGTGAAAGTTGTATTTCTAGGGCAATACAGTAATGGTCAGTAATAGAGGTCCTTAACACTGCAGTTGTAATGCTGTCAGAGGGTTCGTGCCTTACAAATATGTGGTCGATTAGTGATTTGCTGTTTTCAGTTTCTCTAGTAGGATCGTGAATTCCACACATAAATCCAGCTTCATACATAATGTCCAAGTACGGTTCAGTTTTGTAGTCACTATTCAAAATGTTAATATTTACGTCCCCAACAAATAAGTAAGATTTATTTCTGTGCATTCCGCTGTAATAGTCACCCAGTGCTGTGGTAAAGTCGTCTAGGTTGCTGTCATGTGTCCGATAAACGGCAGTAAGGTTAAATTGTTTGTTTCGACAAGCAAAGTCTATGCTCAGTCCGTACACGTCGGCAATCTCGATCTCCCGCCACTCACACACACTCACACGCTCACTCACATACACAAGGACACCGTCGTTTTGGTTTCTCCCCTTTGTTGTTTTTAATATTTTATACCCGTCCAAATTTACCCCATTGCAGCTATCCCCCAGCCAAGTTTCACCCAATATTATAAAATCAAAGTCTATTTTGGTCCCCTGAAGGTAAACTAAAAGATTATCAATGTTTTTATTATAGCTCCTAATGTTTGCGTGAAAAAATTTAATACTACTACTCCCCCCTCTAAAATAAGACCCAATTTGTGTAAAATCGTCAATAACAGTGCTTCTTATTTTTCGATAATCATCAATAAAATCTTCATCCATTTAATTTAAAACTTGTTGAAAAAAGTTGAAAAACTTGTCAATAAACAATTATCAAGAAGTGAACATAGAAATATAATTTGTAAAAGATGTTTTTGTTTTAAAGAACATAGAAATGAAGGACAAAATTGGTTACTGGAGCACAAACAACTGTGTAATGAAAATTTTGAAGCTAAGATTATTTTACCACCATTAAATAAATCATATTTACAATTTGAAAAAGTTTTCCATCAGTATCGCATTCCTATAGTTATATATGCCGATTTTGAATCAACACTTGTTCCAATTGAAGATGAAAACATTGAAGCAAGGAAGAGTATAAAATATCAAATGCACAAGCCTAACAGTTTTTGTTTATTGGTTAAATCCACATTGGTTGAAGAGCATTTAAATGCATATGGATTGTCATCAAAACCCGTGGTGTATCGTGGTGAAGATGTTGCTATAGCATTTTTAAATCATCTATATGAAATAGCTGGTCATGTTGAAAGTTTGTATAATGATATAGTACCAATGATACCAATGGAGGAAGAAGAGGAAATTCAACATGAAAATGCTACCCACTGTTTTCTATGTAAAAATGAATTTACTTTAATAACTATAAAGTTAAAGATCACGATCATCTTACAGGATATTATAGGGGTGCAGCATGTAATGCGTGCAACATTAACTATAAGATTCCCAGAAAAATTCCTGTAATATTGCATAACCTTAGCGGTTATGATGGTCATTTTATAATACCAGGAATTGGGGAGAGATAATGGTGCAATTGATGTTATTGCAGAAACAACTGAAAAGTTTATAACCTTTAGTAAAAAAATTGGAAATATGAAGTTGCAATTTGTAGATTCGTACCGGTTTATGCCGTGCAGCTTATCAAAACTTTCTGAAAACCTTAGAAAAGAAGATTTAATAGAAACAAAAAAAATTGTAAACAATGATAAATTAGATTTAGTTCTCCGCAAAGGTGTTTTTCCTTATGACTACATTGATAGTTTGGAAAAATTTGAAGAAACATCACTTCCACCTAGAGAAGCTTTTAAAAGTAAATTATATGAAGAGGACATCAGTGAAGAGGATTATCAACACGCTTGTAGAGTATGGAATGAATTAGAAATGAGAACCTTAGGCGAATATTCAGATTTTTATGTTAAATTAGATGTGACTTTACTCTGCGACATAATGGAAGAATTTAGAAACACCTGTTTCACAGCATATGGATTAGACCCGCTTCATTCGTACACAGCTCCCGGATTGGCATGGCAGGCTATGTTAAAGAAACAAAATGCAAACTTCAACTATTAACTGATATAGACATGGTGTTGATGATTGAATCTGGTATCCGAGGAGGATTAACTCAAGTGTAACTAGATATGTAAAAGCAAACAATAAATATCTTCCAAATTATGATGCATCACAACCTAGCACATTTATAGGTTATTTGATGCGAATAATCTGTACGGATGGGCCATGTCGAACCCTCTTCCATATGACAATTTTAAATGGGTTGATCCAAATTCAATCAATAACATCGCTGATATCCCAAAATATGGGGATATTGGCTACATCTTTGACATTGATTTTGAGTATCCGGAACATCTCCACGACCATCATTATGATCTACCACTATTGGCAAAAACAGAAATATCTCCCACTGGTAGATGGCCAAAATTGATGATGACACTTAACAATAAGACTAGGTATGTAGCTCATTATTGGACAGTACAGCAAGCGCTAGAGATGGATTGAAAATTACAAAAATTAATAAAGTACTCTGCAATTTTCACAATCCTGTTGGTTAAAATATTATATAGATAACAACACAAGAAGAAGAACTGCAGCAATATCCAATTTTCAAAAAGATTTCTTTAAATTAATGAACAATGCCATTTTTGGTAAAACATTAGAAAACAAAAGAAATCACAAAGACTTGAGATTGGTTGTTGACCCAACAAAATTACAGAAATTGGTGCAAAACCAAACTTTGCATCTTCTATAATTATTAATGAAAACCTTGTAGCCGTTTCTATGAATAAAATTTCAATTAAGATGGATCGACCCATATATGTTGGAATGTCCATTCTAGACATATCAAAAACTCACATGTATGATCTTCATTATAATAAAATGGTGAAATTTTATGGTAGAGAGAACATTGGAATAGCATACATGGACACTGATGCATTCATCTATTGATTATAACCAATGATATGTACAAAGATTTACGCACCTTTGTTTATAAAAATGACTTTGATTTTTCTGACTACCCACAACATCACCCTAATTACGACAATGGAATAAACAAGAAAGTCTTAGGAAAATTTAAAGATGAGACAAATGGTGCGCCTATGGAAGAAATTGTGGCATTAATGTCCAAACTGTATTCTTTCCATTTGTACATTAGTGAAAAAGAAGAACATCAAGTTGTAAAGAAGGCAAAAGTTATAAAAACATCATATTTAAAGAAGAATGTACAGTTTGAACATTTTAAAAGATGTTTATTTGAAAGCATGGAAACAACTGCAACTTTTAATACAATAAGAAGCTTTAACCATCGAGTCTACAGTGTCAAGCAAACTAAGTGGGGACTCAGCTACAAGGATGACAAGAGACATATCCAGGAAGACAATATACACACTCTACCTTTTGGACATTATTCTTTAACTCCTATCGACCAATAAAACCTATTCTTCGTCCTTCCACCTATTTCCTTTTCCTTTCCGTAAAAAAGAGGGAGCATGGCAAGTTCAATGCCATGTTCCCTCTTTTTTACACAAATATGATATGGCCTTGACCCATATTTGTTAATAATATATAAGGCAATAAACCAGTTTGAGGATTAGTGTTTTCTCAAGCAGTGTACAAACAACATCTGAAGATGGAAGGATTAAAGGATAAAAATGTAAATGAACTTCATAAGCCGGCAAGAAGAAAGTTTCCAAGAAGAAATACAATTATTAAAGGAATGAACGATCTTTACCAAGCTGATCTCATTGAGATGATACCACATAGTAAATTAAATAAGGGATTTAAATATATATTGGCAATTATAGATTGTTTTAGTAAGCTTGCTGACGCTATACCACTCAAGGATAAGACTGGGAAAAGTGTAACAAAAGCTATGGAAGCGGCTATAAAAAAAAATAAATTTGTCATTAAACATTTACAAACTGATGATGGAAAAGAATATTTTAACAAAGAATTTACAGCATTAATGAAAAAATATAACATAAATCATTATTCTACAAATTCTGAAGTTAAAGCTTCCATAATTGAACGATTCAACAGAACATTAAAAGGAGCAATGTATAAAACATTTTCTAAACGAGGATCGTACGTGTGGTACGATATATTACCGAAGCTTATAAAAGAATACAATAACAAGTTTCATCGCACTATTGGTATGAAACCTATTGAAGTAAATAGCAATAATGCTAAGCTTGTTTTGGAGAGTATTAAGAAAAATACTACTCCTAAAATTGAAAAATTAAAATTAAAAAAGTTTAAAATTAACGACAAAGTACGTATAAGTAAATATAAAGGAGTTTTTAGTAAAAGATATTTACCAAATTGGACTAACGAAATATTTACAATCTACAAAGTGCAGCCGACAATACCAGAAACCTACATTTTAAAGGATAACAAAGGTGAACTACTTCAAGGCGGATTCTATGGTCATGAATTATTAAAATCGACAGTAGGTGATGTATATCTTGTTGAAAAAGTTTTACAAAGAAAAAAGGATAAAGTTAAAGTCCGTTGGTTGGGATTTGATAGGAGTGAAGATTCTTGGATTCCTACAAAAGACTTGGTGTAATACTTTAATAACTCATTATGTGTTTAACCTTTAAACAAGATGGATATTACAGATGGATGGTACAGCAAAAAGAACGATTTAATATTAATAATATAGATGAATCGACAGTGGATAATAACAATTTAAACCATGGTAAACATGGTGAATTACTACCAAACTCTATAAGATGTTTAATAACTGGCCCTTCTAATTGTGGAAAAACAAATGTATTTTTTAACCTTATAACTAATCCAAAAGGGCTACGTTTTAATAACATATACATTTTCTCAAAATCTTTGCAACAACCTAAATACCAGTTGTTAGATAAGGTATTAGCAAGTGTGCCAGAAGTAAATTTCTACAAGTTTAATGCTAGTGAAACTATTATGCAACCAAATGAAGCTAAACCATTTTCTATATTTATATTTGACGATGTGTCATGTGAGAATCATGATACAATAAGAAGTTATTTCGCAATGGGGAGACATCATAATATTGACAGTATTTACATTGGTCAAACCTATAGTAAAATTCCAAAACAACTAATAAGAGATAATGCAAATTTGTTGATAATATATTCAAGCAAGATGAAACAAATTTGAAACATATATATAACGACCATGTGAATGCGGACATGACATTTGATAAATTTAAAGAGATGTGCGGCAAAGCATGGGCTGAAAAGTATGGATTTCTTGTTATTATGAAAGATGAAGCTATAAAAGATGGAAGGTATCGAATAGGGTTAGATAAATTTGTATTAATCCATTAAATGAATAGCGGTATGTCTAGTAATAAATGAGACTTCATAGTGTAAACATGGTAAATCAAGAAAAACTATTGAAAGAAATAAAATCACTCAGTGATTCTATTAGGATAAAAAACCGTGCATTAAGGATGGGTATAAGCGAAAGAGAAGAATTTTTAGAGACTACATTTAAACCTATTACAGAACCTTTAAAACAAATATCAGAAACCATTAGTAAACCTCGTTATGAAGGAGATGTTTTACTACCAGTTTCTAAACAAGAAGTACAAGCATTAAAAAAAGAAGACAATGATGATTCATATACAAGCGCTAGTGACCAAGAAGAAACAAAAGAAGAAGAACCTATTGTTGAAAAGGAAGAAGAACAGCCAATACCTGAAGCAGAACAATCTATTCCAAATTTAACTCAATTGAGTAGCGATATATTACAACACGGACCTCTCGGAAGAAAATATATATTGAAAATGCTACATGATATAAAATCCAACCCTAATTTAAGTAAATCACACGTATACGGAGCAAGAATTGATGGGAATGAATTGAAAATAGGTGATTCAAAACTTAAAATAACTGAAGACGATTATATCATTATTGGTGAGCATAAATATAAGGGAACAAAAGGATTATATGAATTAATTTTTAAAAACATACCATTGAGATATTCGACCAAAGATTTAAATACTTTTAAGGAAATTTTACAAAATACTAATGCACATAAAAGGAATTACTCAAAGGATGCAATAATTAATCGTTCACGCGCAACAAAATATAACATTGTTATAAAAAAGTTGTTTCCCCCACGAAAACTACCAACATTACGTACCGCACCAGCAGTGAAACAACCGCTAAAAAGAAAATCTTTATCACTTATGGATTTATCACTTCTTGAACAACATAGTAAAAAGAGTAAAGGAGATACTTCAACATCTGGCAAAGGACTAATGAAAAATCTGTACAATACCAATGTAATTTATTACAAAGACATTAATAAATTAATTGACAGAATGAGACTATTACATGAAGCTATGGAAGCCGGTCATACAGGTTTAAATAATGAATGGGTAGCTCTAGTTGATGAACTCAGAAGTCGAGGTGTCGTCGTATAATTGTCCGCAGATATAAAAGAATGGCAAGCATATAATGTATCATTTTTAACATGAGCGTCGACAAGTTTGGACGGTACTCCGCGTTAGGAGTGCAAGTTGGAGAAGACAGAAAAAGAAGTGGATTGCCGCAAACACCTGAAGGTGACTATAACATAAGTAATAGACGTTTAAAACTAGTTAAAGATCCAGAAGAAGATACTGATGGAGCAAATTTAAAGACAGTAAAAGAAGCTACTTCAACATCATTAAAATTACTTAAGGATACTTACGATGTTAAATCACATAGAATAATTAATGTTGGTAAACCAACTGACAGTTCTGATGCAATTACGAAAGAGTATTTATCATCTGAACTTTCAAACACTTTAAAATTGCAGTGGGGTAACAATTTAAAAGATGGACAAACATATGATGCTGGAAATCATAGGATAACCAATGTGGCAAATCCAAAAAATGATAAAGATTCAGTTAATAAAGAATATTTACATTCTATAATACCGGAAAAGACTCAACGAGGATTTTCTTTTTATAAGTTTATTATAAATGACATTGGATACCCAAAGGAAGACGGTGCTGCTGTAAACCTGAAATACATCAAGGACAACTTTATTTTACAAGATGCTGATGAAATAGATTGTCATGGAAAAGCATTGTCAAATGTAAAATTTGGTTCTCAACCAAAAGACGCTGTTACTATGGAACAATTATCTAAAGAATTAAAAAGGGGAACATCAAATTTTGTAAAACATGAAGATGCCGTGCTAAAGCGAGGAAATACGTTTATACATGGAAATGAAAAGTTTGATTTAATGCAAGGAAGTAATGATAAATGGGATGCGGGAGGTAAAAGAATAACAAATGGAAGATTTGGTGAAAAAAGTTCGGATGTACCTTTAATGGCACGAACATTAATTGCGGGCGGTCCTTTATTAGGCACATATGAAGGTCATAATAGAAGAATAAAAAATATAATACCTGGTTATGAAGAAAATGATTGTGTTACAGTGAAACAAACAATAACTTGGGACAAACGCAATGGAACCAATTTTTATGCTAAAATGAAGAAAATAATTAATATTTCACCAGGTGAAGATTTTAATGATGCTGCTTCTATTGGACAAGTTATAAAAACATCAAAAAATGATTCGACCGCTTACACGTGTAATGATAAACGTATTATGCAGTTACACGATCCTCAACATCCAAAAGATGCTGTAACTTTAGATTGTTTAATAAGAATAGTGGGCAATTTACTTATTGATACCCACAATCATATAGCTAGTACAACAAGTCATGTGATGATTCAACCCGATGAACGAGAAGCATGGATTAAAAATAGAATTATAAATCAGTATATAATTAATTTAAATAATTAATTATTTAAATATAAAATTTGTGCATAAGTTATTCATTTATATAAAGCATCTCGTTGAGTAAACACGCCAGTTATATATAAAACAACATAATGAAGATCGCACAGCTCAGTCGTCGTCAAGTCAGCGGCAAGAAAGGACGTGGTATAACATCGGCTGCGTTATCCCTTCTCAAACGAATTCCTGTTGGTGCTGTTGTAAATCGGGCAATAGACGCTCTACCATACGAATTTCATCTGCCCGGAGGTTATCAATATTGCGGACCCGGAACTAAATTGGCAAAACGTTTAGCAAGAGGGGATCCTGGAATTAATAAATTGGATCAAGCTTGCAAAGAACACGATATAGCGTATTCCAAGTTTGCTGATTCAACAAATAGATCAATAGCAGATAGAGCGCTAGCAGAAAAAGCTTGGCAAAGAGTTAAATCAAGTGACGCAAGTATTGCAGAAAAAGCAGCCGCTTGGGCAGTAACTACAGCTATGAAGGCGAAAACAAAATTTGGTGGCGGAAAACGTCGAAGAGGAAGACCTGCAAAGAAAAGAGCTCCTAAAAGAGGTGGAAACATTAAAAAGAGACGTCGTAGAACTCGTAAAACAAAGACAAAGAAGACTTCCGTTTGGTCAATGGTAAAAAACGGAGCAGGTCTATACCTAAGACCGTACCGTGTGTACTAAATAAGAAAAATCAATTGATAATTCCAAATAAAGCCTTAACAAATCATCAATTATCAAATTATGTAAAATGTTTGAAGATACCATTTTTTAGGGGAGTTTTTATGAAAGACGTATTACCAAAAAACATATGGAAAAATGAAACTGGAATAGTAAATTTAGATCCCTCCTATGGTCCAGGAACTCATTGGGTATGCTATAAAAAACTCGGACAAAGCGTTTATTATTTTGACAGTTTTGGCAATCTACCACCACCTAAAGAACTTCAACACTATTTTAGAAACTCTAAGAATATATTTTACAATTATAAAAGAGAACAACCTAACAATACAGAAATATGCGGACATTTATGTTTGGAGTTTTTAGCAAAAAGCGTCAGTCAGCTTTAAGATGTCATCGTACACAGTGTCACTGAGCGGAAATTCATCTACATTAAAAAGTACTCTTTTCCCAGCATTGCGTCTATCTAAAGATAGATTATGGGAAGCGGCATTATTAGATTTCACTACATACAATTCAATTCCCAACATTACAGAGGGTAAAAACAATTTACTACATTATTATGAAAGTAAAGATGAAAAAGGAAATTATTCAGAATTAAAAATAATCACCTTGTCTACAGGAGCATATGAAATAGATGATATAAACCAGCTATTACAGAAGCAGCTAGGAGAAGAGAATATCTGTATAAAAGGAAACAACAATACTTTAAAAGCGGAAATTACCTCAAAATATTATATAGATTTAAGTTTAGAAAATTCAATCGGTAGTTTACTCGGATTTTCAGATAAGAAAAGAAAAATCTTAGATCCCGGAACTACTCATACGGGTGATACCACAGTAACAATATTAAAGGTTAATAGTATTGATATAACATGCAATATTATACACGGATCGTATAGAGATGGGGTAAACCAACATATTTTACATACATTTTATCCAACAGTAGCTCCTGGTTTTAAAATAGTTGAGAAGCCACAAAACCTTATATACCTACCATTAAACACCAGTTTTATTTCAGACATCGTACTGAACATATCAGATCAGGACGGTAATAGTGTTGACTTTAGAAAAGAAACAATTACAATACGGTTACACATAAAAGCGGTAACTTAAGTATAACATGGGATTAACATTTAAACCACAACGGAAAAGCCGGGAGCTCAGTAGCTCTTCAACATTGGACGAGTTAACACCGGACAACATACGTTTCCTACAAAAAATTGGGTTAAAACTAAATTACAATGGACATTCTGGATATATCTCAAGGACCGACGTTCGACGAAACCCTATGGGAGAAGGAATATCACACGCACAACCCTTACACTTCATCAAAATTAAACAATAATGATGAAATAAGGATTCCCATTCAACAACAAGATATTTACACATTACCCTGTGAAAGTTATTTATATATTGAGCGACAAGTATTAAAATTGGATGGAAAAACCGGTTCGTCTGTTCCTTTTATAAATAACCCAATGGCATATCTTTTTGACGAAATAAGATATGAAATATCAGGAGTGACAGTTGATTCAACAAAAAAGGTTGGTATAACAACAACACTAAAAGGATTAACATCATTAACACCTCATGAAAAGAATTCAATAGTCACCGCCGGATGGGTTACCCCCGATAAAGACAGCATAACACCAAATTCCAATGGTCATTTTGATTTTCACATACCTTTACGATTGCTTTTGGGATTCGCTGAAGATTACAAAAGAATAATAATAAATGTCAAACAAGAATTGGTATTACTCAGATCTTCAACTAACAAGGACTTGATACTAGCAGCAAGTGGCACTGAAGAAAGTAAACTAGAATGGCAGCTACAATTAAATAAAATCGTGTGGAGAGTACCTCATGTAAGATTAGCCGATGAACATAGAATCGTATTGTTAAGGAAGTTAAAATCTGACCGTGATATTGTAATGCCGTTTAGAAGTTGGGAATTCCATGAATACCCCATATTACCTCAAACAGAACGACAAACATGGACTGTTAAAACATCTACTTATTTGGAACGAGCAAGGTACATAATACTCGGTTTTCAAACCAATCGAAAAGATGTTATAACCGCACACGCAGGTCAATTTGACCATTGCAATATAAAGAATTGCAAAGTTTTTCTAAACTCTCAATTCTTTCCTTATGACAATTTAAATGTCATGTTTAGCAAAAAACGTTATTCCATCTTATACGATATGTATGCAAGATTTCAATCGTCATATTATGGAAAAGCTAATACACCACTGTTATCACCTGAACAGTATTATTCAAAAGCTCCAATAATCGTTATCGATTGCTCAAAGCAAAACGAATCAGTAAAATCGTCAAGTGTGGGTATAAAATCGAAATGGAATTTGAAGATAAAATACCGGAAGGTACTTCGGCATATTGTCTGATTTTACATGACAAAATAGTAACATACACCCCACTAACTGGAATAGTTAAAAATGTGTTATAAAAAACGGTTTTTAGGTGGGGGCGATTGTTATAAAAGGAGGAAAAAGAAGTGAAAATTTCATTATTTGTTTGACCATCATATAGGAAACATCGCTTGCAAATGAGTTCACTTAATACAAATACTAACGAAGAAGAAACTACACCACTTATAGCCGACAACAGTTCCGATATAGAAAAACAAATTGAACAAGAAATGGATGAGTTCCTCAAGTTTAAACATAAGAAAAAAGAGGAAGTTGAAAAAGGAATTAAAGAAGTGAAAATTTCATTATTTGTTTGACCATCATATAGGAAACATCGCTTGCAAAATGAGTTCACTTAATACAAATACTAACGAAGAAGAAACTACACCACTTATAGCCGACAACAGTTCCGATATAGAAAAACAAATTGAACAAGAAATGGATGAGTTCCTCAAGTTTAAACATAAGAAAAAAGAAGAGGAAGTTGAAAAAGGAATTAAAAAAAAGAAAAGTCGATGACATTATTTCCACCAATATTTTAGCAGAGGTATTTCTTAGAATCTACTATCCCATCTCATCATGTATGACAAAAAGCGGATCTGCCGGAGTAATAAAATCATTGGAGTATTCACCAACTATTATTTTGAATCATGGATCTAAAATGGTGTTTTTTTCTGAAATTTCCTGGGAATCGTTTATGAAGCATCTACACCTTTTAGAATGTTATTTGAGTAACAATACATATGGAAGAAGAACAAAAATAAGTTTGCTAGAATCAAATATTGAAATCGATATAGTAAAACACCGAGGAGGACAAATTGTTCGTTTTAGAGATTTAACTAAACATGACATAAAAATACACCTTACAAAAGATGAATTTTACACCCTCAGCTGTGCTACAGGTCCTATCACGAGATATTTAAAACAACTAATATTTTCAAGCGCGATCATAAAAGAATATTTAACCGATACATTGGATAGACAACCGTATGTACCAATCCTATACGGTCCCGTAGATACTTCCATTTTCAATAGAATACCTCACGAAGTTGATATGTGGAGACAGTTGCACAACTATCAGACTAACTTCGGTATAGATGAAGAAGCGCAAGAAATGAATGAAGAAGCATCTTGCAGCAACCAACCCGCAGTATAAAAAGACGCCCTCCATAATTTTACAAACAGTCCGATACCGACCTTTGTCATGAATAAACAAGTTTCATTTTCAAACCAATACCAAATAATGGAGGTGAAACGAGGTATAATTTAATTTCAAGCGTTTCGCGGTAACGACGGACATTTTATCATTAAAGAGTTAGTTATTCTAGACATGAACACATCTGTGGTTTATCACTATTTATTCCAACCTCCTATACCGTTCAACAGATTAACTACTAAAGCAAGAGTGACAAACAAATGGGTAATGAAACATTTTCACAACCTGAGATGGGATGAAGGTTTTATCCACTACAGTATGGTGCCACACATTATGAATCATTACTGTAAGGAATTTAAAATTATCTACACAAAGGGATTGGAAAAAACCGCTTGGATACAAGCATTTACAAACCATGAAGTGATAAATGTGCAAGTGGATAGAGATTTTCAGTGTCACTTTGCCAACATTTGTATCTCTACCAAAAACTTTAAACATCGGCAGTCCCAATGCGCTTTAAAGAACGCTTATCGTTTGAATGCATATCTACAACAGAATGGTGGGGGGTGGGCAAGGATATAAAAGCGACAACACAACCATGACCCAGCATGAGTATTACTCTAGCCTCCGAACAGTCAACACCTCCCACACAGATTCGCAAGACTAAGAATAATATCAACAATAAATAAGAAGAAGAAAAAGTAAAGATGACGTCACAAACATTTTTACAATCTCTTGTCGATCAATTTAACAAACATTCAAAATCTACCGTCTTACCGACTAAAAGATGTTCATAATTAAAAGAAGAAAAACATTATGTTATCCACACTATTAAGAAGATGGAAACTAGTGTTGGGGACGCCATCAACGTTACACTGAGTGAAGCGCCCTACACGCCCGGTGATGAACCAAAATTTCAAACATTTCTTCCAAGCACTTCGTGCACCTCCTGCAAAACGAAGATCTACGCCTTATCCACCCCGGCTCTCTGTACTTGGCATCCCACGGTCCAAGCGGAAGCAATTCAACGGAACTTACACTTCACGTCATGCCTACTGCCAACAACTAATTTATTATTTGTAATACTTTTGTACACCTTTGTGAATTATTATAAAAATAAATAAAGATAAAAAAATAAAAAAATAAAAAGCAATATATCACTATGTGTTTTTGCACATGGTGATATATTGCTTTTTAAAAAAATAATTTTAGATGACCTTGACCTAGTTACAAAAACTATATAAATGGAGTAATTTTCAAGGGGATTTCCTCAGTCTACAATTGACTTCCGTGCTGTACACATCTCCCTTGGTTGTCCAATTATTTTAAACGACAACATGTCTCTCAAAATCAAATGCGCATCATACGATACCTCCACCATCACAACTTTTGAACAACTCGACAATTTCACTAATGAATTGCGAGTACTTCTCGCAGGCGGTTATCACTTAAATGCCGATGTTTATGTTACAAATAAGAAGATGTTTTCGAAACAAAACTACTGCGATGATGAAGTGTACTTTTCCACACAAACGGCAACAACATCCAGCCCTTCTACTCAAAATAATGTTAAATTCCACAAATACTACTAATGTTAAATTACAATAACAATACTCCATCAACTTGAGGCTTCGCTATAAAAAGGCTATTCAACCCAGACTAAATCATCATTTGCTTTTTGACAACCGCAGCGATAACAACTACAACTACTATGCTGTACCTAATGATGATTGAATTTAATGGTAAAATATTTGGAAAGGACTATCAAACGGTAGAAGAGATGAGCTCCGATCTTGATGTATTAACTAAAGAAGGCTTCCAACCAAAGTTAATTCTAAAATTTCCAGAAGTACATCCACTATCCACTGAAGATCTCGTCGCAATGGCTAGAGCAAAAAAAACAAGAACATGAAGTAAATATTAAAAAGGAGAAAGAAGAAAAAAAAGACGAACCTATATCTTAAGTGTGCAACTATTTAATATTTGTACCCCATTCTTTTTCAAAACTCCATTTGGTTGACCTTGAAATTACCCCCACCACTTTTTTCTTTTAATAAAACTCTCTATTCTATACTATACACCTTCATTTCCCAACTCCACTTAGAACCGTCAACATGGAAAAGAAAAAAAGAAGACTACAAACCACGCTACTGTTGTGAACAAAAATGTACCGATATAGGAAGATGGATGGTAGACGGATTAGCTTGTAGAAAATGTGAATTCTTCGGATCCTGTTACTGCAAATGCAAAACAAAACAACTACCACCACCAGAATTGCAAACCTTCAAAATTTATAAATCAAGATACTTCCACACTTGCTGTCCCCAGAGATGTTTCAAATTTCACCCAGAAAGACTTTTTAATTGCCGAAAGTGTGATGCATATTATAAAGACCACTTTTGTACATGCATCAAAAATTTGTGCAGATATAGATCAGATTGGTCTTCTGATCCTATTCAAGCTTCAGATGTATAGCTGTAGTCACTGACTGCAGCTCTTTTTTAAAATTTCATTTGGTTGACCTTGAGATTATCCCCACCACTTATTTTACAATATATATTCTATATACCCTTTAACACACTTCTCGTTTACACTACATTGCTTGGACTAACACCAACATGGGTGACAGATTTATTTCTTTTGAACATTTAATTACCGAAAGAGATGAGATGGAAACTCTATTTCACAACTTACTCACACTTATGGATAGGTATCCTTTAAGATGGATCAACATCAAAGTAAAATATGTGGATCCTACCAAAATATTTTCATCATCATCATCATCATCATCTTCCAACAGTGCAGGGGAAGAAGAAGAACCAACTTATGGTATTACAATTATTGAATTAAACAGCGAGGAACAAGACAATCAAATTCAAATTATAAATAAACTTAGTATTTAGTTTACAAAAGTGATTGGTATTTCTATTCTATATTAAAACTATTATTATTTTATTTCTATACACTTCCCACAACCTACCCGGACGGTGTTTCGCGGCAAACTGCGGTAACCGAAGTTCTCTCACTTCTCGTTTTGGATTACCCCCACTCTTTTTCTTCCCCCCACCACTATTCCCCGTTTCCATATAAGCGACCGCCTTACCGTCGCTCACCATTTGTTTGCCTACCGCCTAACGATGAGCCAGCCTCAATTAGCAAAGAATACTACTACTTTTGCAGTAACATCGCAACAAGATTTACAGGATATTTTTCAAACTTTAACCGATGTTGTAAACACGCCAAACAACACGGTTACTATTACTGTTGAAATTACCTACAATTGTCCAGAGTGTGAAAGGATGGAAAGCGATAATTTTGAAGAATTAGAAATGCCAAACAACAGTCTTTCATCCGCCCACGATTCAACACCAGATGATGAAAGCTAGTCCTGCACAAATATTCTTTTTCAATCCCCCACCACTTTACATTAAATATATATATTCTCCCCTTATTTGCTCTCCTCATTTCATTGCCTACTTTTACACCATCTACACCGCTCCTCTCTAACCTGTACACAAACATGATGGACGGCTTTTCAATCACATCACAATTGGAAGACGATAAATTAAAACTCGAAATTAACAGAATACAATTGGAAGCACAAAATCAAGAAGAAATGATCCGGCTGTTGAAGCTCTTCAAATGCATACTGTGGTTGGTATGCCTCTATCTTCTCATCGCCATCACCATCGGCATTTACCAGACCCTCACCGCCAAACATCGCTTGGACACCGCTTCAAATAAAAATTCTACTTGGCTTTCCTAAAATAAATTATTAATTCCCACAGCCCGACGCCCCCGTCCGCTCCCGCCACACTCCCGCCCGCCACTGATCCCCAGACTCCCCAACTTTTTTAAAACCCCCTCCAAATGACCTTGACACACTTACCAACCCCTCCCCAAACCCCCAAAAACACCCCCAAATCAACAACACACACCTGCCAGTTACAACCGCTGACCTTGACCTGTGCCAGGACCGGTAAAATCCATCTACTCTTATGTATAACAAAAATGTACCCGGTAGGCTATTTTTAACGCACAAACAAGAACCAAAATATACACAATAACAAAAGAAAGTAATACAAAAGTAGTGTGTTTTGGTTACTTCTGGCCCGGAAGTGACGTCACCGGAAGCCACGTGCCACGGCACGCAGCTTCCGGTGGGCCAGAAGTGGGGACAATAGATGTTGGGGTGGAGATGGTGAGAGCGTCGGCGGTCGGTTGAGCGAAGAGTGCGCATAAAATAGAAGTTAGTTCAAAATTGAAATTCGACGGTGTTAATAAAAACTCTAATAGTTGAACGAAACTAGAAGTTAGTGTAAAACTGAAATTCAACAATCGGGGTGTTGAACTAAATTTGCGCATAAATTAAAAGTTGTTCAAAACTGAAATTCAACGATCGGGAGTTGAACTAAATTAGCGCATAAATTAACCGGGGTTGAAGTAAAACTTCGCATAAATTAAAAATTAGTTCAAAATTGTAATTCGACGGTGTTAATAAAAACTCTAACAGTTGAACGAAAATAAAAGTCAGTTCAAACATAGCGCAGTCATAACAAGAGAGAGAGAAGGTAAATAGAAGTGTTAAGTCCGCGGATAGAACGAGAATGAAGAATGAAACATGACGCGTCGAAATATATGCGTGACTGTAGATGTCAGATGGTGAATTAATCAATGGGGGGAGTGGAGATGGCGCTCGGTTGAACTAAAATTGCGCATAAATTAAAAGTTGGTTCAAAACTGAAATTCAACAATTGGGAGTTGAACTAAATTGCGCATAAATTAACCGGGGTTGAAGTAAAACTAATATATGTTAGTAAAAAGTAATATATGTTGTGTCTGCAAAAGTTTCATTTCAAACATTGCGTATCCATCACAAGAAGTATGTTAGACGTGTAGAAGTGAGAACAAGACAGATGAATAAGATATAACGTCGAGCACGCGAAGGTGATTCAAACAGGACGACATGTGCTAATGTAAATGAAAGTTCAGGTTAGTAGCAATTAGACTTGTAAAATGAAGTTGGCCAAACGTATATATAATGAGTAGGAAGGATGCGAACAACACAAATGCGAGTTAATTAATGGTCGCGGCGCGATGAACAATCTCTTTTTATAACGGTTATCGCGTGAGAAGATCTCGGTTGAACTAAATTTGCGCATAAATTAAAAGTAAGTAAAAAACTGAAATTCAACTTGATAATTGGTTACGGAAAGTATGTCAAGGTCATCCCGAGTAAGTTTTAAAAAAGCCTATCCCGCTAGCACAGGAAATAGTTCTGAGAGTTGAACTACCCGGTGATAGCGGGATAGGTAGATTTAAGTTTTGAACTTTATTCGTAAAAACAAATACAATCAATGTGCAATACCAGGAACTATACAGGTTTGAATTTTTGTGATGACTATGGAGTTGTAGAAACAAACGCCACGACGAGAAAAAGGTAAACGCAGAGTCCCCAGATGATGTATTTGAAAAATGTGAAGAGACGTAATATTCCGAGTTGGTTTTCCTGCTCCATTTCCAATCGTTTAATTTCCAATTTCAATTTATCCTCTTCCATTCTAGTTACAAAGGGAACTTCATCCATCATATCCATCATGATTGTATTAGTGTTTGAAATTTTAAAAGAAGTTATGTTGATGGTTTAAAAGTCGAAGACGGAATGAGGAGTGAAAGCGAGAAATGTTAGTTAAATAAAAAAGTAGTGGGGGGAAAGATGAATTACAAAGAAGTGGTGGGGGATAGATTTTGCTCTTCATTATTATCGTCAGTAGTGTCAGATGGTGGCAGGAGTTAGATTTAGTAAACTGTCTTCGTCTGAACTTCAACCTTATCACAAATAGGACAATCGTATGTTATTTCCAAATTCATTTTGATAGTTGTATAATTTATCTACAAGTTCTTGTAAAATATTAAAAATAGCTTGTAACTCTTCTTTAGAGTTTATTTCAAAACTAGAATTCATCCGTGCCAATGGAGAGTTGTTCATCGTTGGAGAGTTGGCGAGTAAATGAGGAACGCCGCCAAGGGAGGGGGGCTTATTTAACGGCGAGCTTATGATTAAATAAAAA
This sequence comes from Neoaliturus tenellus, assembly GCA_030545055.2. Lineage (NCBI taxonomy): Eukaryota > Metazoa > Arthropoda > Insecta > Hemiptera > Cicadellidae > Neoaliturus > Neoaliturus tenellus. Next base: position 161,226,224 of record CM061531.1, read on the forward strand.
GCTAAGTTCTTCTTCTTCTTCTTTTAATTCAAATATCTTAGCTGTAGTAGTTGCCTCGTCCTCCTCACTCTGTGATGATGAAGATAATTCACCAGGACGTAAATATTTGAACATCAATTCTGATCCATCTCATATAATATCTATCCATTATAGCGAGCAAGTTTTGAAACAATTCTTCCATTTCTTCCCTCTCAGTTATTATATGTTGAAACCTGACGAAAGGTGTTCCCATGTTGTTAGTTAGAATGTTGGAAGTGAAATAATTCAAAGGTGGATTCAATAAGATACAAAACTTAAACTAATGGTGGGGAGAAATCTAAAAGACCTATGGTGGGGGGAATCTAAAAAAAAAACCAATGGTGGGGGGAAATCTCAAGGTCATCCAATTGAAGTTTTAAAAAAGAGTGTAAAACTGAAATTACACATTCGATGGTTGAACAGGATCTGAATACCAATCTGATCTGTATTTACATCTTTTTATCATATGTGTACAAAAATCATCTTGATGAGACTTGGTGCGTTGACAATAAGCTAGATCGAGAGGATGAAATTTGAACATCTTTGAGGACAGCATGTATGAAAATATCTTGATTTGTAAAATTTGAAAGTTCGCAATTCGGTGGCGGTAGTTGTTTTGTTTTGCACTTGCAGTAACAAGATCCGAAAAATTCACACTTAGTGCAAGCTAACCCGTCCACCATCATTGGTCCTAAATCTGTACACTGTTGTTCACAACAGTAACGAGGTTCGTACTTGTAATTTTGTTTTTCCATGTTGACGCTGCTGAGTCCAGTGAAAGAATAAGAGTGTATAGTGTTGAATAGTCAGTTTTATGTATTACAAAAAGTGGTGGGGGTAATTTCAAGGTCATCCAAACGAAGTTTTAAAAAATTATACCTTACTAATGTAAGGAATGTTTATACTTAAGAAGTTCATTTCTGTTTATCTTCTTCAGACTTTGTCTGTTTCTGTTTGTTTTCTTCAGCCTTTTTCTCTCTCTCCGCTTTAGCCATAGCGATAAGTTCTTCAGTCGATAGTGGATGTACTTCAGGAAATTTTAAAATTAATTTAGCTTGATATCCTCTTTAGTTAATATATTTAAATCTTCGGTCATTTGTTCAACAGTGTTGTAATCTTTTCCATAGATCTTTCCATCAAGTTCAATCATCATTCTGTATAACACTTTAAAATTAGGTGTTCACGCAGCGAGAGTCGGGAAGCGAATGATTATTTATACAAGTATCATTCCCTTTTTATCAACTTGACATTGATCACGTGATTCTTTAATTTTACTTGTTAAAAGTTATTTAACATTGGTAATACTTGTGAAACTTGATGTTATGTTGACCAGTCGGCGATGAAGATGTTGTAGGTTGTGTAGAAAGAAATACTTCATCATCGCAGTATTTTGTTTTAGTAAACATCCTTATATTAGTAGCACTAACATCAACAGTTAAGTGATAACCACCGGTAAGTAAAACTCGCATTTCGTTGGTTAAATCTTCAAGTTGTTCAAAACTCGTAATGGTGTTGGTATCGTAAGATGCACACTTGACCTTTAGGGACATGTTGAAGTTTTGTATTTAGTTATAGAGAGCGAGATGTGTACGGTACGAAAGCTAGTCGTAGACTGATGAATTTCACAAGTTGATTTTCACTTTTATTATCACACAAAATTGGGTCAAGGTCATCCCGTGGAATTTTTAAAAAAAGCAACATATTGCTATGTACAAAGACATAACAATATGTTGCTTCTTTTATCTTTTTTTTTTTTGTTTTATATCATCTTTATTGAGAAACCATTACAAACACATATATTTAAAATGCTATGTACAAACTAGTTAGTAGAAGGTGTTACATGAATAGTTAGTTCAGTTGAGTTGTTTCCACTCGGTCCGTGTGAAACCAAATAGAGTGCGCCGGGTTGAATAACACGAAGATCTTCATTCTGTAAAAGTTGTACAAATCGTTTCGGTAGGAATATCTGAAACTTCGGTTCGTCACCAACTGTATACGGCGCCTCGCTCAATGTGCAATTAATAGCATCACCAACTGAAGTGTCCATCTTCTTGATTGTATGTATGATGTAATGTTTTTCTTCTTTTAGTTCAGAACATCTCTTCGTCGGTAAGATTGTTGATTTTGAATGAGCGTTGAATTGATCAACCAAATTTTGAAGAAAGTTCTGCGATGCCATCTTGATGTTATTGTTAATCTTCTTGTTAATCTTCTTGTTAATAATAATGTCCGTCGGAGATGTTGTCTCTTCGGAGGTTCGAGTAATACTCATGCTGCGTCATGGTAGCGCTCTCACTTTTATTACCGACATTACCCCCACCATTCTGTTGAAGGAAATTATTCAAGCGGTAGGCATTCTTCAAAGCGCACTGTGACCTTCGATGTTTAAAACTCTTTGATGAAATACAAAGTTCATTGAAATAGCATTGGAAATCTCTATCTATTATTGCATTTATCACTTCGTTGCTTGTAAATGATTGTATCCAATTAGCTTTTTCCAATCCTCTTGTGTAGATAGTTTTGAACTCTTTGCAGTAATGATTCATAATGTGCGGCATCATGTTATAATTAATAAAACCTTCATCCCATCTTAAGTTGTGAAAATGTTTGTACAACCATTTGTTTGTAACTTTCGCTTTAGTTGTTAGTCTATTGAATGGTAATGGAGGTTTGAATAAGTAATGATAAACTACAGATGTGTTCATATCCAAAATTACTAATTCTTTTATAATAAAATTTCCATCATTTCCTCGAAAAGCTTGAAATTCAATTATACCTTTTTTAACTTCCATTATATGTGGCGCATTAGAAAACGAAACCCGTTTGTTCATGATGAAGTCTCGTCAGCAACTGACTTGTATTACAAACACGATTGTTCTTCTTTAACTTCTTGCGCTTCTTCGTCGATATTAAAGTTGGTGTGATAGTTGTTCAATTGTCTCCACATATCCACTTCTTGAGGTATTCGATTAAAAATTGAAGTATCCACGGGACCGTATAAAATTGGAACGAAAGGTTGTCTGTCCAATGTATCGATTAGATAGTCTTTGATTATTGCACTTGAAAATATTAGTTGTTTCAAATATCTGGTGACGGGACCGGTAGTACAACTTAAAGTGTAAAATTCTTCTTTAGTCAAATGTAATTTTACATCATGTCTAGTTAAATCTCTGAAGCGAACCATTTGTCCCCCACGATGTTTCACTATATCAACTTCAATATTTGATTCCAATAAACTTAATCTTGTTCTTCTTCCAAATGTGTTGTTACTCAAATAACATTCCAAAAGATGTAAATGTTTCATAAATGATTCCCAAGAAGTTTCAGTGAATGTAACCATTTTATTTCCATGATTTAAAATAACAATCGGTGAATAATCCAATGATTTTAAAATTCCAACTGAAATACTTTTCGTCATGCATGATGAAATGGGGTAGAAAATCCGAAGAAATACTTCTGTTAAAATATTAGTTGTAATGTTAACTTCAACCTTTTTTCTTTTTACTTCTTTTTCAGCTTCTCCTTCTTCTTTTTCTTCTTCTCTCTTCTTATGTTTGTTAAACTTGAGGAACTCGTCCATTTCTCGTTCAACTTGTTTTTCTATATCTGAACTATTCTCATCCATTAGAGGTGTATTTTCTTCTCCGTTAGTAGAACTCATCTTGCGAACGATGTTTCCCATACGACGGTCGAAGATATAATGAATTTTCCACTCATGATTTTCTCGCTTTTATGTTTTTTCGTCGAATCCTTGAAATTTATACACTCACATAAATGTTTGTTTTAACTTGTCTTTCACAAACGAAATTCTAACCTCAAAAATTGAGACAGATAATTCTAACCTCAAAAATCTGCAGTCGTTGTACTAATTCTTTTTAAAGTACATTCTTCACGATTCCGGTCAGCGGTGTGTAAGTAACTATTTTATCATGTAGAATAAGACAGTATGCTGAAGTTCCATCCGCTACTGGTTCTTCAAATTCCATTTCAATTTTTATATCCACACTTGATGATTTTACCGATTCATTTTGTTTTGAACAATCTATTACAATTATCGGAGCCTTGGAATAATATTGGTCAGGTGATAATAGTGGAGTATTAGTCTTTCCATAATATGACGATTGAAATCTTGCATACATATCGTATAAAATGGAAAAACGTTTTTTGCTGAACATGACATTCAAATTGTCATACGGAAAGAATTGAGAGTTTAGGAAAACTTTACAATTCTTTATTTTACAGTTATCAAATTGACCGGCATTTGCAGTGATAACATCTTTTCGCTTAGTTTGAAAACCGAGTATTATGTACCTTGCTCGTTCCAAGTAAGTTGATGTCTTGACGGTCCATGTTTGTCGTTCGGTCTGAGGTAGTGTAGGATATTCATGGAATTCCCAACTTCGGAATGGCATCACAATATCACGGTCAGATTTTAACTTTCTCAATAATACGATTCTATGTTCATCAGCCAATCTTACATGAGGTACTCTCCAAACAACTTTATCTAATTGTAGTTGCCATTCCAGTTTATCTTCAGTAGTTGCAGGGTCTGCAAGTATCAAGTCCTTGTTAGTTGAAGATCTGAGTAATACCAATTCTTGTTTGACATTTATTATTACTCGTTTGTAATCTTCAGCGAATCCCAAAAGCAATCGTAAAGGTACATGAAAATCAAAGTGACCGTTGGAATTCGGTGTTATAGTGTCTTTATCAGGAGCAACCCATCCGGCGGTGACTATTGAATTCTTCTCATGCGGTGTTAATGATGTTAATCCTTTCAATGTTGTTGTTATACCAACCTTTTTTGTCGAATCAACTGTCACCCCTGATATCTCATATCTTATTTCATCAAAAAGATATGCCATCGGGTTATTTATAAAAGGAACTGTTGAAGCAGTTTTTCCATCCAATTTTAATACCCGTCCTTCAATGTATAAATAACTTTCACACGGTAATGTGTAAATATCTTGTTGTTGAATGGGAATCCTTATTTCATCGTTATTGTTTAATTTTGATGAAGTGTAAGGGTTGTGCGTGTGATATTCCTTCTCCCATAGTGTTTCGTCGAATGTCGGTCCTTGAGATATATCCAGGATATCCATCGTTGTTAAGTTTCAATCCAATCTTCTGTAGAAAACGAATGTTGTCCGATGTTAACTCTTCCAATGTCGAGGAGCTACTGAGCTCCCGACTCTTCCGTTGCGGTTTAAATGATAATCCCATGTCGACTTTTATGTTGCCGCTCTGATGTGTATCCGTATAGTTATCGTTTCTCCTCTAAAGTCAACACTAACACCGTCTTGATCCAATATGTTCAGTACGATGTCTGAAATGAAACTGGTGTTTAACGGTAGGTATATCAAGTTTTGTGGCTTCTCAACAATTTTAAAACCGGGAGCCACAGTTGGATAAAATGTATGTAAAATATGCTGATTCACTCCTTCTCTATACGATCCGTGTATAATATTACACGTTACATCGATACTATTGACTTTCAATATTGTAACAGTTGTATCACCTGAATGAGTAGTTCCAGGAGTTAAGATTTTCTTTTTTGTATCTGTAAATCCAAGTAAACTGCCAATGGAGTTTTCCAAGCTGACATCGATATAATATTTTGAAGTTATTTCTGCTTTTAAAGTATTATTGTTTCCTTTAACGGTGATCTTTTCTTCTCCGAGTTGTTTTTGTAGTAATTGGTTTATATCATCGATTTCATAAGCTCCAGTAGGAAATGTAATTATTTTCAATTCTGAGTATTTTCCTGAAGCATCCTTAGTTTCATAATAATGTAGTAAATTGTTCTTTCCTTCCGTAACATTGGGAATTGAGTTGTAGGTAGTTAAATCAAGTAATGCCGCTTCCCATAATCTTTCCTTGGATAGACGCAATGCTGGGAACAGCGTACTTTTCAATGTGGATGAATTTCCACTCAGTGACACTGTATACGATGACATCTTAAAGCTGACTGACACTCTTCGCTAGAAACTCCAAACATAAATGCCCACATATTTCAGTATTGTTAGGTTGTTCTCTTTTGTAATTGTAAAAAATGTTTTTGGAGTTTCGAAAATAATGTTGCAGTTCTTTCGGCGGTGGTAGATTGCCAAAACTGTCAAAGTAGTAAACGGTTTGTCCGAGCTTTTTATAGCATACCCAATGAGTGCCTGGACCATAGGTGGAATCCAAATTTACTATTCCAGTTTCATTTTCCCATATTTTAGTTGGTAATCCATCTTTCATAAAAACTCCTCGAAAAAATGGTATTTTCAAACATTTTACATAATCATTTAACTGATGATTTGTTAAGGCTTTATTTGGAATTAGCAATTGATTCTTTTTATTTAGTACACACGGTATGGTCTTAGATATAAACCTGCTCCGTTTTTTACCATTTGCCAAACAGAAGTCTTCTTTACATTTGCCTTACGAGTTCTACGATGTCCTTTTTTAATGTTTCCACCTCTTTTGGGAGCGCTTCTTTTTGCAGGTCTTCCTCTGCGACGTCTTCCAGCACCTAACTTTGCTTTCGTCTTCATGGCTGTAGTTACTGCCCAAGCCGCTGCTTTTTCTGCAATATTTGCGTCACTTGATTTTACTCTTTGCCAAGCTTTTTCCGCTAGAATTTTATCCGCTATTGATCTATTTGTTGAATCTTTATACTTTGAATATGCTATATCGTGTTCTTTGCAAGCTTGATCTAATTTATTAATTCCAGGATCTCCTCTTGCTAAACGTTTTGCCAACTTAGTTCCAGGTCCACAATATTGATAACCTCCGGGCAGATGTAATTCGTATGGTAAAGCGTCTATCGTTCGATTCACAACAGCACCAATTGGAATCCGTCTGAGCAGGGATAATGCAGCTGATGTTAAACCACGTCCTCTCTTGCCGCTGTCTTGACGACGACTGAGCGATACGGTCTTCATTATGTTGTTTTATGTAACCAACGTCTTCACTCTATGAAATACTTTATGATAATGAATCCTTTTTTGTGTATTCCATACTTAAATATTCATAAGTTTTACTAGTATTTATCAATGATTTCATCTTTAATCCATTGGTTTCTCTGAGAATCTTCGATTTTATTGTGTTTCATCGATGTATTAATCAAATGATTATGCATATCAATAACTACATTACCTACAAGATTCGTTACATACTCGATATTAGTAGCATCTTTGCCATATGTAGGATTATCAAGATTTGTGATACGTTTACCATTACATGTATACACCGATGGATCCTTTTTAGAGGTCGCTATAACTTGATTAATAGTAGCAACATCATTCGGAGCTATTCCTGCTGATATGTTAGATATTCTTCTATTTTTTCCATCATATACGTTATTTATTTTATCTAAAATTATAGTTTGTTTTACAACAGCACAATCCTGATCATCTTTACCAGATTTAACTTGGGTTAATCGTCTACCTTTACATATAAAATTAACACCAGTAGCTGATAGTTGTGGTACTTGTGTTAAAATAACAGCATCATGTTCTTCCGTGCCTAAACTTATATTTGACAATCTTTTATTTTTTCCATCCCACTTGTCATTTTGTAGTTGTAGTAAGGTAAACTTTTCACTTCCTTGCATAAACTCATCACCTTTCTTTGACACCACCTGATTTTGTTTAACAAAAGCGGATGTTCCTTTCTTCAAGCTTTCATTCATTTGTCTCACGGTAGCAGCATCCGATGGAGTTGAACCATCTTTCAGATTGGACAACACTTTTCCATGACAATCAATAACAGCACCATTATATAAAATACAATTATCTTTAATGTATTTTATATTAACACCATCACTTTCTTCTTTAGGATATCCAATATCGTTTATAGTATATTTATAGAAGGAAAATCCATCTTTTTTCTTTTCTGGTATTACAGAGTGCAAATAACGCTTATTGATTGTATCTGTATCCTCGGTTGGATCTGCCACATTAGTTATTTTATAATTTAAAGCATTGTACCTTTTTCCACTTTTAGTCTTTTCCAACAGTAAAGCGTATTCCATCGCAGATAGAAAATAGCCTTTATTAACAACATCTCCATTATTGACTGGTTTTGCAACGTTAATAACCCTGTGAGATTTTGCATCATACAGTTGGTTGTCGTCGAGTTTTAAACTTGTAGATGTTACCTCCTTAACTGTTTTTAAATTTGTTGCATCTCCATCTTCTTCTGGATCTCTAACAAACTTTAAACGTTTATTATTTATGTTATAGTCACCTTCAGGTGTTTGCGGTAATCCACTTCTTTTTCTGTTTTCTCCAACTTGCACTCCTAACGCGGAGTATCGTCCGAACTTGTCGACGCTCATGTTAGAACTGACACATTATACGCCTGCAATTCTTATATATCCGCGGACAATTATACAATTATACCGCGATTCCTGAGTTCGTCAATCAGAGCTACCCATTCATTATTTAAACCTGTATGACCGGCTTCCATGGCTTCATGCAATAGTCTCATTCTATCAACCAATTTATTGATGTCGTTGTAGTAAATCACATTCGTATTGTATAGATTTTTCATCAATCCTTTGCCAGATGTTGAAGTATCTCCTTTACTCTTTTTACTATGTTGTTCAAGAAGTGATAAATCCATAAGTGATAAAGATTTTCTTTTCAGTGGTTGTCTCACCGCTGGCGCAGTACGTAATGTTGGCAATTTTCGTGGAGGAAACAACTTTTTTATAACGATGTTATATTTTGTTGCACGTGAACGATTAATCATTGCATCCTTTAAGTAGTTTCTTTTATGAGCGTTAGTATTTTGTAGAATCTCCTTAAAAACACTTAAATCTTTGGATGAATATCTTAGTGGTATGTTTTTAAAAATTAATTCATAAAGTCCTTTTGTTCCTTTATATTTATGCTCACCAATAATGATGTAATCGTCTTGTGTTATTTCAAGCTTTGAATCGCCGATCTTTAATTCATTCCCATCAATTCTTGCTCCGTATACGTGTGATCTACTCAAATTCGGGTTTGATTTCATGTCATGTAGCATTTTCATTATATATTTTCTTCCAAGAGGTCCATGTTGTAATATATCGCTACTCAATTGAGTTAAATTTGGAATAGATTGTTCAGCTTCAGGTATTGGTTGTTCTTCTTCCTTTTCAACAATTGGTTCTTCTTCTTCTTTTGTTTCTTCTTGCTCACTAGCACTTGTATATGAATCATCATCTTCTTCTTTTTTTAATGCTTGTACTTCTTGTTTAGAAACTGGTAGTAAAACATCTCCTTCATAACGAGGTTTACCAATAGTTTCTGATATCTGTTTTAAAGGTTCCGTAATAGGTTTAAATGTAGTCTCTAGAAATTCTTCTCTTTCACTTAAACCCATCCTCAATGCACGATTCTTCATCCTAATAGAATCACTGAGTGATTTTATTTCTTTCAATAGTTTTTCTTGATTCACCATGTTTACACTGTGAAGTTCAACGTGTAACTAGATGTAGCATCGGTAGTTCAACGCATAAATACAAATTTATCCAACCCTATACGATATCTACCATTTTTAATATCTTCTTCCTTCATAATAACGAGAAAGCCATATTTCTCATTCCATGCTTTGCCACACATCTCTTTAAATTTCTCAAATGTCATATCTGCATTTACATGATCATTATATATATGTTTTAAATTTGTTTCATCTTGCTTGAAGATGATCAACATATTTGCATTGTCTCTTATGAGTTGTTTTGGAATCTTACTGTATGTTTGACCAATATAAATGCTATCGATATTATGATGTCTTCCCATAGCGAAGTAATTCCTTATGGTGTCGTGATTTTCACAAGACACATCGTCAAAAATAAAAATAGAAAATGGTTTTGCTTCATTTGGTTGCATAATTGTTTCACTGGCATTAAACTTGTAGAAATTCACTTCAGGTACACTTGCAAGTACTTTATCCAATAATTGATATTTTGGTTGTTGCAATGATTTTGAAAAAATGTATATATTGTTAAAGCGCAATCCTTTAGGATTAGTTATAAGGTTAAAAACAACATTTGTTTTTCCACAATTTGAAGGACCAGTTATTAAACATCTTATCGTATTCGGTAGTAATTCACCATGTTTACCATGATTTAACTTATCATTGTCAACCGTCAATTCATCAATATTATTGATATTAAATCGATCTTTTTGTTGTACAATCTCCATCTTGTGTCAAGGTTAAACACACAATGAGCTATTAAATTACTATACCAAGTCTTTTGAAGGAATCCAAGAGTCTTCACTTTTATCGAATCCTAACCACCGGACTTTAACCATATCCTTTTTCCTTTGTAATACCTTTTCAACAAGATATACATCACCGACTGTTGATTTCAACAATTCATGTCCGTAGAATCCACCTTGAAGTAATTCACCCTTGTTATCCTTTAATAAGTAAGTTTCAGGTATAGTTGGTTGCACTTTATAAACTGTAAATACTTCATTAGTCCAATTTGGTAGATATCTTTTACTAAATACACCTTTGTATTTGCTTATACGAACTTTATCGTTGACTTTAAACTTTTTTGGTTGCAACTTTTCCAATTTAGGTGTTGTATTATTTTTGATGCGTTGTAATACAACCTTAGCATTAGCGCTGTTTACTTGGATAGGTTTCATTCCGATGGTACGATGATATTTGTTGTTATACTCTTTTATAAGTTGTGGTAATATGTCATACCACACGTATGATCCTCGTTTTGAAAATTGTTTGTACATTGCTCCTTTCAATGTTTTATTGAATCTTTCAATTATTGAAGCTTTAACTTCAGAATTTGTAGAATAATGATTTATTTGATATTTTTTCATCAAAGCTCCAAAGTCTTTATTAAAATATTCTTTTCCATCATCGGTCTGTAAATGTTTGATTTTGAATTTATTTCTTTGTATCGTTGTTTCCATAGCTTTCGTAACACTTTTACCAGTCTTATCCTTCAATGGTAAAGCGTCAGCTATTTTAGTAAAACAGTCTATAATTGTTAAAATATATTTAAAACCTTTGTTTAATTTACTGTGCGGTATCATTTCGATGAGATCAGCTTGATAAAGATCATTCATTCCCTTAATAATTGTACTTCTCCTTGGAAATCTTCTTCTTGCTGGTTTATGTAGTTCATTTACAATCTTGTCCTTCACACTTTCCATCTTCAGGTGTTGCTTGCACATCGCTTGTAAAAATACTGATCCGTACAACAGTTCTTTCTCTTTTATATAGTTTGAATATAGGTCAAGGCCATTTCATATTAGTGTAAAAAAGAGGGAACATGGCATTGGGCTTGCCATGTCCCCTCTTCTTTACGGAAAGGAAAAAAGGAAGAAGGTAGAGGACGAAGAATAGGTTTACTGGTCGATAGGGTTTAGAGAGTAATGTCCAAATGGCAGAGTTCTTATGTTGTCTTCAAGGATGTATCTCTTGTCATCCTTATAGCTCAATGCCGATTTGGTTTGCTTCACACTGAAAAGACGATGGTTGAAGCTTCTTATGGTGTTAAATGTTGCAGTTGTTTCAACATTTTCAAACAAACATCTTTTATAATGTTCAAACTGTACGTTCTTCTTCAGGAAAGAGGTTTTTATTCCTTTGGCTTTCTTCGTAACTTGATGTTCGTTCCTTTCGTTTATGTACAGTTGAAACGAATACAGTTTGGACATCAATGCTACAATTTCCATCATTGGCACACCATTTGTTTCATCTTTAAATTTTCCCAATACTTTCTTGTTTCTGTCGTAGTCGTAATTTGGATGCTCCTTAGGATAATCGGAAAAGTCGAAATCATCTTTATATATAAAGGTGCGTAGATCTTCGTACATGTCATTTGTTTTAATCCAGTAAATGAGTGCATCCGTATCCATATATGCAATACCAATGTTCTCTCTTCCATAATAGTTAACCATCTTCTTATAATGAAACTCGTACATGTGTGTTTTAGAAATATCCAAGATTGACATTCCAAGATACAAAGGACGATCCATTGTAACTGACTTCTTGTTCATGGAAATAAGAACTAGATTTTCATTAATAATTACAGATGTACCAAAGTTTGGTTGTTGCACTAATTTCTGTAATTTTACTGGATCAGTTACCAATTTTATATCCTTATGTTTCCTTTTGTTTTCCAAAGTCTTGCCAAATATTGCGTTGTTCATTAGTTTGAAAAAATCTTTTTGAAAACTTGATGTAGCAGCAGCTCTTCTTCTTGTGTTGTTGTCAATGTACGGTTTTAACCAACAAGATTGAGAGAATTGTAATACTCGATTAATCTTTGTAATTCTCAATCCCAAGTCTAAGGCCTGTTGTATCATCCAGTAGTGTCCAACATACCGAGACTTGTCGGTTAAAGTCATCATTAATTTCGGCCATCTTCCAGTTGGAGAAATTTCGGTCTTTGGAAGCAGTGGTAAATCATAATGTTGATCGTGAAGATGTTCGGGATATTCAAAATCGACGTCAAAAATATAACCTGTTTCACCATGCTTCGGTATATCCATTATGTTTCCTATTGATTCAGGATCTATCCATTTGAAATTATCATATGGAAGGGGATTCGACATTGCCCATCCGTATAAGTTATTTGCATCAAAATAACCCAGGAATGTTGTTGGTTTTGATGCATCATAATCGGGCAAATACTTGTTGTTTGCCCTGACATGTCGTGTTACACTTTGCGTCAATCCTCCGCGAACTCCTGACTCTAACATCAAAACCATATCTATATCTGTAAGAAGTTGTATTTTACAATTTGTCTCTTTCAACATGGCTTGCCACGCTAGTCCAGGCGAAGTGTACGAATGAAGAGGGTCCAATCCATATGCTGCAAAACACGTATTTCTAAATTCTTCCATCACATCACATAATAAAGTCACATCTAGTTTAACATAAAAATCTGAATATTCTCCCAATGTTCTAAATCCTAATTCGTTCCATACTTTGCATGCGTGATTATAATCATCTTGAGATATATCCATGTCGAAAAGTTTACTTTTAAATTCTTCTTTTGGAGGTAATGATGTTTCATTAAATCTTTCTAAACTGTCTATGTAATCATATGGAAAAACACCTTTTCGAAGTACCAGATCCAGTTTGTCGTTGTTTACAATCTTCTTCGTTTCGATTAAATCTTGTTTCCTTAGGTTTTCAGAAAGTTTGGACAAACTTAACGGCATAAATCGGTAGGAGTCCAAGAATCTTAATTTGAGGTTTCCAACTTCTTTGGAAAAACTTATGAACTTTTCTGAAGTTTCAGCTAACACATCGATTTTACCGTCGTCTCTTCCTAATTCAGGTATTATAAAATGAGCGTCGTACCCACTGAGGTTATGCAGAACCACAGGAATAAATAGTGGTAAACGATAGCTCAAGTTGCATTTATTACAAGCAGCACCCCTGTAATAACCTGTGAGGTGGTCGTGATCTTTAATTTTATAATTCTCAATAGTAAAATCATTTTTGCACAAAAAACATCGAGTTGCATTTTCATGTTGAATTTCTTCTTCTTCGTCCATCGGTTTCATTGGTACAATATTTGTATATAATCTTTGTGTATTTCCAGCTATTGAATATAGGTGATCAAGAAATATTTTTTCCGCATTTTCACCACGATATACTAGAGGTTCTGAAGTTAATCCATATCTGTTTAAATGTTCTTCTGATAATGTTGATTTGACCATTAAACAAAAACTGTTTGGTTTGTGCATTTGATACTTTACACTTTTTCTTGCTTCGCAATTTTCTTCTTCAACTGGAACAAGTGTTGATTCAAAATCCGCATACACAACTAAAGGGATACGGTATTGATGATGAACTTTTTCAAATGAAACGAATGCTCTGTTTTCTGCAGGTAAATTAATCTTTGCTTCATAATTATTGTTACATAATCTTTTGTGCTCTTGTAACCATTCTCTTCCTTGTCTTCCTTCTCGTTGAAAATTAAAACATCTCTTGCAAATCAACTTTTTGTTTCTATTTTTTGAAAGTTGCTTGTTAACAAGACGATCAAATTGCTTTATGTACACATAGTGAGACACATCTCCTCGTGTTAATAGTAGTAAATCCGTATGATCTGGTAGTTCTTCTTTTGCAATACGTAAAGGATACACTTTGTTTGAACTATCTAATGCAAAAACATTGATAGAAGTACCGGGATTTTTCTTCTCAAATTTTGATATATCTTCTAGTGATACAGGATAAGTAATTCCTTGAAAATTGTACTTATTTCTTTGATTTTCATATTCCCGGTCAGGTCTATACGCATTATTTGGTACAAATTTAGCTGTCATTGCATAACGAAAACATTCATTGTCTGCATTTCTAACATTAATACAAGATTTTGTATCTTCAATACTTTTAGGCAAAGGAATGTAACTAGATCCCCTTAGTCCATATCCGTGTTTTTGAACTCTTATATCTAATCCTTCAATACTTGAAAGACTCCATCCGGATCCTCTTCCTTCATGTTCCTGAATTTTGGTTAATATTTCTTCTATACAGTTCTCTACTATTGAATCAATGTTTGAACTTTCCATGATGGTTCGGTTTTTTGTTATGAATCCTCTTGGTGATAATTCTTCTTGTACATTTATAAACATAGCTTCTAGTAGTAAACTAAATTTAAGAAAGTTCAATCTTTTCAATTCTTCTTTTAAAGTTTTACTTACGATTGGTTTTGCTTCTCTAATAAATTCTTCTAAGTTCAAGTTTTCATTTTGAATCTTATGATGCATTACTACTTTACCGGGTAAAGCAAATACTTGTAGATTCGGTAAAGTAGTTGAAGATGTTGCTGTTATTTCTTCTTGTTCTTCTTGTTCTTCTTGTTCTTCTTGTTCTTCTTGTTCTTCTTGTTTTTCTTCTGCGTTGTTGTGAATTAGTTCTTTATGACAGTCTAATAGAATTTCATCGTGAAACGATTCCGAACATTTATCGCAATGATACATGTTGAGATGTTTACTCTTCGAAGTTTCGCAGAGAAATGAAATGGGCTCTCACATTCCTCCTTTTATAACGGTCCCCCTACCACTATTTCATCTTCTTCTTCTTCACTATCCAAGAAAATCAAACGTTTTCAACAAAATATTAACCTTCTACAAAATTGATTGTCCGTTCATATTTTTTTAATACTAGTTTGAATTTTCAATATTTTCCTTGTTTAACTATTATTTCTTTATATAACATTATTTACACTTTCTACTTAGAGCGTTTTGCTACTATCATCTCTTTATTCCATTTTAACAATCTGCATAAATACAAGTTCATTTGTCGCGCCGACTCACTATAAATCCAGCTTTCGTACAGTACACATCTCTACGACTAAATTACAACATGTATTTCAATATGAATTTTCCTTATACAAATACTATTTCAATAACTTTACAGCAAAACAAAATTCTAACTTCATAAACTTGATAGGAAGATATGCGAACTTTTAATTCAACCCCGGTTAATTTATGCGCAAATTTAGTTCGACCAACAATTGTTGAATTTCAGTTTTGAACTAACTTTTAATTTATGCGCAAATCTACTTCAAACCCTCACCCCACAAATTTGGTAGGGAGAATTACATTAATTTGATACTTATTTCTACCGTTACACTAGCTCCATTCTCAAAAAGATATAAATAAAATGGTCCTGGATACTGTTCTTTTTCACGTCCTGCATGTTCCTTAATGAATTCGTAAGCCAATCTTTTTGAATATTCATTATGATACACTTCTCTTACATAAACAAGATTTTTTTCTTCCAGAAATTTCGCTTGAACTAATGGTATTTTGCTTACATCATCCTTGTCCATCAGAGGTAGCTTGTAGGTGAAAGTATTTGGAGGTAGTTTTTGCGGTTTATCAAGTAGAGAACAAAATTTTCTATAGAATTTCTGCTCAGTGCCTGTAATACTATTAAAAGATAAAGCGGTAAGCATCTTGACGGCACAAGGTGCAAGTACAGACTAGAAACCTGGAGGTTCATAGCCCGCCTTTTATGAGTTTTAAAAATGGGGAGGAGGAAGGAATAAGGATTGGGAAGGGATAAGGTGTAGGGTGGGGGAAGGGTAATTTGATTTTTAAACCACTTGCGCTGTAAAATAGCCGCCAACATCCACACCTTGTTCGTAGCACTCCTTCATTGTTTGAGCCCACTGCCGCATGCGGTCTCTATCATTTGGTGTTATAAGAAAAGAATTACAATCATCATACAATATAAAAGAGCCGATTCGTACGTAAGATCCTGAATCCAACCATTTATGAGCTTCAGACATGAATTTTTCTATTGTATCGAATGGGAATTGTGGATCAATTGCTATAACTTTCAGTTTTTCACTAATTTTAACGCTATAATAATCATCATCATCTTCACTGTCACTGTCGTTATTTAAAGTGTCTTCAGGTTGTTCAAAAACATCAGAAATTTCGGAAGAACTGAAATTTTCACTAAGACGAGGAGGCATTTTTAAAACAAGTAATATTGTAAAGAGCAGAGACGAAACAACAAGAGTGGCGTGTAGAAGCGGAATGAGGAGTGAACAATGCTTGCTCCACTTTTATAACGGTATGCTAATGAGAGGGGTAACAGCTGGCCGTGACCAATCATTGATCCGGGAGGTGGGGGGAAAGGAAGAAGAGGGGGTATTTATTTTAAATAATTCGCATAACTTTTAACTCAAATAAGATAACCAAATTCTTCTTTTACTAAAATGTTCGTCTTACATAGGCGTTTTCAATGATGTATCGCTTGTCGTAATCGATCAAACCATTATCGAGTTATGGCCATTTTAATTTTCGGGGGGGGGGGGGGGTTCCGCTTGATTAGTCACGGGGGGGGGGGTTCCGCTTGATTAGTCACGGGGGGGGGGGGGGTTCCGCTTGGGTGCTCATGCGGAACTGATCTTCTCACGAGATAGTCGTTGTGTGATAATGAAGACAAATGTTCATCACGCCGCGACCACTAATTAACTCGCATTTACGGTGTTCACATCTTTCCTACTCATTACATATACGTTTCCTACTTCATTATTTCAAGACTAATTAACTTGCAAAACAACAGTCTCTGTCTTTGAATGTTGATGAGATTTCATTAGGAACCATTCTTTGCACGCTATATGAAGCTACACCAGCAAACAATGCAAGTCAGACAGGTCATATAACTGTACAACGACCTTAGAAAAGTAGGTCACGAGACTTAGAGTGTTAAAAAATAATGGGGGAGAAACACAACGCTATAACGCATTGTGTTTCTCCCCCATTATTTTTTTAGCAAAATTTGGAAAAACTATGTGAATTTACTGTTTACGTCCCCACCTTGTAATACGATCCTTTTTATCCCTGAGGAGAAAGTCTTCAGAACTTAAATTGATAAGTCTCTTCTCTTTACACAAATTCTTACAAACTCTAATTTTATATTTATTGCCGTTACATTTTGCCAATATGTGTTGGTGGTCAACAACACTTAGAAAAAAATATCTCAAACCTTTCTTAAGCCTCTCTCCTCTGACGGATATTATTTCAGGATCGTCTTCAACAGTGGGGATTTCTGTCAGTTGTGGTTCGGAAAGATGTTTTACGATATGTACACGGCAGAAACGTTCGTTCTTAACACATTTCCTACCACAAGCTGATCCTTTCTTAATTCCCCTAGCGAGCATTTCAGGGCAAGTAGTGGGACGGCTAAATGCCCTACGACGCTCTTCTTTTAATAATTGGAAACGCTCTGAAGGAGCAGACTTAGGAGATTTATTTTTAGGATAGGCGTGATCTTTAGGAATAGTAAGTGGTGGGGTAGGAGGCAATGGTGACAGTGGAATGACAGGTGTACTAAGACAATGAAGCAAGGTTTCAAATGAAGGGGTAGTAGGACGAGGAGCTGGCTTCTGCGGTGGCGGCATGTTAGTTGAAGGCGGTGTGGAGTCATTTGAAGACGAAGGCGGTGAAAATATGCTGCGACGTATGCTATTGTTGGTCGGGGAAGAGGAGCTCCAGAAGTTGAAGGTTTCGAGTCTAGTTGCTTCTTATACCAATCGGGAGCATTTTTCAAGCGAAGAGTTTTTTTGACTGGAGTTGAAGCCGTAGTAGAAGTAGAAGTTGAACTTGTGATAGAAGAGCAGGCTGTAGTGGAAGTTGTAGTCGGAAGGGATGACATCGTGGTAGTTCTATTCGCAGTTCGCAGCGTAACGTCTGGAATCAGAATGAAATGTTAGCCGTGGTCGATGCGTCTTTTATAACGGTATGCTAATGAGAAGGGTTAACAGCCGTTAAGTGGGGGAAGGTGGGAGGGAAGGAAAGAGAGGGGGTATTTATTTCAAATAATTCGCATAACTTTTGACTAAAATAAGATAGCTAAATTCTTCTTTTACTAAAATGTTCATCTTACATAGACCTTTTCAATGATGTATCGCTTGTCCTAATCCGTCAATCCATTATCGAGTTATAGGCATTTTAATTTCGGGGGGGGGGTCGGTCATTGACCCTTCCGAAAGTGGGTCAAGGTCATTTAAGACTTATAAAGAACCAAGGTGATGGGAACAGTAGTAACTGTTCCCACCACCCTGTTTGCCTAACGGTTCCCACTCCCAACCCACTAGTTACGTTCTGCAAGGGACATCGACGCAATTTTGTTTGGACCGTCCGGGTCTACCGTAACGGTCCGGTCCGGGTCTACCGTAACCGTGAATTCGAAGGGAAACTGGAACACCTAATGCAGAAACGCAACTCTAACACCCACCCAACTAATCCCACCCATCATATTCCTAAACAAAATGCAAAAACCTAGTCCGCTAGTGCGGATGTCCCACCCCTTCTAAGTGAAGTTCAACAGAACTTCTGAATTTACAGTTAATCTACCCCCTATCATCTAGCTGAAAGGCAAAACAACAACATTAATTATTAATACCAACACTTAAAACTAACAACACATCATTATTAAATATCAAATAATTCAACACAACCAAATACCATCATTATTCTTAAAATTAATAAACCTTAACGCTAAACACAACTTATAACTAACATCGCAATGCGCAAATTAATTCTTAAATTAAGTGCAACTTACAACTAATATTTACACACACACACACACACACACACACACCACATTGCATTAAAGAACGCAACGTAGTATAAGAAGTTCAAATATATATAGGCCTACTATATATTTGAACCTCTTACCGAGTCGCCAACGACTTTTCGCTATGAAAACTCGTTGACGACTGACGCGAAAATCGGGCTCGTATCGCTCCTCGGGTTTTCGAGTGGTGGGGGTAATTAATGCAGTGGTGGGGAAATGTTTTATTCCAGTACGGTCTTCAATCCACTCCAGTTCGCAGCAGTGTAAAAATGAAACGAAGGAGTGGGGGTGGCGCATGCGCAGCGACGTAAATTCCAAGGTTTGAGGTTAGAACTTTCAGTGCACAGTAGAGCTAAATTGAGTAATACAGGACTAGGCGCATGCGCAATAGCGAGGAGTGATTCCGATCCGGAGAACTCGTTGCAGCGCTAAAGTAAGTAATACAGACTAGACGCATTCGCAGTAGCGCTAAAGTGAGTAATACAGGACTAGGCGCCGTAGCGTGAAGTTGGCTCACTCCAGTACAAGTTATAGCAGCATAAAAATGAAACGAAGGAGTGGGAGCGGCGCATGCGCAGTGACGTAAAACCAAGGTTTGAGGTTAGAACTTTCCATGGTGGCTGCCATGTTTAATTCTGTTTCATTGAAACAATAGTAGTTGATGGCTGGCATGGGATGTGAAGTGTGGTAATTAGATGGGGTTAGCAACCGGTCGTGACCAGCCATTGACCGGTCATCGACCCGGTGGGGTTCCGCTTGAGTGAACACCGGGGGGGGGGGGGGATTAATCTCCATTTTTTATGGGGGGGGGGGGGGGGGTTCCGCATGATTAGTCACCAGGGGGGGGGGGTTCCGCTTGAGTGAACACGGGAGGTTCCACTTGGGCGCTCATGCGGAACTGATCTTCTCACGCGATAACCGTTATAAAAAGAGATTGTTCATCGCGCCGCGACCATTAATTAACTCGCATTTGTGTTGTTCGCATCCTTCCTACTCATTATATATACGTTTGGCCAACTCATTTTACAAGTCTAATTGCTACTAACCTGAACTTTCATTTACATTAGCACATGTCGTCCTGTTTGAATCACCTTCGCGTGCTCGACGTTATATCTTATTCATCTGTCTTGTTCTCACTTCTACACGTCTAACATACTTCTTGTGATGGATACGCAATGTTTGAAATTGAAACTTTTGCAGACACAACATATATTACTTTTACTAACATATATTAGTTTTACTTCAACCCCGGTTAATTTATGCGCAATTTTAGTTCAACTCCCAATTGTTGAATTTCAGTTTTGAACCAACTTTTAATTTATGCGCAATTTTAGTTCAACCGAGCGCCATCTCCACTCCCCCCATTGATTAATTCACCATCTGACATCTACAGTCACGCATATATTTCGACGCGTCATGTTTCATTCTTCATTCTCGTTCTATCCGCGGAACTTAACACTTCTATTTACCTTCTCTCTCTCTTGTTATGACTGCGCTATGTTTGAACTGACTTTTATTTTCGTTCAACTGTTAGGGTTTTTATTAACACCGTCGAATTACAATTTTGAACTAATTTTTAATTTATGCGGAGTTTTACTTCAACCCCGGTTAATTTATGCGCTAATTTAGTTCAACTCCCGATCGTTGAATTTCAGTTTTGAACCAACTTTTAATTTATGCGCAAGTTTAGTTCAACACCCCGATTGTTGAATTTCAGTTTTACACTAACTTCTAGTTTCGTTCAACTATTAGAGTTTTTATTAACACCGTCGAATTTCAATTTTGAACTAACTTCTATTTTATGCGCACTCTTCGCTCAACCGACCGCCGACGCTCTCACCATCTCCACCCCAACATCTATTGTCCCCACTTCTGGCCCACCGGAAGCTGCGTGCCGTGGCACGTGGCTTCCGTGACGTCACTTCCGGGCCAGAAGTAACCAAAACACACTACTGGAGTAGTTCAAAACCTTAAAATACAAAGCCCGAATGAGTGAACACTAATGTTAAATGGCAACGAAAGGAGAAGTTTGAAGAAAACTAATAGTGCTCCAACACCACTTCTTTCGAAATAGTGGGTAATTAAACCTATCATTAATAGTTGTTCGTATTTTAGTCATTAAACAAATTTATGATGTATCACCTCTAATTTTCGTTGAACGTTATTTTCATTCTTCTTATTTTACAAATAGACATGCAATTAGGAATCGCTCAATAGCTTTTCATTAAACATTTTGAACAACCCACAAATAAACATATTCATATGATGCAGTGGTAGTCGTGTAACCAACTAGTCGTCAGGTGAACGATCACCTCGGGAGTTTTCAATTAAAAATCCATGTATGTGGAAGCTTCTGTGTTGTCTTTTCATCAGTGACATGTAATTTTCCGCGGTTGTTAGTGCATGTAACATTCAAGGAAACTACTCAAGATTAAAAAAGTAAGTTAATGTTCAAGTATAGCTTAGAGTTAGTTTTTTATTTACAAAATATATATTCTTGTCCATGTGTTATTTTATGTAATTTGTCATGTTATATTCATGTTACCACTGTATTTTTAGAAGAAAAATTTTTATTGCTGGAAGTATATTGGGTATCGGGTAGTCATATCAAAAAGTGTAAAGGGGTTTATCATGTTTGTAAAATGCAAGAAATATACGCAATTTGGGCAGTTAAATTGCGTATATCTCGCTCCACCTTCCAGTAACAGTCTTTTTAGAAAATTTCTTGCCGCTCTTCATAAAATTCTAAACTTATTGGCATTTTTTATGACACGAAAAACACAAAATTGTATATTAGAAAAAGTACACGATGTTCAAAATAAGCAATCGTAAAGTATTGTAAAATCAACTTGAAAACAACATGTTATAAAATGGAGAAAAGGGACACTATATTTAAATGAAGAATTTTATCCTACAAGTTACTAACTGTCAGTTATTATTACTATAAGGTATGTATTTTTATTACTATAAGGTGACAGAGTTGCCTTTTCAGGTAGAAATCATACCAAACATAAAGAACAAACTAGTGACGAAAGTAGTGTTCGATACTTTACGTCATAGAACCTCAAGTGACTCACGGTGTGAGTAAAACTGACTATAAAATCTGGAAGTATTGTTTTTATAGTGTCATAATGTATTTTATTAGTCTATCATAGAGTGGCTAGCGTCACTGTTTTACTCGGACCTTTTAACGTACTTCTTATCAATAAAATATGTCTCGGAAAATGTTATTTTGTAAGCTTCTCAGTTTCTTTTCATTGTGAAACCAATGATTTTTTGTGTAATGAGTGAGTTACAATTTATTAAATTATAGCTTGTATTTAAATTAACTATTTATATTAAACAAATTAATTTATAACGTTATTGTGGCATTTATTTGTCGCTATGGATAAAACAACCTTATTTTCATTGTTCACATGACACTAAAACTAAATTTCTTTCCAAAATAAGTTTTGGAATTAATTTTGAACTAAAGTTAAAAACTAAAATTTGATAGTAAAAGATTGTTTGTATAAGACTAAAAGTTGACAATTAAAAATTTTTCTTCCCAAATAGTAGAAACATGTGAATGATTTTTTTTTTATTGAAAACTAAGGCCGGCCGCACACCAAAAGGGACGCGACACAAGACGCAACATTCCATCTTATGACTTCGCGAGTGAAAGTGAAACTATCCTATTATATTAAACGAGAAAGTTTTGTAGTGGGGTTTGTGGTTGGAAATTATTTCGCGAAGTACAAGCGCTAGACCGTTCCGGATGGAAAATAACTATTCTTGGGTACAAAATAATGGTAGTTTAATTCATCAAAACGCTCAAACGCTCGAAATCTATACTTATTTAATACGCTAAGGGTTTTTTTTGTCTTGAGAACTCCTCCTACAATTTTCAACCAATTTTCGAGTTTCTGGTGTCGTTGGATAGGGCTTGGTCTATAGTTGTTTCCGCCAAAAATTAATGAGAATCGGACTGAAAATAAAGGCGCTATGTACCATTGAAATCTCAAAATTTCCCATTTAAATAACATTGGGACTGAATAAAGCATTTGAAACATCTGTTAATAATCAGATGTAAATACGTGTAGTTATTGGCGATTGAAGATATTCACATTATTGGATTGGTCGGATGTCATTGATTTAGAGCTTAAGTAACATTTGTACTGTATTTAAATAAATTGCTCGATTTCGAGCAACACGTATACTAGTATTTAGTAAAATTGTTAATAAAAATAATTTTTCTCCATAAGAAAAGCATTGGAGCGATCACCTGATTATAAAATTTTTTCCGAAACGTAAGTCCCATGTTTTAACCATGTAGCCAGTTTGTGTATTAAAAACGAGAAAATTTCTTAGTTGTGTTGGGGGTTGGGCATAATCTTCAAAAGCACGAGTGGAAACCCAGTATTGAGCGATAAATTCTAGGGTATAAAATAACAGGTAGTTTAATTCATCAAAACACGAAAAACCTTGGATTACATAGTAAGATAATGAATCAAATTTTTGCCCGTAAGAAAAGTATAGGTGCAAATCATATGATTATAATAAAATGAAATGCTTTAAAGTCAATTGAAACAATAACAATGTTTATGACAATCGTCAAAAAATCAAACTAAGGTTAGTTTGTTACATAAAAACTTAACTTCAAAAAAACTCTTCAGGTTTATACAATGAGACTTTTGTTAAAACAGTTTTTATAACATTCTTAAAATGATAAATTTCTTATGTTAACAGGCAAAGCATTATATTTTTTATGCCTTGATAGCAAAGGCTATTTTCAGTGGCTGAAAACATGCACCTTGACGTGGAAATATTACCTCTAAACCTTGTGGAGTAGCTGTGAAAATTTGATATTTTGGTTAAATTTGGCAGAATGTCCTTGACAAAAAGCATGACATGACAAACAATGATGGTAAGTATTTTAAGAGCATTCAAGAATGATTTGCAATGTGTTTGGTTATGAACGCCACACATTAATCTACGGCCTTTTTCTGCAACATAAAAATTCTGTCAATGTCAATGGCATAAGAACAGTTAGCCCACACTGAGGTTCCATATGACATAAAACTATAGATGTATGCGGAATAATACAGAGAAAGACATCAGCAGAAACACTAGCACTTAGTGATCTGATCATGAATATCAGTCGCAATTTTTGAAGCCAAATAATCAATGTGTGTTTGCCACTTAATATTGGACTGCAAATGAAACCCCAAGAACTTAAGTGATTTGACATTGCTGAATCTACTGCCCAGACACAGTGTTACATACTGAACCTTCTCAGCATTCATGCAGGGTTTCTTTGTACTGCTCCACTCAGTAATAAGGGTTGACTTAGAAATAACAACATCATTGACATCATTTAGCCAGCTACATTGTGGACTTAGGACAAAATCGTATGCAAAAAATTGACATACTGATCATTAAAACAATGTTAAAAAATGTAAGTAGCGTCCATGTAAGCCTATACACAAACGAATAAGCAGAGACATCCTAATGGGAAAGTAAGGCTTAAACTCTAAGGCCTGACCCAGTTTAACAAAGTCAGCATCAAAGATCTTCAAGATATGTTTAAGAGCTTCAAACCCAAAAACTCTGCAGGAATCGACCAAATATCCAAAAAAAATAATCAGTTATTGTCAAACATTAATAATTTTGCCCATATTAAACATTATTAACTCCTTCATAAAACAAAATGAAATTCCTGAAGCAGCAAAAATATAATTAGTTTACCCTAAATGCAAAAAAGGAGAAAACTCCAAAGCATCAAATTACCGACCCGTATCAGTGCTGCCCACTTTATCCAAATACATCGAAAAAGCAATCCACAACCAATTAATCAAATATCTAGAAGAGAACTGCCTAATATTAGGTTTGCAACATGGGTCCCGAAAAGGAAAATCAACATCAACAGCCCTGGACCAACTTTATCAAGACATCTCGGGAGTTTGGGAGGAAAGGAAGCAAGCTACCAGAATCTTCATAGACACAGAAAAAAACTTTGATAGACTGGACCGATCCAACGCTTATTAGCAAACTCCTTCAACTTAATATTTCAGGCAATGAATACTTTGAATACTTTGGCTGAAAAACTATCTCACAAACCGGAAGCAAATAGTGGAAATAGAACACCTCAACAACAACTATGAAGTCAAAGTAAGATCGTCACTCCAGAACACTACGCAAGGAATTCCCCAAGGATCCATCATCCTCGGCCCACTGCTTTTTCTCATACACATAAATTCCTTTCCTAACCATCTCACAGACCAGTCAAAATGTATTATGTTCGCTGATGACACGACAGTTATATCTCCCAATGATAAAGCCAATCCTAACTCCCATGAACAAGCAGTAGACCTTCTCCTACAATCATCCGAAACTGCCTGCAACTACCTGAGACTGAAAATAAACCGAGAAAAAACTGTAACATCGGACTTCTTAAATGCTAAAATTTGCCGTCAAACCAATAATGCTCCAGATCAGTCCACCACAAAATTTATAGGATTAATAGTTGAAAATAATTTAACCTGGAAGCCTCACATTGACAAACTAGAAATAAATTATCTCAAGTGCTTTACGCTCCCAAACGAATCAAAACATTAACAAACAAGGACATAGCTAAAACTGCGTATCATGGACTTTTTCCTTCTCACGTCTGGAATGGAATTATCGTTTGGGGGTCAGCAAATGAAACAGATGTTAAAAAAATCCTCATTCAACAAAAGAAGGCAATCAGAATCATGGAACAAGTTGGACCTCAGGAACATTGCAATCCTTCCTTCATTCTCAACCGCATCCTAAGCGTCATTTCCTTATTCCTCTTTGAAATAATAGTTTACATTAAATACAATCCCCCTCAACTAAGAATAAATTGTCACAATCTTAGTTTGAGAAATCAAACTAATCTTAACTTAAACCGACATAGGTTAACCAAAACCAGCAAAACACCTAATTACATGGGGGTAAAAATGTTTAATTTGTTGCCAAATAGTCTCAAAGAAATTAATAAGGCCTCCATGTTTAAAAAGCAACTAAAAAATATCTATTGGAGAGACCTTACTACAAACTAAGTGAGTTCATAGAAGAACACTCCCATAAAAAATAAAATGCTCCACACATGACACACACACAAACACATTCATGCAAGAATTGACGACTCTCCCTCTCTTTAAGGACTGCAGAGATGACTTCGATGGTAAATGGTAAATGGTGTAAGAAGGCCACATGTAATTTTTATTTACGAATTACTAGTCTACTTGTTGCACGGAATCGAGCAATTTATTTTGATACAATACAAAAGTAACATTTAGTTCTAAATTAACGACAACCGACCAATCCAATATTGTGAATATCAGTAATCACAAAAAACTACACGTGTTTACAGCTATACATTAACAGATGTTTAAAATGCTCAACCCAAACCCAATGTTATTCTAATGGGAAAATCTCAAATTTAATTTGTGTAAAGCGCCCTTATTTTATATCTGATTTTCATCGATTTTTAGCAGAAACAACTACAGAACAAGCCCTATCCAACGACACCAAAAAACTTGAATATCGGTTAAAAATTTTAGGAGGAGTTCTCAACACAAAAAAACCTTAGCGTATTAAATAAGAATAGGTGCTGCAGATTGGTTGAATGGAAAGAGATGGTCTAATAATTTTGCAAAAGTAAAATTGCCAAAAAATAACAAAATAATCCAGTGTCGTGAAGAATAAATTTTAACAGCTGTTTATTTATATTAATAAATTGAATTAAAGAATAAATAAATTTGAACAAAACGTGCCCAGTTTCAAGTTTTATAATTATATTGTATACACGTTTAAATTTCTACGTACAATACATATGCAGGGCCAAAAGGGCAAAGCCCAGAAGATTATAAATAACAGGAATAGGCCTATCAATCTTTTTGCTGGATAAATAAAGTATAGTTTTACAAAACCTCGACCAATCGGTCCAGTAGTCTTTGCGCCTATTCAAGACACACAAAGCTTTCGTTTTTAAAGATACAACTTTTCTCCCACCCCAAAATTCTCGAGGAGGAAGTAAAAAAAGACCTATAGAAAAGGGAAGACTGAAGGCGTGCTCTGACATCTCACCCTCATTTAATAAACTTAAATGTAACTTTAAACATTTTGTAACATTTTACAACATAACTATAGAGCGAAGCTCGGCTCCCCGGTACTGTGAGTAAATGGAAAATCCACACAATTTCGTGTTCGCTGTAGTGTACGGGCATTCTATTTGTTCATATGCTATTACCTTCGCTTGTGAAGTCATAAGATGTCTTGTCGCGTCGCATCCGTTTTGGTGTGAGGCCGGCCTAAAAGTTGTTCTTTTCAAATCTAGAGCGACAAGTGGAAAAATATAACCTTTGGCTCGCGAAATGTTTCATGTGTCAGGATCATCAAAGATGTCTAATGAAGAAGACTCAATAATTGCCGCGGCTGCCTGTGTCATCATAGCCAGCCACTTTACAAAAGGTAACCGAAGATATTGAGACTCATTCAAAACTAGTTATGGGTATAGAGTGGTATAGTGATCTCACATAAAATCAAGAAACGTGACACAAACTATAGAAAAAAATTACCTATCCAAAGTAAAGCTAGTACCCAGCGTGGAGGGGGGACAGTTTACTACAAGTTGCTTGCGCAAAGCGCAAATTCTTCCACTTTTTGTTGTAAATCTTTGATCTTTACCGACATTTTAAAAAACAAAATTTTTTGGAAGACTTGTCTCTATACAAGTGGAAGACAAAAAAGGTTGCTGTATTTCGTACAAAAAGTTACGAATTGCCACTACTTGTGCAAAACGTAAGGAAAGACTTTGGTGTAAACGCGGCTTAAGATTTAAAATAATATTATAAAACTTATACTTTAAACATAATTAAATTAAAATTTAAATCTAAATATGCAAGCATTTTCCAAAAATGTAATTCTGAGTTTCTATGGTAACTGACTTAACAAAATTCACAATGGACCTTCATAGAACATGCATATACAGCACTCTCCACACTATACTGCACAGGAGACAAAACGCATCCTATTTGATATTGGTTTAATGTATTTTAAAAAAATCAAGTGATTGATGTAATAATTATTAATTAAGTGAAATCGATTGATGTTATACACAATGTGCCTGCTGTTGCGTGGGTGAAGAAGACAATGGTGCATCCGACAGCCGCTGCAAGCCTCCTAGAGTAATTTGATGCAACTGATAGTTCTACATACAGATATTCATTAACTTCGCAGATCGTGTGTCGTATACAGGCTCATATACTACTTAAATATGCAAGTATACTTATTTGTGCTTGTTAATTAAAACTAAAATTGAAAATCACAGTTTTCAAAAAGTTTGTTAGACATTTAATCTATATCGTTTATCTATATGGTACATATATGATTCCTGCGTTTCTTGGCTACCCCGTGGCGGAACTGAAGAATCTTAGCCTATACCATATATTTTTTTTATTCCAAATATCTTGATTTTGTCCCTTTTTTCTTCTATTACATACAACGATCTATTCCACAATTTTATTCCACTTTTATCTTTTCAGAATACAGCTATTATTACTTCAATCATGTGCAATCATAATCGTATCTCCAAAATTTTACACAACAACTTTTGAGCATGACTATTTACATAGTTCATTAATATTTCACAACTCCATTATATTTTTTAACGAATTAAGGGGGGAGTGGGATTAAACCATGAGCCGTGAGCAAATTTCAAAGCTTATTATTATTTATTGTGAGTAGTGTGTATTGGCGGCTTCTGTTACTGCCGTTGTAGTTGAGCCCTCAACTAGCCTATTCATTTTATGAGGTTTTGACAGTAATTTAGGGAATTGGGGCAACCAATTATTGTGTTGGACCCTCCATCAAGCATAACACCTAGAATATTTACATAAATAATATTTATCTCACAGCTCAATTTTTTTAAACTATTTACTAAGGAGGAGTATTAAAACCTACTAATAGGAGATTATTAAAGCATTTTTTACTATTGATTGTGAATTTAGAGTATTAGATAGTTTTGTTACTGGCTTGGCTGTACAGATCTTGTGTGGAACTAAACTATTTCAAACTTGACTTTTTATTAATTCAAACTAGGGGGCAACTCCTCAGGGGGCATGGGGGCGGAGCCCCCATTGAGCCGTAGGCGAGTCTATAATATATACAGCCCCATGTGTAACTGACTCACTCACTCACTGATGATAGGAAAGTCCTGAAGCCATCGTTGAAGCTAGACACTTGAAATTTGGCATGGACATTCTTTGAGATGTTTCAATTTAGGGAAAATTATAAAACTACAACTATTTTACTTTTAA
This sequence comes from Neoaliturus tenellus, assembly GCA_030545055.2. NCBI lineage: Eukaryota > Metazoa > Arthropoda > Insecta > Hemiptera > Cicadellidae > Neoaliturus > Neoaliturus tenellus. The sequence goes on from CM061531.1 coordinate 161,255,632, forward strand.
ACTATAAAAAATCTAAAAAATATAGATTTGTCGGTAAAGTAGTTCAGCCGTATCGGCGTATATCACCGCGTGGTATCGTAGATCACTTTGATGATAGGAAAGTCCTGAAGCCATCGTTGAAGCTAGACACTTGAAATTTGGCATGGACATTCTTTGAGATGTTTCAATTTAGGGAAAATTATAAAACTACAACTTTTTTACTTTTAAACTATAAAAAATCTAAAAAATATAGATTGTCGGTAAAGTAGTTCAGCCGTACCGGCGTATATCACCGCGTGGTATCGTAGATCACTTTGCAGGTTTAGTTCTCGCTCGTGTTTAAATGATCTCTTTCAACTACACCCGTGTTTGATACTAGCATTGTATTTCTTACAGATATGAACGTCTTTAAATGAATGATAATGTTTTTGAGGTTCTCGTCTTGTATTCAATTTATTATAGATCATTTATTCAGATACACACTAGAGTATCCTTTCGGCCGAATTTCGCACTAAATGAATTTTGCTGTGAAGCTTGAGCTGTGATCTTAACGAAACATTTTTTGATTAATTTGTATGATCTCTTTCAACTACACCCGTGTTTGATACTAGCATTGTATTTCTTACAGATATGAAGGTCTTTTTATGAACGATTATGTTTTTGAGAATTTTTAACAACTGATGATCAAAACATATAGGTATTTATGTTAGGTTCTCGTCTTGTATTCAATTTATTTTAGATTATTTATTCAAATACACACTAGAGTATCCTTCGGCCGAATTTCGCACTACATGAATCGCACTACATGAATTTTGCTGTGAAGCTTGAGCTGTGATCTTAACGAAACATTTTTTGATTAATTTGTACAATACTTAATAGACAGTTAATTATTATCTTTATGTTTGATTTGTATTCAGTGTCCTATATAAGATTTTTTTACACACTTAAAAATATGTTTTTGAGAATGTTCAAATAAGTATTGATCAAAAAGAACCGATTTAAATGTTAGGTTCTCGTTTCATTTTCACCTCATTTTAGATTACTAATTCAAATTCACCCCAGGTTACGCTTTCGGCCGAATTTCGAATTCAATGAATTTACGGTGTAGTTCGAGCCGTGATCTTAACGTAATATACTTCTATTACTTTGTACAACAATTAATAGGCAGTTATTTATCTTTCTGTTTTATTTATATTCAGTATTTTACATTATATTTTAATACACACTTAAAATATGTTTTTGAGAATGTTTAAATGAATATTGAACAAAAAAAAAACAGATTTAAATGTTAGGTTCTCGTTTATTTTTTCCCTTATTTTAGATTACTAATTCAGATTCACCCCAGGTTACACTTTCGGCCGAATTCCGCATTCAATGAATTTACTGAGTAGCTCGTTCCGTGATCATAACGTAATATACTTCTATTACTTTGTACAATAATTAATAGACAGTTAATTATTATCTTTCTGTTCTATTTATATTCAGTATTTTACATTATATTTTAATACACACTTAAAATATGTTTTTGAGAATGTTTAAATGAATATTGAACAAAAAAAAACAGATTTAAATGTTAGGTTCTCGTTTATTTTTTCCCTTATTTTAGATTACTAATTCAGATTCACCCCAGGTTACGCTTTCGGCCGAATTTCGCATTCAATGAATTTACTGAGTAGCTCGTTCCGTGATCATAACGTAATATACTTCTATTACTTTGTACAATAAATAATAGACAGTTAATTATTATCTTTCTGTTTTATTTATATTCAGTATTTTACATTATATTTTAATACACACTTAAAATATGTTTTTGAGAATGTTTAAATGAGTATTGAACAAAAAGAACAGATTTAAATGTTAGGTTCTCGTTTCATTTTTTCCTTATTTTAGATTACTAATTCAGATTCACCCCAGGTTACACTCTCGGTCGAATTTCGCATTCAATGAGTTTACTGTGTAGTTCGTGCCGTGATCTTAACGTAATATACTTCTATTACTCTGTACAATAATTAATAGACAGTTAATTATTATCCTTCTGTTGTAATTATATTCAGTGTTTTACATTATATTTTAATACACACTTAAAATATGTTTTTGAGAATTTTTAAATGACCTTTGATCAAAACAAACAGGTTTTTATGAATAAATTATTATTTCATAGGTCTCGATTTTATATTCTTATAATTGGTAATTTGTAGTAGTAGGGTTTTTTTGCGGATCAACCCCGTTTTTATTCTTTCCTATTATTTTGTTTTCATGTTATTTAATTCTTGTTTTCGCTCATTGATTTGAATGTTATACGCTATTTCAGTGATTTAAACGTTTTTCTTCTATCTCCTGAAATTTACAAGTTTTTATTTGAGTTGGGTGAGGCATGGGATTATGTCAATTTTTCCATAATTGTATCTCTATTTAGTACCAGGTTAACCGAGCCCTGCTGGTTGGTTTTAATTGACTTTTGTTATAGTGTCAATGTAATCAAGCTATTAAATCCACACCAGACTCTTCACAGCTAACAGCTGTTAAAAAAACTGCATAAAATTTATGTTCCTTTATTTTTGTTTACTTTTAGTTGTTATTTCGTTACCAAAATAGCAACCTATAAGACCAATGTTAAAAATAACGATTTTTAAACTTAAATTTAGACCAACTCCGATTTTTCCTGTGACTGAGGCTGTTTCTAAACTTAATTTTGGGCCAAAACACTCTTAAGCGCAAAGTTTAAGCTAACAGCTGTTAAAAAAACTGCATAAAATTTATGTTCCTTTATTTTTGTTTACTTTTAGTTGTTATTTCGTTACCAAAATAGCAACCTATAAGACCAATGTTAAAAATAACGATTTTTAAACTTAAATTTAGACCAACTCCGATTTTTCCTGTGACTGAGGCTGTTTCTAAACTTAATTTTGGGCCAAAACACTCTTAAGCGCAAAGTTTAAGCTAACAGCTGTTAAAAAAACTGCATAAAATTTATGTTCCTTTATTTTTGTTTACTTTTAGTTGTTATTTCGTTACCAAAATAGCAACCTATAAGACCAATGTTAAAAATAACGATTTTTAAACTTAGAGAATGTTTAAATGAATATTGAACAAAAAAAAAAAAAACAGATTTAAATGTTAGGTTCTCGTTTATTTTTTCCCTTATTTTAGATTACTAATTCAGATTCACCCCAGGTTACACTTTCGGCCGAATTTCGCATTCAATGAATTTACTGAGTAGCTCGTTCCGTGATCATAACGTAATATACTCCTATTACTTTGTACAATAATTAATAGACAGTTAATTATTATCTTTCTGTTTTATTTATATTCAGTATTTTACATTATATTTTAATACACACTTAAAATATGTTTTTGAGAATGTTTAAATGAGTATTGAACAAAAAGAACAGATTTAAATGTTAGGTTCTCGTTTCATTTTTTCCTTATTTTAGATTACTAATTCAGATTCACCCCAGGTTACACTCTCGGTCGAATTTCGCATTCAATGAATTTACTGTGTAGTTCGTGCCGTGATCTTAACGTAATATACTTCTATTACTCTGTACAATAATTAATAGACAGTTAATTATTATCCTTCTGTTGTAATTATATTCAGTGTTTTACATTATATTTTAATACACACTTAAAATATGTTTTTGAGAATTTTTAAATGACCTTTGATCAAAACAAACAGGTTTTTATGAATAAATTATTATTTCATAGGTCTCGATTTTATATTCTTATAATTGGTAATTTGTAGTAGTAGGGTTTTTTTGCGGATCAACCCCGTTTTTATTCTTTCCTATTATTTTGTTTTCATGTTATTTAATTCTTGTTTTCGCTCATTGATTTGAATGTTATACGCTATTTCAGTGATATAAACGTTTTTCTTCTATCTCCTGAAATTTACAAGTTTTTATTTGAGTTGGGTGAGGCATGGGATTATGTCAATTTTTCCATAATTGTATCTCTATTTAGTACCAGGTTAACCGAGCCCTGCTGGTTGGTTTTAATTGACTTTTGTTATAGTGTCAATGTAATCAAGCTATTAAATCCACACCAGACTCTTCACAGCTAACAGCTGTTAAAAAAACTGCATAAAATTTATGTTCCTTTATTTTTGTTTACTTTTAGTTGTTATTTCGTTACCAAAATAGCAACCTATAAGACCAATGTTAAAAATAACGATTTTTAAACTTAAATTTAGACCAACTCCGATTTTTCCTGTGACTGAGGCTGTTTCTAAACTTAATTTTGGGCCAAAACACTCTTAAGCGCAAAGTTTAAGCTAACAGCTGTTAAAAAAACTGCATAAAATTTATGTTCCTTTATTTTTGTTTACTTTTAATTGTTATTTCGTTACCAAAATAGCAACCTATAAGACCAATGTTAAAAATAACGATTTTTAAACTTAAATTTAGACCAACTTCGATTTTTCCTGTGACTGAGGCTGTTTCTAAACTTAATTTTGTGCCAAAACACTCTTAAGCGCAAAGTTTAAGCAAAATCTAACAGCTACATTTCGAGATCGTGGAACACACATCCCTTCAGACATAGCTCGTATTATATTATAGGATATGATACACAAAATTTATAGAAATTTAAAACTTTATATTTAGCTACCGATCAGAGAAATATTTGTTACCATAACTACTACTATTAAATATAATGATAGCAACAACAACTATAACTCTTTTAATTGAAATTTCTTTTCAACTAACACAACAACAATCGTCTAATCTAAAGTATATATTTTTACCAGCATAACACCTAAAATATTTACATAAATAATTATAAATTCACAGCTCAAAACTTTTAAACCAATTCCAATTACGAAGGGGTTTTAAAACCGATTCATATGAGTTTTGTAAAAGCTTTGTTTACTATTAATAGTGAATTTTGTGTATTTGACGGTTTTGTTACTGTCTTGACTGTGCAGTTCTTCCGTGGAACTAACGTATTTTAAACTCGAATTTTTATTAATTTACGAATTAAGGGCAACCCCTAGCAGGGGGGGTCTAGCCTGTTCGGTAATTGAGACTAAGAGCAATTAACAAATTTGGGGCAACCCTATAAGGGGGCATGGGGGCGGAGCCCCCATCGAGCCGTAGGCGAGTGTATAATATATACAGCCCCATGTGTAACTGACTGACTCACTGATGATATTAAATTCCTGATGCGACCGTTTAAGATAGAGACTTGAAATTTGGCATGGACATTCTTTGAGATGTTTCAATTTAGGGAAAATCATAAAACTACAACTTTTTTACTTTTAAACTATAAAAAAGGTAAAAAATATAGGTTTGTCGGTAATGTAGTTCAGCCGTATCAGCGTATAACGTCGCGTGGTATCGTAGATCACTTAGCATTTTTAGTTCTCGCTCGTGTTTAAATGATGTCTTTTAACTACACCTCTTACTGATGAAATTTTCGTGATTGCGTTCTATTATTGGCGACTTTAGTATTTTGTTTTTCATTAGTTGGAATGTCTACTAAATTTTATTGTATTGAAAGCGGATCTTTTCATCAAGGTGATATCCGCTTCGATTCCTACAGCAATAATGCGCAATGTGTTGCCAATGCAGCATGTGCGCTTGCTTGGAATTACCTACATGGTGAATTCTCTTCACCTACTATTGATGGAATTCTCATGGCGGGTGACAGTTTATACAGACAGTCTCGTCGTGTGAATTGCATCAGTAATAGGTATCTGTTTCCCGAAGACCTAGTTAGAGATGTTATTATTATGGGCGAAAAAATCAAAATTGCTGACATATCGTACGTATGCAATGGTCTTTATCCACTATCTGCGAATGAGTTGTCTAACTCGGCCCGTCATTTGTCAAACATTTTGGAAGGCATTTTATCTACTGATTCGATCGGCGGTTTTCTGTTTACGGGACAGATGAATACAGTAGCCTTTTGGCGTGATGATGGCATGTTGTTTGTTTTTGACTCTCATGGAGTAGACGAGGAGCGTCGTCACAGCTCAAACGATGGTGAAAACCGTGCACGTCTCTTTGTCTGCGAAAACTATTTATCACTCGCTTCTCTGCTACTTGCTAATTCTGCACTAGGTGGAACTGAAAGCCAGTATAATATTACTAAACTTACATTCCAAAGATCTATCGAGCGGACTGATTCAGTTCTTCAATCGGAAGATATTCCAGTTGACCACCCAGTCGTTAAAAGGGGACCAGGGCGACCTAAGAAAACTAAGCGTGGGCGGCCTAAAGTTCTCTCGACCACCCTTGAAGAACAATTGGAGCAGGCAAAGAAAAGATATGTCGAGAAAAATCGTGAGAAGCGTAGGGATTCGGTCCAGAAATACAGTCAACAACACCCTGAAGTTAACAGGGCTGCTGTTGAACGGTATTCACAACGGCATCCCGATGTACACAGGGCTGCTGTTAGTCTCTACACTCAACAGCATCCTGAAGTACATCGGGATTCTGTGAAGCGATATGACCAGCTCCACCCCGAAGCTTCGCGTCAGAGAGTTCAGATTTTTCGATTGAAAAATCCATTAGTCAAAGAGCTTAGACATTTGCCTGCTTCACTTAGTCATCTCATCAACAAACATGGTCCAATGGCCAGCTGGAATGGAGATTTATTCGATCACATTACAGCTTATAAATTAAACAAAGTTAGTCTTTGGGCGGACGATATTTACAGGTGTCCTTTATGTGGTGCAAGGTTGTTTGATGAAGAACGTGATAGAAAAAAATGGTGCTGTGGAGATGGAGCTTACAATGTCCTTCGATTGCCTCCCCTTCAAGCAGCATTCTATTCTAACCGTCGATTTCTTGAACGGGCAAGGGCTTACAACGACCTATTCGCTTTCTGTGCTCTTGAGGTGCCCGGTGGATACCGGCATCCAAGTGGTCTCGCTTTCTTCAAAATTGAAGGTCGTATGTACCATCATGTATACAATTTGTCCGCTCCGGGTCAGAAGTTCGTTACTAAGTCTCGGCATATCCAGTTAGTCAATCGTTCTCGACTATACATAGATGACGGCGAGGAACGTAAAAATATTGCTATGGGTAGGTCTCTCGATGGCGAAGTGATCGATGAGATTACCAGTTTCCTAGATTCTTGTAATCCATTCGTCCAAGATTTTCGTCGATTAGCCAATGAGCCGTCTGTCTCTGCTCATTTGGATTTCGAACTGACCACCCGAGCGACTCATGGCCCAGTTCTTGGTGACCGACAAACGGGCGTTGAGGTTCACGCTGTCCTCAGCACAGAAGAAACAGTTAATGAACCCAAGAAATTAACCATCTGGAAAATAGGCGATGACAGGCCAACGTCCATAGACCTTTTAAGTCCGTTGATGGAACCCTTCCAATATCCTTTGCTCTATCCGCAAGGTACATTGGGTTGGCATATTGGTCTTCTTGACAATAGTGGGAAAAAGCTCACTCAATACAACTACACACGTTGTCTTCTCCTTTCCGAACCTCGCTTCTCTCATATCGGCCGTCTTTCTCAAGCTTGGCAGGTTGAGATGTATGCGAGGTATGAGGAAGAAAAACTTCGTTTCATAAAATTTTCCCAGACCAAACCAACTTCCAATGCCATGCGGATAGGGCCATTGGATGAACTCCTTGATGTTCAACGTGGTAGTCGTACAGGTAGACAAGTCTTGGAAGACATAGCCAACGACGAAACTGTCCAGGGCGAGGGTGGGGCACAAGCTGGAAAGGTTTACCTCCCAAGTACATTTACAGGGGGTCCCAGATATATGAAAGTCCATTATGAGCATGCCATGGCTCTAGTTTGTCGTCTGGGCTCCCCCACTTTCTTTTTAACATTTACATACAGCGCGACTTGGGAGGAAAACAAGAAAGCTTGTCCTCGCGGGGGTGGGCGCAGTGACCCTAGCACTGCTTGCAGAGTCTTCCGGATTAAACTTCTGGAACTCCTCCGAGATCTGCGAAGTGGGGCCATGTTCGGACGTGCGGTCTATTTCGTCTACGTTATCGAGATGCAGATGAGGGGCCTTCCTCACGCCCACATCGTATTCAAGATTAACGGAGACGGACCAGTCCAAGCATCCGAAATTGACTCGCTAATCCGCGCAGATATTCCCTCGGAGGAAGAAGCCGGAGGCCGGTTAAGAGAGTTGGTTCTGAAACACATGGTTCACGGCCCATGTGGTACTGATCATCGAACTGACTTTCCTTGCTGGGACTCTGCTAAGGGTTATTGCACAAAGTTCTTCCCTAAGCCCTCGTGTGAAACTACACACGTTGATGAAAGAGGGTTCGTCCAATATAAACGGGATTACAATAATAAGGGCCTCATAACGTCACGTAAAAGACAAGTTGGCGTACATGACGGATGGGTTGTACCCTATAACCCGGCCTTGTTGCTGAAATACGAAGCACACATTAACTTAGAGCTAGCTTCTACTCGCCGCGTAATAAAATACCTCTTCAAATATCTTATGAAGGGAGGTTCCCTGCAAAACGTCACTGTGACTCCCTTCAGTAAGCAAGATGATGAGGTAGATCATTACGTGACGAAGAGAATGGTCGGTGCTAGTGACGCATGTTGGAGACTTCTGGGGTTTCCTATTTCAGTGTCTGAGCCAACCGTTGAGTGTCTCCCAGTTCACCTGGAAGGGAAACAGGTTGTATGTTTTCGACCAGACCAGCTGGAAGACGCTACTTCCAGAGCTAGCTCTAAGTTAATTGTTTACTTCGATCGTCCTCAGAACCCCGAATTTGACAATCTTACTTATCAGTCTTTTTATGAAAAGTACATTGTGCACACTAAACGTCCTGCCAACGGCGAAATATTCGACCATCCCGACGGTAAACACTTTATCACAGCGCGCCAGCGTGGAGAAAAAGTGTGTCGTCTATTTTGGGTCTCTCCCAGCAGAAGTGAGCTGTACTATCTTCGTTTACTTCTAATGCTAATTCCTTGTCGTGGGTATGCTGATCTTCTTTCTCGTGGTGGAAATTGCCATACTTTCCAGGAAGTAGCTCGTAAGCTCGGCCTGGTTGAGGACGAGGAAGAATATCAGTATGCCTTGCGTGAAGCAGCCCAATTTATGGTTGGCCCTAGATTGCGTTCGTTCTTTGTGATCCTTTGCAATATGGGAGCTCCCGCTGCTCTTTTGTGGGATGTTTTCCGAGATTCACTTTGCGAAGACCACTTAGAACGGAACCCGCACGATTCGGACCTGGCAGTCAAACTCGCACTTATCGAAATTGACCGTAAACTTAGGCGTCAGGGCTCTTGTTTGGTGGATCACGGCCTCCCTGATGTTCGTGACGACACGACGGAGTTGGGGAGAGAACTCCTCATCTTCGGGGACAATAATCAGCGGTCGATTGTCGAAGAGTGGGTTCCCAAACTGTCAGAGGACCAAAAACGCGTTTTTGATTATGTGTGTTCCCTCCTCCAGAATCGTCAGGAAAACAGACAGTCCAAACTCATTTTCCTCGATGGACCTGGTGGGTATGGGAAAACGTCGCTTATACTCGTCATTCTCGCATATGTTCGAGGTTGCCGTCAAGTGGCTCTTGCTGTGGCCAGCTCCGGGATCGCTGCTGGAAACATGCCGGGGGGTACAACTGCCCATAGCATGTTTAAGATTCCACTCGATCTTGGGGATGGCACCGGCTATTGGAGTGTCACCAATGGGTCTCAACGAGCAGAGCTCATCAGAGCCGCACAGCTCATAGTTTTTGATGAGGCTCCAATGGCACATAGGTTTATCTTTGAGATCATTGACCGTTCTCTGAGGGATTTAATGAACTCAAATGTGCCATTTGAAGGTAAGATCATTCTTTGCTCGGGGGACTTCCGCCAGATCGCGCCCGTCGTGGTGAAGGCTCGTACGCCATCTGACGTTGCCTGTATATCACTCCGGGCGTCGCATCTTTGGCGACACTTTCAAACATTCTCTTTGACGACACCTCATAGGACTTGTCAGTCCTCTGCCTACTCAGAGTTTCTCCTTGAGGTGGGCAACGGAACTATTCGTTCCAGCTCTTTTGGTGAGGGTAGGGATTGTCAAATGCTTATCCCTTTAATTGGCATTCGACATTTTACTACCCTGCCCGATTTGATCAGTTTTGTATTTCCTCCAAATTACCTATTGGATCCGGATCTTTGTGCGCAGAGAGCGATTCTCTCAACGGTAATTGTGAATGTCAAGGAGATTAACAATATCGTCTTAAACTCCTTAGACGGGAACATTTACGAGCTGAGAAGCGCTGACTCTGCTGACAAAGAAGGCGATGATGGACTGGATGTCGATATTCAACTTCTGAACCAGGCTACTGGAAAAGGCGTCCCTGACCATGTCCTCCGTCTGAAGATTGGTTCCGTGTGCCTCGTTATGCGGAACCTAAACATCGCTGAAGGACTTGTTAACGGCACAAAAGTCATTGTGACTGCGATTAGCAACCGCTTGGTCACAGTCCGACTTCCTGGACAAAGGGAACCGATTTGTATCCCTCGAATACAATTCACTTTTCCCTTTGTCGAGGGATCGCCGTTAAAAGTTCGTCGACGTCAATTTCCGTTGATGTTGGCCTATTGTATGACAGGGCACAAGAGCCAAGGTCAAACAATAGAGTCAGTTGGTGTAGATCTTCGGACGGACTGTTTCACGCATGGTCAGTTGTACGTCTTACTCAGTAGAGTTCGACATCCAGACAACATTGCTGTTCTGGTAAATCCCGATAGGATCCGCGAAGGAGTCGCATATGCAAAGAACATTGTGTATGACGAACTCCTTCGATAAATCCTTATTTGACTCAGCAGTAAGCTAGGGGGCCTGCATTATCAAAATTCCCCGTTGGATTTAGACGGTTTATGGCAGTACGATAGGGGGCCTGCCTATCAAAAGTCCCTGTTTATTTTTTTGTACATTAGTTTTAAGGTTTGTGAGCAGATCACTCCCCGGTGTGATTTTAGTTTTAAGATTTGTAAATATATCGCAGAGGCTAGGGTTGCTGCGTATCAAACTGCCCGGTGTTTATATTTATTATTGATTTGTAAATATGTACATATATGGTTCCTACGTTTCTCGGCCTCCCCGTGGCGGAACTGGATACGCCAGATTGCAACTTTAAGCGCTGGCTAACTAACAGAGAAACATTGTTACTTGAAGTACTACAATGAACTCACAACACCTGAGCTCAAAACATCTTGACCTAAACTATACTTTTAAACAAATTTTAACTCATTTTGCAAATCAAAAAATACAACCTATTTCAATGAAAATTCATAACTCTTATTCCACTCCCGTTCTTTCCACAACGCCTTAATTAAAGTAGTATACCACTAGAACTTTAACAAAAGCCACAACAATAACTAGAACATTTATTTAATAACTTTATTTAATAACTATTATTTCACAACTCTCAATTTCATATTTTAACAAACAGTAAAATGTTTTCTAATAGTAGGGGTCTTTCGCGGATCCACCCCGTTTTTATTATTTTCCTTTAATTTTGTTTTCATGTTATTTAATTATTGTTTTCGCTCATTGATTTAAATTTTATTCGTTGTTTCTTTGATTTAAACCTTTGTAATCTATTTCCTGAAGTTTTTAATTTCTCATTTGAGTTGGGTGAGGCAGGGGATTATGTCACTTCTTCCACGATTGCAACTCCAAGAGCTGGCTAAGTAACAGAGAAACATTTATTATTGTAATTACCACTACTAATTATATTCATAGCAACAACCACAACTACATTTAAACTCTTTGTTTTAAACTTCTTTTCATTAAACACAGCAACAATCATCTTGACTTAAATTACATTTTTGTACTTACAAATATGTTTCTTTTGCCTTTTTTAGTACAACCTACTTAAATTGAAGCTGAAATATTTATTTCACTTCTTTTTTTCATGATACGTCAATTAATTCAGTCATATTCGTATAAAAAAAATTTCTACAATACCGATATTGAGCATAATACCTAGATTATTTACATAGTTAATTATTATTTCACAACTATCAATTATATTTTTTAACGAATTAAGATGAATTAGGAAGGGGGTTTAAAAACCGTAGACGATTTTTAAAGCGTTTTATTATTATTGATTGTGAGTAGTGTGTATAAGACACTTTTGTTACTGTCTTGGCTGACCCGTTCTTTGGTTGGAACTAACCTGTTTAACGATTTGACTTCTTATTAATTTACGAATTTAGGGCTACCCCTAAGGGGCATGGGGCGAAGCCCCATCGAGCCGTAGGCGAGTCTATAATATATACAGCCCCATGTGTAACTGACTCACTCACTCACTGATGATAGGAAAGACCTGAAGCCATTGTTGAAGCTAGACACTTGAAATTTGGCATGGACATTCTTTGAGATGTTTCAATTTAGGGAAAATTATAAAACTACAACTATTTTACTTTTAAACTATAAAAAATCTAAAAAAATATAGATTTGTCGGTAAAGTAGTTCAGCCGTATCGGCGTATATCACCGCGTGGTATCGTAGATCACTTTGCAGGTTTAGTTCTCGCTCGTGTTTAAATGATCTCTTTCAACTACACCCGTGTTTGATACTAGCATTGTATGTCTTACAGATATGAACGTCTTTTAATGAATGATTATGTTTTTGAGAATCTTTAACAACTAATGATCATAACAAACAGATATTTAAGTTAGGTTCTCGTTTTGTATTCAATTTATTCTAGATCATTTATTCAAATTCACACTAGAGTATCCTTTCGGCCGAATTTCGCACTACATGAGTTTTGCTGTGAAGCTTGAGCTGTGATCTTAACGAAACATTTTTTGATTAATTTGTATGATCTCTTTCAACTACACCCGTGTTTGATACTAGCATTGTATTTCTTACAGATATGAAGGTCTTTTTATGAACGATTATGTTTTTGAGAATTTTTAACAACTGATGATCAAAACATATAGGTATTTATGTTAGGTTCTCGTCTTGTATTCAATATATTTTCGATTATTTATTCAAATACACACTAGAGTATCCTTTCGGCCGAATTTCGCACTACATGAATTTTTCTGTGAAGCTTGAGCTGTGATCTGATTAATTTGTACAATACTTAATAGACAGTTAATTATTATCTTTATGTTTGATTTGTATTCAGTGTTCTATATTAGATTTTTTTACACACTTTAAAAATATGATTTTGAGAATGTTCAAATAAGTATTGAACAAAAAGAACACGATTTAAATGTTAGGTTCTCGTTTCATTTTCACCTCATTTTAGATTACTAATTCAAATTCACCCCAGGTTACGCTTTCGGCCGAATTTCGCATTCAATGAATTTACGGTGTAGTTCGAGCCGTGATCTTAACGTAATATACTTCTATTACTTTGTACAATAATTATAGACAGTTAATTATTATCTTTCTGTTTTATTTATATTCAGTATTTTACATTATATTTCAATACACACTTAAAAATATGTTTTTGAGAATGTTTAAATGAGTATTGAACAAAAAGAACGGATTTAAATGTTAGGTTCTCGTTTCATTTTCCCCTTATTTTAGATTACTAATTCAGATTCACCCCAGGTTACACTTTCGGTCAAATTTCGCATTCAATGATTTACTGTGTAGTTCGTGCCGTGATCTTAGCGTAATATACTTCTATTACTTTGTACAATAATTAATAGACAGTTAATTATTATCTTTCTGTTGTAATTATATTCAGTGTTTGACATTATATTTTAATACACACTTAAAATATGTTTTTGAGACTTTTTAAATGACCTTTGATCAAAACAAACAGGTTTTTATGAATAAATTATTATTTTACAAGTCTCGATTTTTATATTCTTATAATTGGTAGTTTGTAGTAGTAGGGTTTTTTTGCGGATCAACCCCGTTTTTTATTCTTTCCTATTATTTTGTTTTTCATGTTCTTTAATTCTTGTTTTTCGCTAATTGATTTGAATGTTATACGCTATTTCAGTGATTTAAACGTTTTTCTTCTATCTCCTGAAATTTACAAGTTTTTATTGAGTTGGGTGAGGCATGGATTATGTCAATTTTTCCATAATTGTATCTCTATTTAGTACCAGGTTAACCGAGCCCTGCTGGTTGGTTTTAATTGACTTTTGTTATAGTGTCAATGTATCAAGCTATTAAATCTACACCAGACTCTTCACAGCTAACAGCTGTTAAAAAAACTGCTTAAAATTTATGTTCCTTTATGTTTGTTTACTTTTAGTTGTTATTTCGTTACCAAAATAGCAACCTATAAGACCAATGTCAAAAATAACGATTTTTAAACTTAAATTTAGACCAACTTCGATTTTTCCTGTGAACTGAGAGCTGTTTCTAAACTTAATTTTGGGCCAAAACACTCTAAGCGCAAAGTTTAAGCAAAATTTAAAAAGCTACATTTCGAGATCGTGGAACACACATCCCTTCAGACATAGCTCGTATTATATTATAGGATATGATACACAAAATTTTATAGAAATTTAAAACTTTATATTTAGCTACCGGATCAGAGAAATATTTGTTACCATAACTACTACTATTAAATATAATGATAGCAACAACAACAACTATAACTCTTTTATTGAAATTTATTTTCAACTACACAACAACAATCGTCTAATCTAAAGTATAATTTTTACCAGCATAACACCTAAAATATTTACTTAAATAATTATAAATTCACAGCTCAAAACTATTAAACGAATTCTAATTACGAAGGGGTTTTAAAACCGATTCATATGAGTTTTTTTTAAAAGCTTTGTTTACTATTAATTGTGAATTTTGTGTATTTGACGGTTTTGTTACTGTCTTGACTGTGCAGTTCTTCCGTGGAAGTAACGTATTTTAAACTCGACTTTTTATTAATTTACGAATTTAGGGCAACCCCTAGCGGGGGGGGGGTCTAGCCTGTTCGGGTACTTGAGACTAAGAGCAATTAACAAATTTGGTGCACTATAAGGGGGCATGGGGGCGGAGCCCCATCGAGCCGCAGGCGAGTCCATAATATATACAGCCATGTGTAACTGACTCACTGATGATAGTAATGTCCTGAAGCGACGTTTAAGATAGAGACTTGAATTTGGCATGTTACTTCTTTGAGATGTTTTCAATTTAAGGAAAATCATAAAACTACGATTTTTTTACTTTTAAACTATAAAAAAGTTAAAAAAATATAGATTTGTCGGTAACGTAGTTCAGCCGTGTGAGCGTATATCACCGTTTGGGTAACGTAGATCACTTTGCAGGTTTAGTCTCGCTCGTGTTAATTGATCTCTTTCAACTACACCCGTGTTTGATACAAATATTGTATTTCATGTAAACATAAACATCTCTATGTAGACGACGGTGTTTCGATGCATTGAGAGGGGGTTATTTCACCAGGGTAATACTCGCTTTGATTTATACAGTATTATGCCCAAAAACTACAAATTTTCATCTTTCAAATTATAAAAATACAAGGTGTCGGTAAGGAAGTACGTTGGTTCTTAAAGATATTATAGTAATATGGAGCGCTATTATAGTCGCTTAGTTCTCGCTTGTATTTAAATGATGTCTTTTAACTACACCTCTTCCTGATAATTACTCTCAATTGGGGTGAATAGTTGTTTGCAGTATGGTTTTCCTTCTGATTGCTGTGTTATTATTGAAAATGAAGTTTACTGAATTGAAAGCATATATTTACACTTAGGTTATGTCCGCTTTGATTTCTATAGTAATTTTAAATTAAGGTCGCTTAATTCTTGGTTGTATTTAAATTTATGTCTTTTAACCACACCTGTTCCTGATGAAGTTTTCGTGACAGTTTTGCAGAGCAGTGGACCTTAAACGTTAGATAAACTACGTTAGGTGCAAATTTCAGTTATACAGTATATTGTAATATAGCTGTAACTGTAATATTACATTTGTTTTAAGGTTGTTGAAATAAATTAATGCACTTACTCTAAAGTAATACGAAAATGTTGATTGAAATGTGAGGTTCTCGTTCGTTTTATTAAATTCATTTGTTCATACTGGCTATTCTTTTGAGAGACGATTGAGCGTAGTGCTGAATACTTTGTTACAATATTATATTATTAATTTTAACATTACTATGGTGAGCTCTACGAATATTGTGCAAATACTTTAAAACATATTATTTTTAGTACTGCATATTTTTTGCCTTAGTAAACGCCCGTAAAGTAAATGATTAATTGCTAAAAATATTTTAGGTCTTACTACATTTTCTAGACTTTAGTCTTCTCATGCTGGAAAATTTCTTGTAGGTTTTCGCACAAAAAAACCCTAAGACAGTAATTATTCTTAATTTTCTACTATTTGTATGCTGTCTCTCTATATGAATCCCCAGATTGAATATAGCGCTTCAGTTGATCGTTCTGGCGCAGTTTTACTTTGAATGTTGAACGTGTCCCAACACGTTTGACATCCGTCTTTGACCTATTTGCTGCCGTCCAATCAGGCTTAGATTTTAGTTTAGGAAACGATTGAACATATCAAGTTATAGAACGATTGAACTTTCCATTCTTACCTTGGCTAACGTTTACCTACTTCCGACGTTTTTTAACCATCTACATATCTGATGACCTATCAGGGCTGAGAAATATTATAATAACCAATTGAATTAAACTCAATAGTAATTTTTCTCGCTGCCACTTTGTCCGTCAAACTTCCTCAATGCAGTGCTCTCAACCTTAAGTCTCGATTAACCCTATTATTGTAGTAATTTCAACTATTCTATACTTATCAATTATTGTAACTCTTTCAGTATATTTTAATTTAACCGTTAATCCTTTTTTTGGCTATTATTTCACAATTGGTTTTTTTACTACCATTGGTTGAAAATGCATAATGTACGTCGATTTTATGTTCTTAAGTTGCAACTTTCTTCATTTTAAGGCTATACAGGGTTAGGCAAAAGTCTGGATACCCCCAGTTAACTTTTTAAGCGCGTTGCAGTAGGAAAACCAAACTCGGCACATGTTTACAACATCAAAAACTGCACTTTTTCATCAACTACACAACTTTGCACCCTGCCCTGCCCAAAATGGGAGTATTTTGGGGAGCAGCCCCAAATTTTCAAATGTAAACCCCTATCGAGTGACCCCTCATTTTAAACGGTTTATCAAGAGAAATTAAATGGCGCAAACCGGAGGTCGATATCTCATCTCTAACCAAAATGGCAGCCATTTCAAAATTTGACATGGGCAAGCAAGTATAAGTATGGACACCCCCAATTAATTTTTTAACACGTTGCAGTAGGAAAACCAAACTCGGCACATGTTACAACATTAATAACTGCACTTTTTCATCAACTACACAACTTTGCCCCCTGCCCCCAAAATGGGGTATTTGGGGGCAGTCCCAAATTTTCAAATGTAAACCCCTATTGAGTGACCCCTCATTTTAAACGGTTTATCAAGAGAAATTGAATGGCACAAACCGGATGTCGATATCTCATCTCTAACCAAAATGGCAGCCATTTAAAATTCGAGAAAGGTAAATTGACTTTACATTAAATCAGAAAATAGCTTTTTTAGAATCGAGAATATCTGGAATTATTTTAGAATTGAACCTACTAGTTCATTTCTGCTATTAGGTTCAATTCTAAAATAATTCAAGAAATTATAAATTCCAAAAAGCTATTTCTCGATTTATATTTTAACAAATGTAAATTTACCCTTCTCGAATTTTAAAATGGGCTGCCATTTTGGTTAGAGATGAGATTATCGACAATCCAATTTGTGCCATTCAATTTCTCTTGATAAACCGTTTAAAATGAGGGGTCACTCGATAGGGGTTTACATTTGAAAATTTGGGGCTGCCCCCAAAATACCCCATTTTGGGGGCAGGGGCAAAGTTGTGTAGTTGATGAAAAAGTGCAGGTTTTTGATGTTGTAAACATGTGCCGAGTTTGGTTTTCCTACTGCAAGCTGTTAAAAAATTAATTGGGGGTGTCCATACTTATACTTGCTTGGCCCATGTCAAATTTTGAAATGGCTGCCATTTTGGTTAGGGGGTGAGATATCGACCTCCGGTTTTGCGCCATTTAATTTCTCTTGATAAACCGTTTAAAATGAGGGGGTCACTCGATAGGGGTTTACATTTGAAAATTTGGGGCTGCCCCCAAAATACTCCATTTTGGGGGCAGGGGCAAAAT
Source organism: Neoaliturus tenellus (assembly GCA_030545055.2). NCBI lineage: Eukaryota > Metazoa > Arthropoda > Insecta > Hemiptera > Cicadellidae > Neoaliturus > Neoaliturus tenellus. Next base: position 161,273,712 of record CM061531.1, read on the forward strand.
TGTGTAGTTGATGAAAAAGTGCCGTTTTTGATTTTGTAAACATGTGCCGCGTTTGGTTTTCCTACTGCAACGCGTTAAAAAGTTAACTGGGGGTATCCAGACTTTTGCCTAACCCTGTATAAAGACTTTAAGACTTCATGATTATAGTACCTAATACCCTGTGATCTATTACATACTACTAGGGGCTCTATTTTTATTAATTTTATGAACAAATATATATAACATTTAAAAATTTTTAAAACTAATAATTGCTGATTTTGAATGATAAAATTGTTATCGTTTCGCTCTATATGGTACATATATGATTCCTGCGTTTCTTGGCCACCCTGTGGCGGAACTGAAGCATCTTAGCCTATACCATTTTTAAAATTTCAAATATCTTGATTTTACCCCGTTTTTCTTCTATTACATACAACGATCCTCTATATAAACTTATAATTTTTATTCCAATTTTATCTTGTTCAGAATACAGCTATTATTACCTCAATCATGTGCAATCATAATCGTATCTCCAAATTTTTACACAACAACTTTTGAGCATGACTATTTACATAGTTCATTAATATTTCACAACTCCATTATATTTTTTTACGAATTAAGGGGGGAGTGGGATTATACTATGAGCCGTGAGCAAATTTCAAAGCTTATTATTATTTATTGTGAGTAGTGTGTATTGGCGGCTTCTGTTACTGCCGTTGTAGTTGAGCCCTCAACTAGCCTATTCATTGTATGAGGTTTTGACAGTAATTTAGGGAATTGGGGCAACCAATTATTGGGTTGGACCCTCCATCAAGCATAACACCTAGAATATTTACATAAATAATATTTATCTCAGAGCTCAATTTTTTTAAACTATTTACTAAGGAGGAGTATTAAAACCTACTAATAGGAGATTATTAAAGCATTTTTTACTATTGATTGTGAATTTAGAGTATTAGATATTTTTGTTACTGGCTTGGCTGTACAGATCTTGTGTGGAACTAAACTATTTCAAACTTGACTTTTTATTAATTCAAACTAGGGGGCAACTCCTCAGGGGGCATGGGGGCGGAGCCCCATCGAGCCGTAGGCGAGTCTATAATATATACAGCCCCATGTGTAACTGACTCACTCACTCACTGATGATAGGAAAGTCCTGAAGCCATCGTTGAAGCTAGACACTTGAAATTTGGCATGGACATTCTTTGAGATGTTTCAATTTAGGGAAAATTATAAAACTACAACTATTTTACTTTTAAACTATAAAAATCTAAAAAATATAGATTTGTCGGTAAAGTAGTTCAGCCGTATCGGCGTATATCACCGCGTGGTATCGTAGATCACTTTGATGATAGGAAAGTCCTGAAGCCATCGTTGAAGCTAGACACTTGAAATTTGGGCATGGACATTCTTTGAGATGTTTCAATTTAGGGAAAATTATAAAACTACAACTTTTTTACTTTTAAACTATAAAAAATCTAAAAAATATAGATTGTCGGTAAAGTAGTTCAGCCGTACCGGCGTATATCACCGCGTGGTATCGTAGATCACTTTGCAGGTTTAGTTCTCGCTCGTGTTTAAATGATCTCTTTCAACTACACCCGTGTTTGATACTAGCATTGTATTTCTTACAGATATGAACGTCTTTAAATGAATGATAATGTTTTTGAGGTTCTCGTCTTGTATTCAATTTATTATAGATCATTTATTCAGATACACACTAGAGTATCCTTTCGGCCGAATTTCGCACTAAATGAATTTTGCTGTGAAGCTTGAGCTGTGATCTTAACGAAACATTTTTTGATTAATTTGTATGATCTCTTTCAACTACACCCGTGTTTGATACTAGCATTGTATTTCTTACAGATATGAAGGTCTTTTTATGAACGATTATGTTTTTGAGAATTTTAACAACTGATGATCAAAACATATAGGTATTTATGTTAGGTTCTCGTCTTGTATTCAATTTATTTTAGATTATTTATTCAAATACACACTAGAGTATCCTTCGGCCGAATTTCGCACTACATGAATCGCACTACATGAATTTTGCTGTGAAGCTTGAGCTGTGATCTTAACGAAACATTTTTTGATTAATTTGTACAATACTTAATAGACAGTTAATTATTATCTTTATGTTTGATTTGTATTCAGTGTCCTATATTAGATTTTTTTACACACTTAAAAATATGTTTTGAGAATGTTCAAATAAGTATTGATCAAAAAGAACCGATTTAAATGTTAGGTTCTCGTTTCATTTTCACCTCATTTTAGATTACTAATTCAAATTCACCCCAGGTTACGCTTTCGGCCGAATTTCGAATTCAATGAATTTACGGTGTAGTTCGAGCCGTGATCTTAACGTAATATACTTCTATTACTTTGTACAACAATTAATAGGCAGTTATTTATCTTTCTGTTTTATTTATATTCAGTATTTTACATTATATTTTAATACACACTTAAAATATGTTTTTGAGAATGTTTAAATGAATATTGAACAAAAAAAAAAAAACAGATTTAAATGTTAGGTTCTCGTTTATTTTTTCCCTTATTTTAGATTACTAATTCAGATTCACCCCAGGTTACACTTTCGGCCGAATTCCGCATTCAATGAATTTACTGAGTAGCTCGTTCCGTGATCATAACGTAATATACTTCTATTACTTTGTACAATAATTAATAGACAGTTAATTATTATCTTTCTGTTTTATTTATATTCAGTATTTTACATTATATTTTAATACACACTTAAAATATGTTTTTGAGAATGTTTAAATGAATATTGAACAAAAAAAAACAGATTTAAATGTTAGGTTCTCGTTTATTTTTTCCCTTATTTTAGATTACTAATTCAGATTCACCCCAGGTTACACTTTCGGCCGAATTTCGCATTCAATGAATTTACTAAATAGCTCATTCCGTGATCATAACGTAATATACTTCTATTACTTTGTACAATAATTAATAGACAGTTAATTATTATCTTTCTGTTTTATTTATATTCAGTATTTTACATTATATTTTAATACACACTTAAAATATGTTTTTGAGAATGTTTAAATGAGTATTGAACAAAAAGAACAGATTTAAATGTTAGGTTCTCGTTTCATTTTTTCCTTATTTTAGATTACTAATTCAGATTCACCCCAGGTTACACTCTCGGTCGAATTTCGCATTCAATGAATTTACTGTGTAGTTCGTGCCGTGATCTTAACGTAATATACTTCTATTACTCTGTACAATAATTAATAGACAGTTAATTATTATCCTTCTGTTGTAATTATATTCAGTGTTTTACATTATATTTTAATACACACTTAAAATATGTTTTTGAGAATTTTTAAATGACCTTTGATCAAAACAAACAGGTTTTTATGAATAAATTATTATTTCATAGGTCTCGATTTTATATTCTTATAATTGGTAATTTGTAGTAGTAGGGTTTTTTTGCGGATCAACCCCGTTTTTATTCTTTCCTATTATTTTGTTTTCATGTTATTTAATTCTTGTTTTCGCTCATTGATTTGAATGTTATACGCTATTTCAGTGATTTAAACGTTTTTCTTCTATCTCCTGAAATTTACAAGTTTTTATTTGAGTTGGGTGAGGCATGGGATTATGTCAATTTTTCCATAATTGTATCTCTATTTAGTACCAGGTTAACCGAGCCCTGCTGGTTGGTTTTAATTGACTTTTGTTATAGTGTCAATGTAATCAAGCTATTAAATCTACACCAGACTCTTCACAGCTAACAGCTGTTAAAAAACTGCTTAAAATTTATGTTCCTTTATGTTTGTTTACTTTTAGTTGTTATTTCGTTACCAAAATAGCAACCTATAAGACCAATGTCAAAAATAACGATTTTTAAACTTAAATTTAGACCAACTTCGATTTTTCCTGTGACTGAGGCTGTTTCTAAACTTAATTTTGGGCCAAAACACTCTTAAGCGCAAAGTTTAAGCAAAATTTAAAAGCTACATTTCGAGATCGTGGAACACACATCCCTTCAGACATAGCTCGTATTATATTATAGGATATGATACACAAAATTTATAGAAATTTAAAACTTTATATTTAGCTACCGATCAGAGAAATATTTGTTACCATAACTACTACTATTAAATATAATGATAGCAACAACAACAACTATAACTCTTTTAATTGAAATTTATTTTCAACTAACACAACAACAATCGTCTAATCTAAAGTATATATTTTTACCAGCATAACACCTAAAATATTTACTTAAATAATTATAAATTCACAGCTCAAAACTATTAAACGAATTCTAATTACGAAGGGGTTTTAAAACCGATTCATATGAGTTTTTTTTTAAAGCTTTGTTTACTATTAATTGTGAATTTTGTGTATTTGACGGTTTTGTTACTGTCTTGACTGTGCAGTTCTTCCGTGGAAGTAACGTATTTTAAACTCGACTTTTTATTAATTTACGAATTTAGGGCAACCCCTAGCGGGGGGGGGGGGTCTAGCCTGTTCGGTACTTGAGACTAAGAGCAATTAACAAATTTGGGGCACTATAAGGGGGCATGGGGGCGGAGCCCCCATCGAGCCGCAGGCGAGTCCATAATATATACAGCCCCATGTGTAACTGACTCACTGATGATAGTAATGTCCTGAAGCGACCGTTTAAGATAGAGACTTGAAATTTGGCATGTACATTCTTTGAGATGTTTCAATTTAAGGAAAATCATAAAACTACGATTTTTTTACTTTTAAACTATAAAAAAGTTAAAAAAATATAGATTTGTCGGTAACGTAGTTCAGCCGTGTGAGCGTATATCACCGTTTGGGTAACGTAGATCACTTTGCAGGTTTAGTTCTCGCTCGTGTTTAATTGATCTCTTTCAACTACACCCGTGTTTGATACAAATATTGTATTTCATGTAAACATAAACATCTCTATGTAGACGACGGTGTTTCGATGCATTGAGAGGGGGTTATTTCACCAGGGTAATACTCGCTTTGATTTATACAGTATTATGCCCAAAAACTACAAATTTTCATCTTTCAAATTATAAAAATACCAAGGTGTCGGTAAGGAAGTACGTTGGTTCTTAAAGATATTATAGTAATATGGAGCGCTATTATAGTCGCTTAGTTCTCGCTTGTATTTAAATGATGTCTTTTAACTACACCTCTTCCTGATAATTACTCTCAATTGGGTGAATAGTTGTTTGCGTATGGTTTTCCTTCTGATTGCTGTGTTATTATTGAAAATGAAGTTTACTGAATTGAAAGCATATATTTACACTTAGGTTATGTCCGCTTTGATTTCTATAGTAATTTTAAATTAAGGTCGCTTAATTCTTGGTTGTATTTAAATTATGTCTTTTAACCACACCTGTTCCTGATGAAGTTTTCGTGACAGTTTTGCAGAGCAGTGACCTTAAACGTTAGATAAACTACGTTAGTGCAAATTTCAGTTTACAGTATATTGTAATATAGCTGTAACTGTAATATAACATTTGTTTTAAGGTTGTTGAAATAAATTTAATGCACTTACTCTAAAGTAATACGAAAATGTTGATTGAAATGTGAGGTTCTCGTTCGTTTTATTTAAATTCATTTGTTCATACTGGCTATTCTTTTGAGAGACGATTGAGCGTAGTGCTGGAATACTTTGTTACAATATTATATTATTAATTTTAACATTACTATGGTGAGCTCTACGAATATTGTGCAAATACTTTAAACATATTATTTTAGTACTGCATATTTTTTGCCTTAGTAACGCCCGTAAAGTAAATGATTAATTGCTAAAAATATTTTAGGTCTTACTACATTTTCTAGACTTTAGTCTTCTCATGCTGGAAAATTTCTTGTAGGTTTTCGCACAAAAAAACCCTAAGACAGTAATTATTCTTAATTTTCTACTATTTGTATGCTGTCTCTCTATATGAATCCCCAGATTGAATATAGCGCTTCAGTTGATCGTTCTGGCGCAGTTTTACTTTGAATGTTGAACGTGTCCCAACACGTTTGACATCCGGTCTTTGACCTATTTGCTGCCGTCCAATCAGGCTTAGATTTTAGTTTAGGAAACGATTGAACATATCAAGTTATAGAACGATTGAACTTTCCATTCTTACCTTGGCTAACGTTTACCTACTTCCGACGTTTTTTAAACCATCTACATATCTGATGACCTATCAGGCTGAGAAATATTATAATAACCAATTGAATTAAACTCAATAGTAATTTTTCTCGCTGCCACTTTGTCCGTCAAACTTCCTCAATGCAGTGCTCTCACCTTAAGTCTCGATTAACCCTATTATTGTAGTAATTTCAAACTATTCTATACTTATCAATTATTGTAACTCTTTCAGTATATTTTAATTTAACCGTTAATCCTTTTTTTGGCTATTATTTCACAATTGGTTTTTTTTACTACCATTGGTTGAAAATGCATAATGTACGTCGATTTTATGGTTCTTAAGTTGCAACTTTCTTCATTTTAAGGCTATACAGGGTTAGGCAAAAGTCTGGATACCCCCAGTTAACTTTTTAACGCGTTGCAGTAGGAAAACCAAACTCGGCACATGTTTACAACATCAAAAACTGCACTTTTTCATCAACTACACAACTTTGCCCCTGCCCCCAAAATGGGGTATTTTGGGGGCAGCCCCAAATTTTCAAATGTAAACCCCTATCGAGTGACCCCTCATTTTAAACGGTTTATCAAGAGAAATTAAATGGCGCAAACCGGAGGTCGATATCTCATCTCTAACCAAAATGGCAGCCATTTCAAAATTTGACATGGGCAAGCAAGTATAAGTATGGACACCCCCAATTAATTTTTTAACACGTTGCAGTAGGAAAACCAAACTCGGCACATGTTTACAACATTAATAACTGCACTTTTTCATCAACTACACAACTTTGCCCCTGCCCCCAAAATGGGGTATTTTGGGGGCAGTCCCAAATTTTCAAATGTAAACCCCTATTGAGTGACCCCTCATTTTAAACGGTTTATCAAGAGAAATTGAATGGCACAAACCGGATGTCGATATCTCATCTCTAACCAAAATGGCAGCCATTTTAAAATTCGAGAAAGGTAAATTGACTTTACATTAAATCAGAAAATAGCTTTTTTAGAATCGAGAATATCTGGAATTATTTTAGAATTGAACCTACTAGTTCATTTCTGCTATTAGGTTCAATTCTAAAATAATTCAAGAAATTATAAATTCCAAAAAGCTATTTTCCGATTTAATTTTAACAAATGTAAATTTACCCTTCTCGAATTTTAAAATGGCTGCCATTTTGGTTAGAGATGAGATATCGACATCCAATTTGTGCCATTCAATTTCTCTTGATAAACCGTTTAAAATGAGGGGTCACTCGATAGGGGTTTACATTTGAAAATTTGGGGCTGCCCCCAAAATACCCCATTTTGGGGGCAGGGGCAAAGTTGTGTAGTTGATGAAAAAGTGCAGTTTTTGATGTTGTAAACATGTGCCGAGTTTGGTTTTCCTACTGCAACGTGTTAAAAAATTAATTGGGGGTGTCCATACTTATACTTGCTTGCCCATGTCAAATTTTGAAATGGCTGCCATTTTGGTTAGGGGTGAGATATCGACCTCCGGTTTGCGCCATTTAATTTCTCTTGATAAACCGTTTAAAATGAGGGGTCACTCGATAGGGGTTTACATTTGAAAATTTGGGGCTGCCCCCAAAATACCCCATTTTGGGGGCAGGGGCAAAATTGTGTAGTTGATGAAAAAGTGCCGTTTTTGATTTTGTAAACATGTGCCGAGTTTGGTTTTCCTACTGCAACGCGTTAAAAAGTTAACTGGGGGTATCCAGACTTTTGCCTAACCCTGTATAAAGACTTTAAGACTTCATGATTATAGTACCTAATACCCTGTGATCTATTACATACTACTAGGGCTCTATTTTTATTAATTTTATGAACAAATATATATAACATTTAAAATTTTTAAACTAATAATTGCTGATTTTGAATGATAAAATTGTTATCGTTTCTCTATATGGTACATATATGATTCCTGCGTTTCTTGGCCACCCTGTGGCGGAACTGAAGCATCTTAGCCTATACCATTTTTTAAAATTTCAAATATCTTGATTTTACCCCGTTTTTCTTCTATTACATACAACGATCCTCTATATAAACTTATAATTTTATTCCAATTTTATCTTTTCAGAATACAGCTATTATTACCTCAATCATGTGCAATCATAATCGTATCTCCAAATTTTTACACAACAACTTTTGAGCATGACTATTTACATAGTTCATTAATATTTCACAACTCCATTATATTTTTTTACGAATTAAGGGGGGAGTGGGATTATACTATGAGCCGTGAGCAAATTTCAAAGCTTATTATTATTTATTGTGAGTAGTGTGTATTGGCGGCTTCTGTTACTGCCGTTGTAGTTGAGCCCTCAACTAGCCTATTCATTGTATGAGGTTTTGACAGTAATTTAGGGAATTGGGGCAACCAATTATTGGGTTGGACCCTCCATCAAGCATAACACCTAGAATATTTACATAAATAATATTTATCTCAGAGCTCAATTTTTTTAAACTATTTACTAAGGAGGAGTATTAAAACCTACTAATAGGAGATTATTAAAGCATTTTTTACTATTGATTGTGAATTTAGAGTATTAGATATTTTTGTTACTGGCTTGGCTGTACAGATCTTGTGTGGAACTAAACTATTTCAAACTTGACTTTTTATTAATTCAAACTAGGGGGCAACTCCTCAGGGGGCATGGGGGCGGAGCCCCCATCGAGCCGTAGGCGAGTCTATAATATATACAGCCCCATGTGTAACTGACTCACTCACTCACTGATGATAGGAAAGTCCTGAAGCCATCGTTGAAGCTAGACACTTGAAATTTGGCATGGACATTCTTTGAGATGTTTCAATTTAGGGAAAATTATAAAACTACAACTATTTTACTTTTAAACTATAAAAAATCTAAAAAATATAGATTTGTCGGTAAAGTAGTTCAGCCGTATCGGCGTATATCACCGCGTGGTATCGTAGATCACTTTGATGATAGGAAAGTCCTGAAGCCATCGTTGAAGCTAGACACTTGAAATTTGGCATGGACATTCTTTGAGATGTTTCAATTTAGGGAAAATTATAAAACTACAACTTTTTTACTTTTAAACTATAAAAAATCTAAAAAATATAGATTGTCGGTAAAGTAGTTCAGCCGTACCGGCGTATATCACCGCGTGGTATCGTAGATCACTTTGCAGGTTTAGTTCTCGCTCGTGTTTAAATGATCTCTTTCAACTACACCCGTGTTTGATACTAGCATTGTATTTCTTACAGATATGAACGTCTTTAAATGAATGATAATGTTTTTGAGGTTCTCGTCTTGTATTCAATTTATTATAGATCATTTATTCAGATACACACTAGAGTATCCTTTCGGCCGAATTTCGCACTAAATGAATTTTGCTGTGAAGCTTGAGCTGTGATCTTAACGAAACATTTTTTGATTAATTTGTATGATCTCTTTCAACTACACCCGTGTTTGATACTAGCATTGTATTTCTTACAGATATGAAGGTCTTTTTATGAACGATTATGTTTTTGAGAATTTTTAACAACTGATGATCAAAACATATAGGTATTTATGTTAGGTTCTCGTCTTGTATTCAATTTATTTTAGATTATTTATTCAAATACACACTAGAGTATCCTTCGGCCGAATTTCGCACTACATGAATCGCACTACATGAATTTTGCTGTGAAGCTTGAGCTGTGATCTTAACGAAACATTTTTTGATTAATTTGTACAATACTTAATAGACAGTTAATTATTATCTTCATGTTTGATTTGTATTCAGTGTCCTATATTAGATTTTTTTACACACTTAAAAATATGTTTTTGAGAATGTTCAAATAAGTATTGATCAAAAAGAACCGATTTAAATGTTAGGTTCTCGTTTCATTTTCACCTCATTTTAGATTACTAATTCAAATTCACCCCAGGTTACGCTTTCGGCCGAATTTCGAATTCAATGAATTTACGGTGTAGTTCGAGCCGTGATCTTAACGTAATATACTTCTATTACTTTGTACAACAATTAATAGGCAGTTATTTATCTTTCTGTTTTATTTATATTCAGTATTTTACATTATATTTTAATACACACTTAAAATATGTTTTTGAGAATGTTTAAATGAATATTGAACAAAAAAAAAAACAGATTTAAATGTTAGGTTCTCGTTTATTTTTTCCCTTATTTTAGATTACTAATTCAGATTCACCCCAGGTTACACTTTCGGCCGAATTCCGCATTCAATGAATTTACTGAGTAGCTCGTTCCGTGATCATAACGTAATATACTTCTATTACTTTGTACAATAATTAATAGACAGTTAATTATTATCTTTCTGTTTTATTTATATTCAGTATTTTACATTATATTTTAATACACACTTAAAATATGTTTTTGAGAATGTTTAAATGAATATTGAACAAAAAAAAACAGATTTAAATGTTAGGTTCTCGTTTATTTTTTCCCTTATTTTAGATTACTAATTCAGATTCACCCCAGGTTACACTTTCGGCCGAATTTCGCATTCAATGAATTTACTAAATAGCTCATTCCGTGATCATAACGTAATATACTTCTATTACTTTGTACAATAATTAATAGACAGTTAATTATTATCTTTCTGTTTTATTTATATTCAGTATTTTACATTATATTTTAATACACACTTAAAATATGTTTTTGAGAATGTTTAAATGAGTATTGAACAAAAAGAACAGATTTAAATGTTAGGTTCTCGTTTCATTTTTTCCTTATTTTAGATTACTAATTCAGATTCACCCCAGGTTACACTCTCGGTCGAATTTCGCATTCAATGAATTTACTGTGTAGTTCGTGCCGTGATCTTAACGTAATATACTTCTATTACTCTGTACAATAATTAATAGACAGTTAATTATTATCCTTCTGTTGTAATTATATTCAGTGTTTTACATTATATTTTAATACACACTTAAAATATGTTTTTGAGAATTTTTAAATGACCTTTGATCAAAACAAACAGGTTTTTATGAATAAATTATTATTTCATAGGTCTCGATTTTATATTCTTATAATTGGTAATTTGTAGTAGTAGGGTTTTTTTGCGGATCAACCCCGTTTTTATTCTTTCCTATTATTTTGTTTTCATGTTATTTAATTCTTGTTTTCGCTCATTGATTTGAATGTTATACGCTATTTCAGTGATTTAAACGTTTTTCTTCTATCTCCTGAAATTTACAAGTTTTTATTTGAGTTGGGTGAGGCATGGGATTATGTCAATTTTTCCATAATTGTATCTCTATTTAGTACCAGGTTAACCGAGCCCTGCTGGTTGGTTTTAATTGACTTTTGTTATAGTGTCAATGTAATCAAGCTATTAAATCCACACCAGACTCTTCACAGCTAACAGCTGTTAAAAAAACTGCATAAAATTTATGTTCCTTTATTTTTGTTTACTTTTAGTTGTTATTTCGTTACCAAAATAGCAACCTATAAGACCAATGTTAAAAATAACGATTTTTAAACTTAAATTTAGACCAACTCCGATTTTTCCTGTGACTGAGGCTGTTTCTAAACTTAATTTTGGGCCAAAACACTCTTAAGCGCAAAGTTTAAGCTAACAGCTGTTAAAAAAACTGCATAAAATTTATGTTCCTTTATTTTTGTTTACTTTTAGTTGTTATTTCGTTACCAAAATAGCAACCTATAAGACCAATGTTAAAAATAACGATTTTTAAACTTAGAGAATGTTTAAATGAATATTGAACAAAAAAAAACAGATTTAAATGTTAGGTTCTCGTTTATTTTTTCCCTTATTTTAGATTACTAATTCAGATTCACCCCAGGTTACACTTTCGGCCGAATTTCGCATTCAATGAATTTACTAAATAGCTCATTCCGTGATCATAACGTAATATACTCCTATTACTTTGTACAATAATTAATAGACAGTTAATTATTATCTTTCTGTTTTATTTATATTCAGTATTTTACATTATATTTTAATACACACTTAAAATATGTTTTTGAGAATGTTTAAATGAGTATTGAACAAAAAGAACAGATTTAAATGTTAGGTTCTCGTTTCATTTTTTCCTTATTTTAGATTACTAATTCAGATTCACCCCAGGTTACACTCTCGGTCGAATTTCGCATTCAATGAATTTACTGTGTAGTTCGTGCCGTGATCTTAACGTAATATACTTCTATTACTCTGTACAATAATTAATAGACAGTTAATTATTATCCTTCTGTTGTAATTATATTCAGTGTTTTACATTATATTTTAATACACACTTAAAATATGTTTTTGAGAATTTTTAAATGACCTTTGATCAAAACAAACAGGTTTTTATGAATAAATTATTATTTCATAGGTCTCGATTTTATATTCTTATAATTGGTAATTTGTAGTAGTAGGGTTTTTTTGCGGATCAACCCCGTTTTTATTCTTTCCTATTATTTTGTTTTCATGTTATTTAATTCTTGTTTTCGCTCATTGATTTGAATGTTATACGCTATTTCAGTGATTTAAACGTTTTTCTTCTATCTCCTGAAATTTACAAGTTTTTATTTGAGTTGGGTGAGGCATGGGATTATGTCAATTTTTCCATAATTGTATCTCTATTTAGTACCAGGTTAACCGAGCCCTGCTGGTTGGTTTTAATTGACTTTTGTTATAGTGTCAATGTAATCAAGCTATTAAATCCACACCAGACTCTTCACAGCTAACAGCTGTTAAAAAAACTGCATAAAATTTATGTTCCTTTATTTTTGTTTACTTTTAGTTGTTATTTCGTTACCAAAATAGCAACTTATAAGACCAATGTTAAAAATAACGATTTTTAAACTTAAATTTAGACCAACTCCGATTTTTCCTGTGACTGAGGCTGTTTCTAAACTTAATTTTGGGCCAAAACACTCTTAAGCGCAAAGTTTAAGCTAACAGCTGTTAAAAAAACTGCATAAAATTTATGTTCCTTTATTTTTGTTTACTTTTAATTGTTATTTCGTTACCAAAATAGCAACCTATAAGACCAATGTTAAAAATAACGATTTTTAAACTTAAATTTAGACCAACTTCGATTTTTCCTGTGACTGAGGCTGTTTCTAAACTTAATTTTGTGCCAAAACACTCTTAAGCGCAAAGTTTAAGCAAAATCTAACAGCTACATTTCGAGATCGTGGAACACACATCCCTTCAGACATAGCTCGTATTATATTATAGGATATGATACACAAAATTTATAGAAATTTAAAACTTTATATTTAGCTACCGATCAGAGAAATATTTGTTACCATAACTACTACTATTAAATATAATGATAGCAACAACAACTATAACTCTTTTAATTGAAATTTCTTTTCAACTAACACAACAACAATTGTCTAATCTAAAGTATATATTTTTACCAGCATAACACCTAAAATATTTACATAAATAATTATAAATTCACAGCTCAAAACTTTTAAACCAATTCCAATTACGAAGGGGTTTTAAAACCGATTCATATGAGTTTTGTAAAAGCTTTGTTTACTATTAATAGTGAATTTTGTGTATTTGACGGTTTTGTTACTGTCTTGACTGTGCAGTTCTTCCGTGGAACTAACGTATTTTAAACTCGAATTTTTATTAATTTACGAATTAAGGGCAAACCCTAGCGGGGGGGGTCTAGCCTGTTCGGTAATTGAGACTAAGAGCAATTAACAAATTTGGGGCAACCCTATAAGGGGGCATGGGGGCGGAGCCCCCATCGAGCCGTAGGCGAGTCTAAATTATATACTCCCGAATGTGTAACTGACTCATCGGGGTATCAGAAATTCGTCAAATGTCGGTAAAGTAGATCTCCTATATATCACTTACTACAGAGTGATTCCCAAGCGAGAACTAAACTTACCGACCTGTATTATTGAGAAAATTGCCAACATACTGGGAGTCGCGGATTACCGAAACACCCTTTTTAAGAAATTTTATAACAATAACCAATTGTGCCTTTATAGGTAAAGCGGTCTATCCACCGAGAGTAATTTCAATGTACAGGGTGTATCTGAAATTACCTCTCCAGACCGGAAGTCGCTGATGTCAAATACAACCCTCACTTTAAATAATTTTTTTTTAGTTTTACACGGTTTTTAAGAAAACTTTACAATTTGACCTTGTACGCGTAATTTTAGCAGTTTATTGAATATTTGAGGTTGAAATTTAGATTTTCCTCATTTTTCTCTGAGCATTTTAGGTTAAGCAAAAATGTCTCGGCACAAAAATGTCTTAGACTCTTTTAAATACGTTTCCAACAAAAATTGTCAGTTTGATCAAAAATTTTTTTTTATTAAATTTACAACATGACGGAGATTAATGAACATGTATTTAAATGTTTAGTAAAACTAATCACGTGATAATTGATGTTTTATGATGGTATATTATTTTAAATGAGGTTCTTAGACATTTACATGTTTGGTAAGTTCTGTTATATGTAAAATGTTCAGACATAATATATGTTAAATTTTCCCCAGTTAAAAAAATAATGTCATGCTATTTATTATTCTAAATCAGTATGATTAGGGTTTAAAATATTAAATTTTAAAGTTGCTTCAAAATTACGTCTGGTCCCCTCTGTATTGAAATCAGTGTCAATCAACAGAGCAAAATATGTTTACCTACAACGGCACAATTGGTTTTTTTGTTTTTTTTTTTTTTTGTACAATTTTAAAAGAGGTGCAAGGTTGGTATGGGACACCCGTCAAGACAGTATCATATTTGCATGATAGTCCTCCCAAAAATTGGTTCTTTATTTGGGATGGCACTTAATTTCTAACGAACTCATTAGGAAGTACATCATTGACTTTACCTGATAGCATGCTAATTTAAATTTTTCAATTCAACTAAAATTTTAACTATAATAGCAGATTACAAAATTGATTTATCTTTTAGTGCGTACTAAGTTAATGTTTAATTTAAAAGGGTGGCAGTACAGTATTTTCATTTAAAATAAAAAAGCTTTTTTATTTCCTGCCCCAGAAAACTATCTGATTTCAAAATTTAGCGACCAAACATTTTTACCCAAAATAAATATGACATTATTTTTTTCTACTCTAGCGGCCAAATTATAACATCTAAAGCAATCCTCGCGAACATCTTTCAAGTTACTACAAGTTTGGTTCTATGAATTTTTGCCCCCCAGTCCACACAATTAAACATAATTAAATGTTTATTTATTTTTGCGGGGAATTTTACCCCATGTAGACGTATTTTACTCAGAACCTTCACTTTGCACATAGACATATCTTGCACAGTACCAATATCAATTAAATTATCAAACTTAAAAATTAAATGATGATTTTCAATATCACGTATTCTTCTTTTGACTGTGAGTCGGAACGAATTGCTATATCAAGCAACTGATTGTTTTACTTTGATTGTTATTTACTGACCTGGTCCTACGGCTAAAACATACGTCCTTTGATGTGTATGGTAATTTTAATATTTTAACCATTATTTAACATAGGTTTGTTAGTAACTACTGTATTATTGTATTTAGAAGCTTGAAGTTTTTTTATTTGCCTTGACAGTAATTTTTTAGGAAATTAGGTAAATTTAAAAGTTTTACACCATTAAAAACTGAAATGAAGGAATTGTAATGAATGCCAAAATTACGTTATGTATTTATCATTGAATCTTCAATATTACTGGATCGTTATGTTATTCCCTGGAATTTCAACACAACTAATTGAAGGATAGTAACTGAATAGTATTTTTGTAAATAAAAGGGGTTTTTGGCAAGTTTTATCCACTTTGTTAAGATTTCCAATTATTTTGTTTTAATGGAATTTTTCATTGTTTTCGATGATCTACTGCACATTTTTATGCAGTTAATCCATTTAATTTTTTTCATATATTTATTTATACGTATTTTATAATTTTAAGTAAATACTTATACAATATGAATGTTCAATATTACAGGATCGTTATGTTATTCCCTGGAATTTCAACACAACTAATTGAAGGATAGTAACTGAATAGTATTTTTGTAATTAAAAGGGGTTTTTGGCAAGTTTTATCCACTTTGTTAAGATTTCCAATTATTTTGTTTTAATGGAATTTTTCATTGTTTTCGATTATCTACTGCACATTTTTATGCAGTTTATCCATTTAAATTTTTCATATATTTATTTATACGTATTTTATAATTTTAAGTAAATACTTATACAATACCTACATAATAAATTTATTCACAACTCCATTAACCTTTATAGAATTCGGGGGAATTAGGGTGGGGATTTGGGGAAAGAGTCTCTAAAAACGAGCCGTAGGCGAATATATTTTCATTCCTTAGATTGAGTTAGTTGCATAAGTTCAAATTTAGGTTATTTCTGCAGACGTGGAAGTTAATTTATGTTATAAATAAATGACAAACTCATTTATTTTGCTATTTTGCTCATTTACAAACTCTTATATTTACTGTATATGTATTCTGTTCATTATATGTGACTTAAACAACAATTAACGAATTTCTGGGCAACCCCTGAGGGGGCATGGGGGCGGAGCCCCCATCGAGCCGTAGGCGAGTCTAAATTATTTACTCCCGCATGTGTAACTCATTGGGGTATCAGAAATTCGTAGTGTCGGTAAGGCAGATTAAGGGGTAATGTAGTACATCCGTGGTAACGTAGATCACTTAACAGGTTTAGTTCTCGTACTTATATTATTGAACAAATTTAACTAGGCTCTACTAAGTTTTTAGGAAACGTAAGGTTCCCAGGGACCCAGCCCAATATAAAATAATATCAAGTTCCATATACATATATATACAATTGAGATTTTCATCGTGTCTTGCCCAGTTTTCCCAAGGCAAATTTATGGAATAACGTTATAGTACCCAATTTAGGTAATATTAAAAAATAATATTTCAACATATTGCTGCATCTCATTTGACAAGTCATTGTTTACAGTTGGTTTTTCTTAATTTTAGATGTGTAGCGACCACGTAGTTCTACAAGAAATGTGAAATTAATTTGGTTTTTCTGCCCTAGCCAGAAAAACGGTTGCGCCCATCAAATATCTTAGCGAACATATTTTATTTTACTACAACTTTGTTTCTAATATACCTAAGCCGATACATAGAGCTTAAAGTAGTAATTCATAATTAATGCCAGTTTATATTGTGTGTTTAATTTAACGTTTTGTTGATCGTTAACCCTCCAGTATGTTTTTGAAGTTTACTTATTTATTTATGTGAGGGGTTTACCACATGTATATAGACGTAATTTTTTTCATAAGTACAGTAATACTTTTTAGATCCTTAAAATTGTGCACGCACACATCTTGGACAGCACCGATACCAATAAAAGTATCAAACATAAACAATAACTGTGATGATTGCCAATATTATGTCTTTTTATTTTACCTGTTAGGCGGAACTGATTGTTTTAAAATTGATTGTTAGGCAACTGATTGTTTTACATTGCTTGTTACTAAGTGATGTTTTACATTGTTTGTTCCTAACTTACCAAAAACTTTGGTTTCCGACTATTTGCTGTAAATTGGCTATGTTTAGACAATATTTGCCATACTTTAGTCAGTAACTACAGTAATATTGTATTGAGATCTTGAAGTTTAGTATTAACTAACACAAAGTCCACTATATTTAGAAGTTTAACACTCTTAAAACTTTGAACAGAGCTTGAAGTAGGGAACCTTTTTCCTGATATAAAGGTTTTTATTGTTTTTATAAATCTACTGCAAAACATTCCATTAACTTTAGCTGATTTTAATACCTATGTAGCTGATTTTGCATCTTGCTTCCCCATAAGCTTGAATTTTTGTATTTATTTAGCTTGACAGTGATATTGAAGGAAATTCACTATTTTTAAAAGTTAACCACTCGGAAAAATTGAACTTAATAAAATTATAATTATTGCCAGCTAAATTTATGTGTTTCTCTCTTATCTGTTGAATATGAACGGATTTCTCTGTTACATTACATATACTGTTAAAGTATAGATTGTTTGTGAATTAGTGACATAAATCTAACTTTTAGACCTTTCACTTTTTATCGTATCTCAAATCGTTGTTTTAAGACAGATTTGCAACTTTTATTAGCACTGAATTTCATATAACTTGTTAGTAGAGCCAACTACAGTTATATTGTATTTGAGGTACGAATTTTGCATTGACTGAACTTGTAAAATATCCCTGAAACTTCAACGGAATTTAAGGGAAGTGACTAGAATAACTATATAATAAATTATTATTTCACAACGTCCATTTTTATTTCCTAACGAATATTTTTGTGTGTGAATAATAGGGGTCTTTGGCGGGTACCAAACCTTTTTTCATGTTTACCTGTTTTTGTTTCTGTAAAATTATTTATTTCCTCATTGATCTTTTGAAATATTTTATTTAGTTTATTCATTCTACATTGTCATATATTTTATTAAGTTTATTTCACCCTTTTTGTGCTAGGAGGGTGAGGCAAGGCATTGCTTCAAATCCCCCGACGATTCGTTTACTACAGTATAGTTGCTTTTTAAATCCATAATAATTTCAATTTCAAATATTATGGGGAAATCTTAAACGTTTGAGACTTGGTAGACTACAAACTAATACGGTGAACACAACAAGGGGGTATGGAAGCGAAGGCCTCAACTAGCCTGTTCAGTGCTTGCGATTTTTACAGCAATATATGAATAGGGGCAACTAATTATGGGGCAAGGGGGTAGAGCCTCCATCCAACATAATACCTAGAATATTTGTGTGGTTGATTATGATTTTACAACTCTCTCAATTTTACGAATTAAGAGGAACGAGGGAGTGGTTCTAAAAACTAGCTATTGGCTATTTTCAAAGCTTTTAGCGAATTTCCCTATAGAGAATACGCTATTACGGTAGTAGCCATGGTGAGACCTAAGCCCGGGACCACTTTACTTTTTCATTTTGAGGTCCCCAGAAAAAAAAAAACAATTCGTTAATTTTCATATATGTGAATGTCCGTAGTACTGTCCGATTTTGATGAAATTTGGTATGAAGGTGTAAGACCAGGTCTATTTTCATGAGTCCGTCACGCATATTTATTGACATAACTTAGTAACATTTAGTATGTACATTCACTAGGTAGGGTTTAACTGATATTTGATTAGAACACCCATGTGGCGGCAAACCTACATACTCACCCCCATGGGGTTTATTGGGAATAATAAAAAGTGTCGAATATTGATACAATTAGATTTATACCTTACTCAACCATCACTCTATCTGACAACAAACATTTTTTAACAACATCCCATGGCAATAAACCAACATACACATTCCTATGGTAACTATGGGGAAAATACGAAATATTAAATTCCTTTGGAAATTTGCTGACTACGCAGGTCTGCTGAGACGGGGGTATTTATTATTGTTGATCATATGTAGTGCTTACTAGCCGGCTTTCTTACTGTCTTGGTGGACCAGTTTTTTGGTGGAACTAACCTGCTTCAACTCGACTTTTTAGTAATTTACGAATTTCGGACAACCCCTAAGGGGGGCATGGGGGCGGAGCCCCCATCGAGCAGCAGGCGAGTCTAGTACATACAATTAAAAGTACATCTTATATATTAAGGTAACTATCGTATGAATATTTTTTCATTTAGTTTATTTAATGCGACATTCTACGTATTCATTATAATTTGAATAACCATAAAATAGTAAATAGGTCGTACCTGTCATAAAGCAAACTAATGTTGTATTGCAAAAAAATGTGTACCTAAAATATTAAATTAACAAAAACCGAGGGAACCTCAAGCCAAATATTACGATACTAATTGAAAAACTAGTTGACACTACAAAGAATTTATACTGTAATACAAAATATATAATTTAACAGCATACGCGCACAATATTGTTAAGGTGCAAAAGACGAGGGAACATTTTTAGTAAATTATATAGTTCTATCAAACTTTAGAAGTTTGAAAGTATAATAACAGTATGTAAAAACTATTCAATACTTTACAGCACTGGCCTCAGGTTTGTAAACTATACCAAAAAGTAAACGGGGATTTTTTTAATATAAAAGAGAATACTATAGAAAGTTTCTGTAAAATAATGGTGCAATTTCAATTTCCTATAAAGGCGCTCCATTTTCTAAAACTCCGAAAAATTTATATTGCAAGCATTTGAAAGGCCTTATCTTTCTCCTGTCGAAAAGCACATTATTACATTTCATATCCCGTATGATCAATTTAAAAATGAACAAATCGTCCCATTTCACTCTTTCAATTGAGTCAAAGCTTGCTCTCAAGAAATAAAGTAAGTCTATACATGTTTTATCCTAAACCGTATTCTAGCCATCGTTGAAATGTAAATTTAGGTTTTTTCACATCTAGAAAACCAGACCACGAAGATTAAAAATGTTGATACGTTACGTTGTGTGTTGAACCCAGTTCAGATTTTTAGTGATAGTCACAAAATATTTGGTCGTAAATTTTATTAATTCAAGACAAGTACCTATTCTTTGAAACAGAACTCAACCTTGAAACTACATTCCACGACCTCGTGTATGCCAATGTCATAGGTCATACCAGCTGTAAATTGTCTGATCACCGATTCACTTATAAAATTGGTACTACTGTTCTACTCATGGTATCGAAGTATTTATTTATTTAGTCACTGTTTTTTATCACGAGGCTCGGGCTTATGTTTCATAAGTTTTAGTGGGAATTTAAAAATAATTCGTGTACATAGTTATTTTATCATTTTCTATAGAAATTGACAGTTTGAACGTCATTAAATTCAGTTCTGTATATATTAATATTGAGTCAAATTTTTACATAGAATGTCGCTTGAGAAGGCAATCTTTGTTAGCTGCTATTGCGGCTCTCCCCCGGAGTCAGTCGCCCTGGCAGGAGTTTGTTGCTGAGGCTGTATTTCACCGCTAGACCATTGTCCGCCCAACATCATCCTCAAGTTGATGGTCATCCTTTAAGTGAGAATGTGTGTAGTCTTTGTACAACGGACTCCACTTCACTGCGCTATCTCTTGCCATTGTTATCAAGATACAATACGCCGTCCGTCATACATGTTTGTTTTCTCAGGATGTATCTTTAACGCATAGCTTATTATAAGATAACACGCCTTATTATGAAAGTAATTCAATAATGTGAAATGTCATAGTTAAATGAAAAATTTTTATAGTTACTTTGTGATTCCACAATGCTACATTGATTAATGAGAAAGAATTGAATTTTATAAACATTATCCTGTACCATGATACTTAGTCTTGGTCTTACAAATTTAGTTTCGTATGTTTCAGTAAAATGAAAGACAAAATCATCTATGAGTTACATCTCACGAAACAAATGTTATATGAAAACATTTCACCACGATAGGAAATACTATAAAGCTCCATTAAACACAGGTGAACGACCTTTCTTTACGATGGGTTTAAAGGGTAGGTGATATATTTAACAGCCTTTTAACTTCATGCCTTAAAACAATCTATAACAGTACATTTTATAAAAGAAATGTTGAGGATCCTAAATGTAGCTTTAACTTAGTACCTGATGTAAAACATCGTGCTCGAAACGGTTTTTAGTAGTCTTCATACATTTAATGTCGGAAATGGTTTCATTCAGCGTTAGACACGCCAATAAACATAGAAATAACACTTTTGGTACAAGGGATGAACACATTTATTCTACATACTAAATAATATCACCATTATAAAGGTGAAAATTATTAAAAATTTTAAATAAAATTTCACTTCCCGCCTAGGTTTAATGTTTTCATTATCTCATATTTTATAACTTTACTGATATTCAATTATAAATGTGAAAGCGTGGATGTTTGTTACGCTTTCATGCAAAAACTACTCGACAAATAATCATAAAACTTTGTACACATATTCTTGGAGGTATCAGAAGTAATATAGGATACTTTATATTTTAAAAGAATAATTTTTTATGAAAAATTAAAATATTTATTGGATAAAAATTTTAAATTTTAATAAATAATAAAATTCGTTTGTTGCTAAACAACAGATTCAATTAAAATTTCAATATAAGGTATTCCAGATATTTCTTATATGTATAGGATGAGCGTGACATCGAGTAAGCGTAGCGAACGAGCTAAACCTAACGGCAAGTAACGCGAGCTAAATAAAGCAGCAAAACTATAACGTTGAAGGGGGATCTTCACGATGTTTTACGGTTTGTAAAAATCTGGGCTTAAGTATACAGTCTGCAAGCCGTTTTTCGTTTACATTGCCCTTGTTTGTTTTGAGTAGGTAACCTATGTTTTTTAAGTTACATACAAAATTATCTTTAATATACTGTACAATAATTTAAATTGAAATATATAAATAAAAATACCATCCTGCTCGTAATGAGGTGTGGTTTTGACCATTGTGTGGGTCTAAGTATTTAGTTGACTATCCTATCGAGAGGCTGGACCAAGTGTGTTGGTCCAGTTGTCCAGTAATTATATATTATCCTATTATATTAAACGAGAAAGGTTTGTAGTGGGGTTTGTAATTATTTCGCGAAGTACAAGCGCTAGACCGTTCCGGATGGAAAATTACTATTCTTGGGTACAAAATAATGGTAGTTTAATTCTTCAAAACGCTCGAAATATTTAGTAAAATCGTTAATAAAAATCATTTTTCTCCATAAGAAAAGCATTGGAGCGATCACCTGATTATAAATTTTTTTCCGAAACGTAAGTCCCATGTTTTAACCATGTAGCCAGTTTGTGTATTAAAAACGAGAAAATTTCTTAGTTGTGTTGGGGGTTGGGCATAATCTTCAAAAGCACGAGTGGAAACCCAGTATTGAGCGATAAATTCTAGGGTATAAAATAACAGGTAGTTTAATTCATCAAAACACGAAAAACCTTGGATTACATAGTAAGATAATGAATCAAATTTTTGCCCTTAAGAAAAGTATAGGTGCAAATCATATGATTATAATAAAATGAAATGATTTAAAGTCAATTGAAACAATAACAATGTTTATGACAATCGTCAGAAAATCAAACTAAGGTTAGTTTGTTACATAAAAACTTAACCTCAAAAAACTCTTCAGGTTTATACAATGAGACTTTTGTTAAAACAGTTTTTTTAACATTCTTAAAATTAGCTCTAGATAAATTTCTTATGTTAACAGGCAAAGAATTATATTTTCATGCCTTGATAGCAAAAGCTATTTTCAGTGGCTGAAAATATGCACCTTTTTTTTTGTACTCAGCAGTAATGCTTTATTTACTTACACACAAAGGATTTTTAACATTACAAGTACAGTATTTACTATAGAATTTAAGAAATTATTCGTCTTCTGGAAAAAGTTACATTCATGACTAAGCTGTTTTTTGTTTGTTTTTTTAATATAAATATAACAATCCCCCTATGTGTAGAAAACAAATGACTTGGTTATTCCAATACCACCACTGGCCTTGTGGTGTGCCGGGATATCGCTGGCAGGACACTAACTCTTAGCCCGCCTATCGAGTGGTTATTAATGCTGAGGACGTTTTCAACGCTATCTCGGTGATGAAAGGTGATGAAGCCGAAGCCCCTACTTTTCTTGGTGTAGCGGTCTTTTATAATGAGGGCTTCTCGCACAGCGCCGAAGCGTGAGAAGTAGTGCTGGAATGCCTCGGACGTGAGCCAGAGGGGGATACCCCCCACAAACACCTTCAAAGGATCGATTTCTTTGTACGGGTACATATGACCCTCTTCTTCGCCCCTGGAAGGCCCTGGAAGATCTCGCCCTCCTGCTGCCATCTATCTTCAATTCCAAAACTTTGTTAAAGAACAATTAATTCAAGTTGACTACAATAAACAGTTGACCGTTGCGTTTACCACTTGACCTTGACGTGGAAATATTACCTCTAAACCTTGTGGAGTAGCTATGAACATTTGATATTTTGGTTAAATTTGGCAGATTGTCCTTGACAAAAAGCATGACATGACAAACAATGATGGTAAGTATTTTAAGAGCAATCAAGAGTGGTTTGCAATGTGTTTGGTTATGAACGCCACACATTAATCTTACGGCCTTTTTCTGCAACATAAAAATTCTGTCAATGTCAATGGCATAAGAACAGTTAGCCCACACTGAGGTTCCATATGACATAAAACTATGGATGTATGCGGAATAATACAGAGAAAGACATCAGCTGAAACACTAGTACTTAGTGATCTTATCATGAATATCCGTCGCAATTTTTGAAGCCAAATAATCAATGTGTGTTTGCCACTTAATATTGGACTGCGAATGAAACCTCAGGAACTTAAGTGATTTGACATTGCTGGATTTACTGCCCAGACACAGTGTTACATCCTGAACCTTCTCAGCATTCATGCAGGTTTTCTTTGTACTGCACCACTCAGTAATAAGGGTTGACTTAGAAATAACAACATCATTGACATCATTTAGCGAGCTACATTGTGGACTGTGGCAAAAAATTGACATACTGATCATTAAAAAAATGTTAAAAATGTAAGTAGCGTCCATGTAGGCCTATACACAAACGAATAAGCAGAGACATCCTTATGGGAAAGTAAGGCTTAAACTCTAAGGCCTGACCCAGTTTCACAAAGTCAGCATCAAAGATCTTCAAGATATGTTTAAGAGCTTCAAACCCAAAAACTCTGCAGGAATCGACCAAATATCCAACAAAAAAATCAGTTATTGTCAAACAGTAATAATTTTGCCCATATTAAACATTATTAACTCCTCCATAGAACAAAATGAAATTCCTGAAGCAGCCAGAATAGAATTAGTTTACCCTAAATACAAAAAAGGAGAAAACCCCAAAGCATCAAATTACCGACCCGTATCAGTGCTGCCCACTTTATCCAAATACATTGAAAAAACAATCCACAACCAATTAATCAAATATCTAGAAGAGAACTGTGTGATATCAGGTTTGCAACATGGGTTCCGACTCATGAGTTCATCTCGGTTCCATCTCGGGAGTTTGGGAGGAAAGGAAGCAAGCTACCAGAATCTTCATAGACACAGAAAAACCCTTTGATAGCCTGGACCGATCCAACCCTTATTAGCAAACTCCTTCAACTTAATATCTCAGGCAATGCACTACTTTGGCTGAAAAACTATCTCACAAAACGGAAGCAAATAGTGGAAATAGAACACCTCAACAACAACTATGAAGTCAAAGTAAGATCGTCACTCCAGAACACTACGCACGGAATTCCCCAAGGATCCATCCTCGGCCCACTGCTTTTTCTCATACACATAAATTCCTTTCCTAACCACCTCACAGACCAGTCAAAATGTATTATGTTCGCTGATGACACGACAGTTATATCTCCCAATGATAAAGGCAATCCTAACTCCCATGAACAAGCAGTAGACCTTCTCCTACAATCATCCGAAACTGCCTGCAACTACCTGTGACTGAAAATAAACCGAGAAAAAACTGTAACATCGGACTTCTTACCTGCTAAAAATTTCCGTCAAACCAATAATGCTCCAGATCAATCCACCACAAAATTTATAGGATTAATAGTTGACAATAATTTAACCTGGAAGCCTCACATTGACAAACTACAAAAGAAATTATCTCAAGTGCTTTACGCTCTCAAACGAATCAGAACATTAACAAACAAGGACATTACTAAAACTGCGTATCATGCACTTTTTTCTTCTCACGTCTGGAATGGAATTATCGTTTGGGGGTCAGCAAATGAAACAGATGTTAAAAAAATCCTCATTCAACAAAATAAGGCAATTAGATTCATGGAACAAGTTCGATCTCAGGAACATTGCAAACCTTCCTTCATTCTCAACCGCATCCTAAGCGTCATTTCCTTATTCCTCTTTGAAATAATAGTTTACATTAAATACAATCCCCCTCAACTAAGAATAAATTGTCACAATCTTAGCTTGAGAAATCAAACTAATCTAAACTTAAACCACCATAGGTTAACCAACACCAGCAAAACACCTAATTACATGGGGTTAAAAATGTTTAATTTGTTGCCAAATAGTTTCAAAGAAATTAATAAGGCCTTCATGTTTAAAAAGCAACTAAAAATATCCATTGGAAAGACCTTACTACAAACTAAGCGAGTTTATAGAAGAACAATGCCATAAAAAATAAAATGCTCCACACATGACACACAGACATTAATAAACCGTTTCACTTATAAAATTGGTACTACTGTTCTACTCATGGTATCGAAGTATTTATTTATTTAGTCACTGTTTTTTATCACGAGGCTCGGGCTTATGTTTCATAAGTTTTACTGGGAATTTAAAAATAATTCGTGTACATAGTTAGTTATTTTATCATTTTCTATAGAAATTGACAGTTTGAACGTCATTAAATTCAGTTCTGTATATATGTAATATTGAGTCAAATTTTTACATAGAATGTCGCTTGAGAAGGCAATATTTGTTAGCTGCTATTGGGGCTCTCCCCCGGAGTCAGTCGCACTGGCAGGAGTTTGTTGCTGAGGCTGTATTTTACCGCTGGACCATTGTCCGCCCAACATCATCCTCAAGTTGATGGTCATCCTTTAAGTGAGAATGTGTGTAGTCTTTGTACAACGGACTCCACTTCACTGCGCTATCTCTTGCCATTGTTATCAAGATACAATACGCCGTCCGTCATACATGTTTGTTTTCTCAGGATGTATCTTTAACGCATAGCTTATTATAAGATAACACGCCTTTTTATGAAAGTAATTAAATAATGTTAAATGTCATAGTTAAATGAAAAATTTTTATTGTTACTTTGTGATTCCACAATGCTACATTGATCAATGAGAAAGAATTGAATTTTATAAACATTATCCTGTACCATGATACTTAGTCTTGGTCTTACAAATTTTGTTTCGTATGTTTCAGTAAAATGAAAGACAAAATCATCTATGAGTTACAGCTCACGAAACAAATGTTATATGAAAACATTTCACCACGATAGGAAATATTATAAAGCTCCATTAAACACAGGCGAACGACCTTTCTTTACGATGGGTTTAAAGGGTAGGTGATATATTTAACAGCCTTTTAACTTCATGCCTTAAAACAATCTATAACAGTACATTTTATAAAAGAAATGTTGAGGATCCTAAATGTAGCTTTAACTTAGTACCTGCTGTAAAACATCGTGCTCTAAACGGTTAAAGTATAGTAGTCTTCATACATTTAATGTCGGAAATGGTTTCATTCTGCGTTAGACACGCCAATAAACACAGAAATAACACTTTCGGTACAAGGGATGAAAACATTTATTCTACATACTAAATAATATCACCATTATAAAGGTGAAAATTATTAAAAACTAGCTGTTTCCCGTCACGGCTTCGCCCGTGATTGAATTTATTTTTTAGGTAATAAAATCTTTAAAAGAGCAACAAAATCTTCTTCCTTAAGAATGACATTGAAACAACAAAGTACTGTGTGTTGAGCTCTGAAGGAATTTTGCAAAACATTTTTTTAATGAGAACCATTGAGCAAAAAAGAACAACCATGTCAAATTTCAACCCCGTAGGCCCCAGAGTCATTTTAAAATCATGTAGGGTGCAGCCCTAAAGAACATAAAAAACTATATTTCTAAAACTAGTAAGATGCACGAAAATAGTCCGATGGAAATTTTAACAGCTGTGTCCCCCCTCACCCCCTCTCGCCCTGCAATGTTGTCATTTGTGGTTTTGTTTACCATTTGTAATTCAGTATAAAAATGTGTTTTAGAATAAATCTGGCAACAATGCATCGACTCTCATCGGACTATTTTCGTGAATCCTACTATAGTAAACACCTATTAGCAAAACATTAATGTCATAAACGTTAAATTTCAACACCGTAGGATTTATGGTAATTTTGAGGATTTGTGGGGGGAAGCCCCTGGATTAATTTTGAAGTCCTTTGGGCCGGAGCCCTAAAGAACTTCGAAAACTATATTTGCAAAACCGTTTCTAAGTGAGCACATATTTGCAAAACGGAGTATCCTCGTTAGATTTTAATCCCTTAGCATATATGGTAATTTTAAGGTTCTGTGGTGTGGAGCCCTAAAGTAAATTGTTTCTTAGTGAGCAACTATGAGCAAAGAGGAACGTCCATGTCAACTTTCAACCCCGCGGGCCCAAAGTAATTATCAAGACTTGTGGCACGGAGCCCTAAAGAATTTCAAAATATATATTTGAAAAACCTTTTCTTAGTGAGTAACCTACCTATGAGCTAAGAGGGACGTCCATGTCAAATTTCAACCCCGGAGGCCCTAAAATGTTTTTGAAGTCCTGTTGGGCAGAGCCCTAAAGAACTTCGAATACTATATTTGCAAAACCGTTTCTTAGTAAGCACCCATGAGCAAAGAGGAATGTCCATGTCAAATTTCAACCCCACGAAGGCCCTAATGTAATTCTGAAATCCAGTGGGGTAGAGCCCTAAAGGGCTTTAAAAACTATATTTGCAAACCCTTTTCTTAGTGAGTACCCATTAGTAAAGGGAATCCTCCATCACATTTCAACCCCGTGGGCCCTAGAGTAATTTGAAAGTCCAGTGGGGCGGAGACCTAAAGGAATTCAAAACTATATTTGCAAAACGTTTCTTAGATTAGATAGATAGTACCTATGAGCTAAGAGAATCTTCATTGTCAAATTTTAACACGTAGGCTATACAGTAATTGTCAGCTTCTTTGAGGTAGAGCCCAAAACAATTTCGAAAACTATAATGGTAAAACAGATTCTTGGTGAGCACCCATGAGCAAAGAGGAACGTCCATGTCAAAAATTTCAACCCCGCGAATGCCCTAAAGTAATTTTGAAATCCAGTGTGGCGGAGCCCTTAAGTGCTTCAAAAACTCTATTTGCAAAACCGTTTGTTAGTACCTATAAACAGTAAAAAAGTATATAGTAATAAAATAAAGTAAACTGCACTTAATGCAACCAAAGTACACCACACTATAAGTAATAGTACATCACTCCAATCTTGACAATAACAAACATAAATAAACATTATATCTCACAGCTGGTTACTGCTATGCTTATAAGCATTTTCTTGAATGAATCATCATGTGGCAGATATAAAAAAACCTAATTTAATTTCCATAATCATATGTTAGAATACAAAAATGTTGCTTCCATAAGAATAACATGGAAACTTTGAGGACATCTAGGGCGTAGCCCTTTGTGAATACTAGGAATACGCTCCGATGTCCGTCCCGTACAAGAATTTTTTACTCACTTTTTGAGTTATTAGGTGACGCTTTTTTTTAGGGAGAGGTAAGAAAAATGCATTACGCACACAGGTGGCAAGCCTGTAGTGTGGGACTCCCCTAAAAACGGGTTTACCCACTAAAAAACCTCGCCTCTACTCTTTAGGATTCTAACCTGGAGTTGTTTATCACATTACGTAGGGGTAGGCCTAAATTTGGCTTATGCCCGTGGGGCTCACTCCTTATCCAGCCACTCGATCAAGGGATCTGGGCCACTTCGCGGTCCAGATCATGTTTCTTTTCCAGGAGGATGCCCCGCACGAACTGTGATAAACAATCCCAGTTCCCCTCATCCTCCAAGATCTTTTGGCAGACCGAGTCCACCGAAAATGCACCAAAAATTTGTGTGGCCTTCAGGCGGGACCCTTCCCAACGGGGGCAGCAGAAGAATGTGTGTTCCGCATCGTCGGGAACGCCCGAGCAATAAATAAAGAATTGGTAGCCGTTCTACCCATGGTTGGACGTGCTTGATAAGTCGCGCAGTCCATCGTCCTCGGGTGTCGTGCTCCCAGCTGTGTTGCCACTGCTGGAAGGTTCGGCAGCGCTCTGCTGTTCTTGCCGTGTCCTTGCCAATCTCGACTTGTCTCTGATAAATTGCCTTCCTCTCTCCTGCCAAGAGCTTGACAGGGATAACTCCGGCGACCACCAGGACGGCAGGCTCGGACACTGTCCGGTAGGCGGAACACACCCCGAGGGCCGCTCAACGTTGAACCCGAGCGAGTCGCAACCTGTACTACTCTTTATCGAGAGCGTCTGCCCACACCTCTGCTTCATAAAGAAGCACGAACTGAACCGCGGACATCAACAGACGTCTTCTGCTGGATCGTGGAACCCCGACATTGGCCATCAGCCTACTAAGGTAAGTGACTACCTTAGCGGCTTTGTCCGCCGTACGGAATATCTGATCCCTCCAGCTTAACTTGGTGTCCACCATAATCCCGAAGTACTTAGCAGCACGAATTGATTGGACCACCTCCCTTCCCACTTGGAACAGAATGACGGTGTCTATCCTCTTCTTCGTAAGGATCACAATCTCCGTCTTACGGAGAGCAAGCGAGAGACCGTGATCGGACATCCATGTGTTGACCACACGCATGACTCGGTTCAACTTTAGTTGGGCCAGCTCAACGTTGCGTGCGACAATGAGAGCTGCGACATCATTGGCGTACCCAACCAAAGTGGTTTAAGTGGTTTTCTCAGGCATCTCCGACCTCAGGAGGCTGTCATAGGCAACATTCCAGAGATCCTGGCCGAGTATTGAATCTTGCGCGGCACCAGAAGTAACTTCCATCGTCCACGTTCCGTCCCTTGTGTCGTAAATAAGGCTTTGAGAGCGGAGATAATCCTCAATGAGTCGCAACAGATATGCAGGAACGCGAAAGGTGTTGCGAAGCGCATCCAACATATCGACCCACCTCGCCGAGTTAAAGGCATTCTTGACATAAGCGTAACAAGAAGCACTACTCAGCGAGAGAAATGGTTGTGGCTCTCGACTCTCTTCACAGTTCTCCATGGACTTCGGTGATAGCGTCAATCGTTGACCGTCCCTTTCTAAAGCCATACTGACGGGGGCATGAGTCCCCGGCAGCTTCCACGGCAGAGGTCAGGCGGGAACGGATCAGCTTCTCGAACAGCTTCCCAGCCGTGTCCAACGTGTAGAAAGGCCTGTGGGACGACGACAGCTCGGGATCACCTTTGCCCTTGCTGATCAGTACAAGTCTTGCGGTTTTCCATAGGGAGCCGGAAACACCCCTTCTACCAAACAGGCGTTGTACATTCTCAACAACAAGTCAGCATTAATTGAAAATACTTTCTTTAAAGCCTCGCTGGGAATCCCGTCCGGGTCAGGAGCCTTGTTGCTCTTTAGGGAGAGAGCGGAGGTTTCCATCTCCTCGAATGTGAAGAGTGGAACGTCATCTAACCGTCCGAAGTCAACCGGCGTACATCCTAGGCCTAGCCTACAAATAAATACATACAAAGAATGATTTTAGCTAAGACCTCAAAACAAGCAAGTAACTTAATAATAATAATGCTTACAATATTCAAGGTAAATAGATTGTAGAGCGAAAAAAAACAATACAATTTAAAATCCATGATTAATTAATCAAAATTAATAAAAATCAAGTAATGTAAGTATTGTAGAATTACGCTTACTTAACACTTAATGCATATTTTGTTACCTGAGACATAGGCTACAATGGCACAACACATTCAAATTAGTTGTTCAATTTAAATCTTTCTCCCAAATAGATATTAGTTGTATCCCATAAATTATAGTTAATCGCATAATTCCATACGACATCAATTCATTCCACATCAACATGCCTATCTTTTGGTATAATTTATAACTTCAACAAGTAAACATGTTGATCTATTTAATTTAACAAACAGGTCTGTCAAAATATCAATTAAATTTTATTTAAAAACGTAACATAACGGCGAGCAAATATAAACAAGAAAAGGTTATTTTATGTTGTTTTCAGCATACAGCGACAACTCAGCTGCGATGGGGGACAATAAACTGATCATAGCAACTACATTAGTCAAACCATGTAGCCTAAACAACTAAAGTTCTGTCAAAAATTCCGGAAAATAAGCTTTTTTAATACTTGAAAATAATTGCTCGATTATAGTTTATTACCTAGTTTAAAATACTTAAAATCTAACCTGAGAATTTCATTGAAATCAAATTAGTAATAAAAAAGCCTTTTGGGGGTCAAAAATTCGCCTAAGAGAAATTTAAAGTCGATCTAAAAGAATTTTTATACTCTATGTTCCATATAGTAAAAAATTCAATTAATATGAAAATAGTCAGACTTTCCTATTTTGAGCCTAAAGAATGAATATACCAAATTTCAGCACTCTAGCTAGTCGGGAAGTTGGAGAATTAGTGATGAGTGAGTCAGTGAGTGAGGGCTTTGCCTTTTATAGATATAGATTTTAATTAAAATTTCACTTCCCGCCTAGGTTTAATGTTTTCATTCTCTCATATTTTATAACCTTCCTGATAGTCTATTATAAATGTGAAAGCGTGGATGTTTGTTACGCTTTCATGCAAAAACTACTCGACGAATAATCACGAAACTTTGTACACATATTCTTGGAGGTATCAGAAGTAATATAGGATACTTTATATTTTAAAAGAATAATTTTTTATGAAAAATAAAAATATTTATTGGATAAAAATTTTTTATTTTAATAAATAATAAAATTTTTTTGTTGCTAAACAACAGATTCAATTAAAATTTCAATATAAGGTATTCCAGATATTTCTTATATGTATAGGATGAGCGTGACAGCGAGTAAGCTTAACGAACGAGCTAAACCTAACGACAAGTAACGCGAGCGAAGCCGCGGGAAAAAGCTAGTTCTAAATAAAGCAGCAAAACTATAACGTTGAAGGGGGATCTTCACGATGTTTAACGGTTTGTAAAAATCTGGGCTTAAGTATACAGTCTGCAAGCCGTTTTTCGTTTGCATTGCCCTTGTTTGTTTTGAGTAGGTAACCTATGTTTTTTAAGTTATACAAAATTATCTTTAATATACTGTACAATAATTTAAATTGAAATATATAAATAAAAATACCAACCTGCTCGTAATGAGGTGTGTTTTTGACCATTGTGTGGGTCTAAGTATTTAGTTGACTATCCTATCGAGAGGCTGGACCAAGTGTGTTTTTAATAGCAATTATTTTACTGTTATTTAAACAAAACCCCTATTACCACAGAACATTACGATTAATTGTGAATATTAAGATAAACGAACGTAGCTAACACATGTCAGAGATTAATATTAAAATTTTTTTAATAAATTCAGCTAAATTACAAAATAACCAAATCAAACTGTAACGTAGAGCTCATTTTTCAATTGACATCACAAGGGCGAATTAATTAAA
The DNA here is from genome assembly GCA_030545055.2 of Neoaliturus tenellus. Classification (NCBI taxonomy): domain Eukaryota; kingdom Metazoa; phylum Arthropoda; class Insecta; order Hemiptera; family Cicadellidae; genus Neoaliturus; species Neoaliturus tenellus. The sequence continues at coordinate 161,306,855 of CM061531.1, forward strand.
CATTATACAATAAAACAACTTTTTTGAGATGAATTTATATTTTCTTGGAGGCGGGTGGCTGTAAGGGGTATCTCTTCGCAAAGATTACACGCTTAATAAGTTTTACGTTACTTCATACTCGCTTTTCTGTTCTCATCTTTGCCCTTTTATTTCATTAAAAGTTTATTACGATGCAGAAGTAATCCGCTTATGAGCAAGTTATCTCAAGGAATATCCCTCGCGTCCTGGTAATTTAAAATATAAACCATGGCCAACAGGACACGAGATCAAGTACATTATTTGTTTTATATACGAACTTTTCTAACCTACTTGGTACCCAGTGTTTTTATATTGAACAATGGTTTAACATAATTACTGTTTCAATTCTTGGTTTAACCCAGTAAGGACAGGGAATACGACATCGAAATAAAACTTACCTGCAACATCACCTCAAGTCGTCTAAGATAATATAAAACTGAGAGCGAAGGACAGTTAAATAATTGGCCATCTTGAAAGTGATTGCAAAACAGATAATTTTACTCGTTTCTTATGTAAAATTGCCTGGTTCGCCTAAACTATTAACTATTCTACTGATTTATTGAAACACTTGACCTCGCTCGTCTTTACCATTGCTACCGACTATAACAACAAAGAAGTTATGGTAAAACAATGTTACAACATGTAAAACAACATGCAATCTGGAGAAAAATGGCATTTGATGCTAGGGTGCGATTAGTAAAATTTACAAATACAGTACAAGTTCGATTATCTGAGCCGCCGAGTTGTCATTTTAGCAAATGACAAAATTAGAAAAAGGAATGTGGAATATATTAAAAAAGATTTGAAATATATTTGCGACAAAACTGTTAAGAAATGTGCCAATGAACTCAGCGCTAGGTAATTTGACTCGTCAGATTTTGCTTGGCTGGTGTAATGCGCTGCCTGAAGGAAGAGGAGCTAGAGTAGAGGTGGGTTCAAGAAACTGTAACGGTTACTTTGTAACGGGTACAGACCTTCGGCAAAAGTACCCGTTGTTCAATGGCAGAAATACTTGTTACAGGTACTTCAAGCAGGTAAAGATACTTGTAACGATGAATCAACAAGAAACACCCGTTACAGGTATTTCGAGTCCGACCCGTTACAGAAACTGTAGGCCTACATGACTTTGATCTCATTTGCTGGGTGTGGGGGAGGGAATCTCAACTGCTGGTAACACATTATTACTCCCTCGCCACTTTAGCACAACTTCGACAAGGGGGAAAACATAGGATATTCATATTGGGGCATAAATAAATCCATTAAAAAATCTTTTATAGCAATTTTTTTCGATTTGTCTAATTTTTAGCGAATTTCCCTATAGGGAATACGCTATTACGGTAGTAGTAGTCACGGTAAGACCTAAGCCCGGGACCATGATACTTTTTCGTTTTGAGGTCCCTAGAAGCCAAAAACACCGTTCGTTCAAATTGATATATATATGTATATATATATATATATATATATATATATATATATATATATATATATATATATATATATATATATATACGGAACCTCCGATTTTGATGAAATTTGGTACAGGGGTGTAAGCCAGCATCTACTAGGTTGAGTTCGCGAACCAGAATGATCAGACCATTGGAACGGGGTTTTATGGGGTTTCAAAAGGGTTAAAAATGGGTTTTTGGCATTTTTGCACCTTAATTTTTAAAATTCATCAATTCTAACTGAAACCATTTAAAAGAGCTTAAAAAAACAAACAATTTGGTATTTTGAATTTTTATCTTAGGATAACTGGTTACGGGGAAAATCAAAAAATGTGTTTTCCATGTTATTCTTATGAGAAATCAAGAAAAGCCTATATCTTGCTTATTTATTGAAATAACTTAATCAAATTTGGTATGTACATTATCTAGATAAAGGTTTAACTTATACTTGCTTACAAAACCCATATGGCGGCAAACCTACATACTCACCCCCATGGGGTTTATGGGGAAAATAAACAGAACACAATAACCTTATAAAATTTGGTATGTACAATCACTATTCCCCGTTCAAAATAAATGTGCGGTCAAAATGCAGATTTCAATTCCCCCATTTCTCCCGTTCCTCCCACTGCTATCAATCCAACCAATCGCAATCACTAAAAATTTGTACAGCTGTTTAATATCTCATGTCACTTTATGCCAATGTTTTGATTTTTCGTAAACAAATATTCATATTTTGAAGTTTGAGATGTAAAAAGAAGCGCTTGCAACGGCGACGAGGTGAAGTAACATATTCATTAGCGCTATTTTCTACTCTGAATTTCAAGGGCGAAATTAAAATAACATATGATTTTGAAGAAAATAGGGGAATTAAGAACAATATTAAGGGGATTTCCCTTATGGTGGGAAATAAAATTTTGTCTTTCGATCGCACATTAGTTTTGAACGGGGTAGGTAGGGTTTAACCAACTAAACCCATATGGCGGCAAACCTACATACTCTCATCCCCATGGATTTTATTTGGAAATAGAAAATATACCAAAATTACATTGGAAATTCGCTGAGTACGCAGGTCTGCTGCGACGGGGGGTATTTTGTTTAACGCTATTGGCCTATTCTGAACCCCTGATATAAACACCGCCTCTTTGAAAAAGAAAGGGCATTAACGAGACAATGAAAGATGCAGTCAGGTTTGTCTCTGGCCTAATAAACCAAAAGAGATCCACATACCACATCAGTGAACCAGAACCAGAACTCGATCAAAATGAAGCTGAGGAAACCACCAAAGTGTCTATTTGGGATGGCATTGATGAGACGATCAGCTAAGTAGAGCCAAAAGAGAATCCAACTTCTAAAGCCATAGCTGAAGTACAACGGTAAATGGATGATCAAGTTCTTAAAAAATGATCCGTTAAAATGGTGGAAAGAGAATTGCCATATGTATTCAAACCTACCCCATGCTGTAAGAACCCATTGACATGTTATAGCGACAACGGTACCTTGTGAAAGAATGTTTTTAAAGGCTGGACACCGTATTTCAGACAGAAAAACCTGATTTACCACCAAAATCATGTTTTTCATATGAACTTCTTACTGAAAACAAACTTCCAAGTTTTAGAGGTTACGTGGCCTCACCTGAACAAACTTTTTATTATATACAGGGTGTCCAGCTTCCACCTATACGAACTTTTCGAGGTTATTATGCGTGCCAAAACAAGCAGAAAAATCATGTAAACATAAGTCCTAAAATACTTCGTTAAGCCGCTAGCCGAATTTTGTTTTTTACACTTAAGAATGTTTATTTCCGTAACTGGTTGTTGTATTGAGTTTATATTTGGCTTGTACCTTAATCAAACCAATGCTCATTTTCAGAAAAAATATTATTATTTCCGATGTATATTTTTAAAATGGCGGCCATTTTAAAATGTTGAAATCAAATATCTCAAAAATGGTAAATTTTATAAAAATGTTACAAGAAACAAAAAATACCCCCCGTCGCAGCAGACCTGCGTACTCAGCAAATTTCCAAATTAGTAATATTAATTTTGACCAGATAAAACTGTAAACCAAATATCATCATAAATAGGGGTATAAATGTCTATTCTCCTTATTATAAATATAGGGAAAGAGTATGCAGGTATGTTGATATGGGGAACACTAAAAGTAGGTTTTTAGCACACAAAAAAATTATTTCGATCATATGAAGCCATATACTAAGTTTAATCAATATCTGTCTTGCTAAAGGAGTTTGCCTATTCTCCATATGATTAACATGGGAAAAGAGCATGCAGGTTTGCAGCCATGATAAGCACAAAAAACAAGATTTTTTTACCATAAATGGATGAATCTCAACTAAATGAAGCTGAATACCAAGTTTCACCCAAAAATATTGGTTAATAAGTGAAATATTAACACATCCTTATTCTCCTTAAGATTAACATTGGAGCCTCAAAATACAATGTACTGTCTTTAGACTTTTTAATATCACGGTAACCAATGGAGATAGAGCAAAGCTTCAAAATACTAAATTGTGTGTTTTTTTGAGCTAAATCCAGTGGTGAATATAAAAATTAATTTAAACTTTTTAATAATTACGTATGAAAAATGCAAAAAAAACCATTTTTGGGGTACAAAACCCCCCAAAACTACCCCTTCCGGTAGGTCGATATGTCTGGTTTACGAACTCATCCGAATAAACGTAGGATTACACATCTCTACCAAATTTGGTCTCGATCGGACCATTTTTACGAGAATTATCGTGTCTAGGGACACACACATATATATATATATATATATATATATATATATATATATATATATATATATATATATATATTCTGAAAGAATTACACCCATTTTTGTACAATATTTCGATTTATTATTTTTTTCAAGTACAAAAGGTAAGAGGTTTGTGTTGATGAAACATAAACAAAACAATGGATCAGCTGTAAGATAAAATGACACTTTTGGTTTAGGGACAGATTTGATGTGAAGGACAGATTTGATGTGAAATAAAACTATTGAATTATTTTGAAAAATGTAAGCCAGGAAAGTTTACCTGATCAACGAATGTTGAGTCCGTGTGGTTGTTTTGTTCTTAAGACTAACTGATGAGCCAATTCGTATGTTCTTAAGTTCATTTCATTGACATCTTTGCTGTCGACTCTTTTGATTTTGTGGACAGCCTTAAGATCAAAACAATCCTCAAACTCAACATTATGTTGCTGAACAGCGTGTAAGGCCACCGGCTTTTTGTTGTCTTTGTGTTTGACTGAAAATCGATGCCCCGTCATTCTGACCCTCAGAGAGTTTGAGGTTTGACCAATATATTCTTTTGGGCAATGTTTACACGTCAGCTGATGGCTTGATGAACAATCCATGTGTCCAACTATCGGGTAAACATTGCCTGATATAGTACTTTTGAATTGGTCGGTGGTGCACATAATTTTGCATATACCGCAACGCGGTTTTTGGCACGGTTCACATCTGAGGGTCAGTTTATGACTGGTAACATCTTTCTTTTCAAGCTTGGGCCTTACAAGCATGTTCTTCAAATTTGGCGATTTTCTGAAAACCATCCTAGGTGGTCTAGAAAATATATTTTCTGTCATGGTGGAGTTTTTCAACAGTTCATAGCCCGTTTTCATGACACTGTTTATTTTGTGAAGACCAGGGAAATATGAAGTTAAAAACTTGGGGTCTTCTTCATAACAATTTTGCCTACTAATACTTTTTGGCCTGATGAATTGTTTTTTGACCATTTTCTCAGGGTAGCCTCTTTTCTGAAAAGCACTGTTCAATTTACTTAGGTAAGAATTGAAATCCTTAGAGTCACTGCATAAAGATTTAGCCTTAATTGCTAAACTCTTTGGAATAGACTTTTTTACATGGGCAGGGTGACAACTGCTGTAGTGGAGGTACTGCATTTTATTTTTTTCCTTGATGTGAATTTTAGTTTTAAGAATGCCACCATCTAAAAATATATCCAAGTCAAGATATGTAATTAATTTGGAAGAGAATTTCCAAGTAAAATGTAAACAAGAAAAGCTATTGAGATCATCAAGGAATTTTTGAAGACTTTCAATACCGTGTTGCCAAACCATAAATATGTCATCAATAAAGCGGAACCATGCAGTCGGTTTTAAAATTTGATCATCTAAGAAATTTTTCTCCACCAGACCCATAAACAGATTCGCATAAGAGGGTGCCATCCTGGTACCCATGGCGGTTCCCTTTTTTTGCAAATAATTGTTTCCCAAAAATTTGAAATTATTCATAGTTAAAACCATATGAATGAGAGCGGACAAAAATTTGGAAGAAGGGCTGGACTGAGGAGGTCTGGTGTCTAAGAAATGTTTAGCAGCTTCTAGACCACCTTGATGGGGAATGTTAGTATAGAGTGATTCCACATCAATTGTCACTAGTATCGAATCCTGGGGTAGAGGCTGATTGATCTCCTGCAGTCTCGATATAAGGTGAAGGCTTTCTTTGACGTAAGATGGTAATGCCTTTACTAGTGGTTGCAGGTTTTCATCTACGAACGCAGAGATTCGTTCAGTTGGTGATCCATAGCTTGACACGATAGGTCGCCCAGGTGGGGGTCTTTGGGGTTTGTGAGTCTTCGGTAAAATGTAGAAGACAGGTGTCCTTGGTGATAAGGAGCTAAGGAGATTAATAGTATCTTCAGATAGTCCTTCGTTTGGCCCTTCTTTTTTCAAAAATATTTTTTTTAATTTTCGTATTTGGTTTTGAAAACTTTTTGTTAGTTCTTCTTTTACATTTTCATAAGTTGATGAGTCTTCCAACTTTTTTTCACATTCTTTAATGAAGTCTTCCTTGTTTAAAATGACTATTGTATTGCTCTTGTCTGATGGCAAAATGACGATATTATCATTTGATTTCAATGATTTGATTGCATTTCTTTCAATTTTTGTAATATTTTGCCTTTTAGGTAGAGAGTCTGGGAATGAAGGAGTAGAGATATTAGCAAGTAGGAGACTGATGAATTGTTCCAAAGGGTGATCAGGGGGAAGTGGATCTGGTTGCCAACCGGACTTTGGTTTAAACTTCTTGAGGGAGCTTGGAATGTCATCTGCAGGTTTAGCATTAGTATTTTCTGGTGAACTAAAATGGTATTTTATCCTTTATATATATATATATATATATATATATATATATATATATGTATATATAAATTTTAATGACTATTATTTTTGGTCTTTGGGCACCTCAAAACGAAAAAGTAACATGGTCCCGGGCTTAGGTCTTACCATGAGACCTACGATAATAGCTTATTCCCTATGGGAAATTCGCTAAAAGTTGAAAAATTAAATATCATATTTTTTTCTTAAAATAACATAAATTGTCATTAATCATAGTGTAAAATCACTGTTTTTCTGCAGAAAAATCTCAATAACTCCGTTACTTGTTGTCGGATCCTTACAAACTTGGTATCACTGGTTAGATAATTTAATTTTTCAACATTTTTGTCTCTTGTAACATTTTTATAAAATTTACCGTTTTTTTTTTTTTTTAGATATTTGAGTTAAAAAAATTAAAATGGCCGCCATTTTGAAAATATACATTGGACAAAAATAATATTTTTTTCTGAAAATGAGCATTAGTTTGATTAAGGTACATGTCAAATATAAACTCAATACAACAACCCGTTACGGAAATGAAAATTCTTAGGTGTAAAAAACAAAATGGAGGCTAGCGGCTTAACAAAGCATTTAGGACATATGTTTATGTAATTTTCTGTTTGTTTTGGCATGCTTAATAACCTGGTAAAGTTTGTAAAGGTGGAAGCTGGACACCCTGTATACAGGGTCTCCAGCTTCGACTGTCCGAAACGTTTCCATGTTGTTCAGCAACCAAAAAGAAACAAAAAAGTTCATATAAACATATGTCCTAAAATGCGTCGTTAACCCGCTAGCCGCCATTTTGTTTTTTACACTTAATAATTTTTATTTCCGTAACTTATAAAAGGATTGGGTTCATATTTGGCATGGACCTTATCTAGAACGATGATTATTAAAAGAAAAAAGATTATTTTTTTCAGTGTGTATTTTCAAAATGGCGGCCATTTTAAATTTTCAAACTCAAATATCTCAAAAACGATAAATTTTAGAAAAATTTTACAGGAACTAAAAAGTTGGAAAATTGAATTATTTAAACAATGATACCAAATTTGTAAGGATTCGAAAACAAATAACGGAGTTATTGAGATTTTTCTATGAAAATAACATAAAGTTGCATTAATTATAATGCATAATCTATGTTTTTTTGCAGAAAAATCGCTATAACTCAGTTATTTATTGTCAGATCTTCACAAACTTGGTCTCATTGGTTAAATAGCTTAATTTTTCAACTTTTTTGTCATGTGTAAAATTTTTTCCAAAATTTACTGTTTTTGAGATATTTGAGTTTGAAAATTTAAAACGGTCGCCATTTTGAAAAAACACACTAGAAAAAAAATAATCTTTTTTCTTTTAATAAACATTGTTCTAGTTAAGTTTCATGCCAAATATGAACTCAATCCATTTATCCGTTACGAAAATAAAAATTATTAAGTGCAAAAAACAAATTGGCGGCTAGCGGGTTAACAAAGCATTTTAAGACATATATTTATATGAACTTTTTTGTTTCTTTTGGCTTGCTGAACAACATGGAAAAGTTTCAGACAGTCGAAGCTGGACACCCTGTATACTTACAATTCGGGAGTATATAATTTAGAAGTGATGTTGCGCCTGAGAAAAAGTAATTAATAGCTGAAGTGAATGTTAGGTTCTCGTTTCATTTTCAACACATTTACTTTACTTATGCTTAAGAATTCAATCGTAGATACTAAACAGTGCTACTCAGGTGAGGAACTGAAAACTTACTGACATTCAGAAGCTTCTTCTACTTTCACCATTTCAGATCGATACTTGTAATTTTAGGTTGCAAACCTGAATTTTACTGTTCAAAAATCCACCACGAGAAAATTGCTAAAACTTTTAAGTTGTAAGGAATAATACTAACATTTGGACCGTTACTATAGGAAATGGTTCTCGCTCGTGTTTAATTTATCTCTTTTAACTACACCCAATTTTGAGTTTATAACTTAGGTTATGTTCGTCCAATATAAGCCATGAATAAATAATGATATTTGAAGAAAGTGGATAATTTCCTCTATTCAACGTGCACTCATTACCTAGGGAGCATGCGGCAATCCTCCCCTATCCACATATTCGAAAACCCAGCCAAGTGAAAGACATGATAGCCAATTATATTGAAATAAACCCTAAAGTCTGGCTTTCGTTGTCACTTCGTCCGTCAAACTTCCTTAATCCATTACTCTTTTAAGATCTCTTGAGGTTAAATTTTGTTGTCCAGCAATTTCAAATCAAATAATTTCTCCAATTAATACATCTTGATCTTAATTAAACTCTTAATCCTTCTATTGATTATTACTGGTTGATAATGTTTAATGTAAAAATATTTTGACTATTCTGAAATTTCTATTTTTTACAGCTACTTATTTTAGCTATTTTTTCAGTTATTTATAACATACCACTAGGGCTCTAGTTTTATAACTCTTCTTAACAAAAACAATAAATATTTCAAATTAGTAAAATTGCCGAGCATTCATTGATAACATTGTCATCGTTTCTTTGTATGATGCATTTATGACACTTGCGTTTCTCGACCTCCCCGTGGCGGAACTGAAGCAACTTTTAACCTGCAATTATATATTTTTTATTACAAATATATTTCTTTTGCCTTCTTTTTTATTTTATTACAACCTACCTGAATTGAAACCTATATTTTTATTCCAATTCTATTTTTAACCATGCCCCAATTACTTCAATTGTATGTAATCATAATCGTATCCCCTAAATCTTAACACAACCATTTTGAATTATAATACCTACAATATTTACATAGTTTGTCATTTACTTAAACCTAGTAAAAATACCGTTTAAGGAGAAGTAATAAAAGGCGAAGTATGGAGAAAACTAATAGTACTCCAACTCAACTTCGTTCGAAATAGTGGATAATTTAACTTATCATTAATAGTTGTTCATATTTTAGCTATTAAACGAATTTGTGAAGTCTCGACACTTTAACTTTCGTCATAATTCTTATTTTTCAAGCAATTAGGAGTCACTCAATAGCTTTTCATCAGAACAATTTTATCAATCCACTAAATGCCCTATTCGACTACCACTGGGTAGTCATGTAACCAACTAGTCGTCAGGTGAACGATCACCTCGGGAGTTTTCAATTAAAATTTCATGTATGTGGAAGCTTCTCTGTTGTCTTTTCATCAGTGACATGTAATTTTCCGCGGTGCATGTAACATTCAAGAAAACTAAGCAAGATAAAAAAAGTAAGTTAATGTTCAAGTAAGCTTAGAGCTAATTTACAAAATATATGTTCTTGTCGTATGATAAGCATACGTAGATAATTTTATAATTTAATTAGGTATTTACTACTGTATTTTTAAGGATTATTGCTTTGCAATACAATAACTCTTATCTTCACAGGTTTAGTTAGTTGGTAATATGTTCGTTGACCTCTGAAAGTTTCTCATGGCTTCTATGACACTACTCTTAGCCATTGCTATAGAGTAGAGATTGGGATATTTTGCTATGTGAAGTTCAGATGGAACCGCACTTAGTATGGCGGAATAAGGAAGATAATCCCCCATGTTCTGAACATGATCCGTCCAAGACCTCACGAACCTGACTGCCTCCCCCGCCACGGTCTGTACACATAGGATGCCTGCTCCAGGTGGGCATAAGTCCCTCATTAGTCTTAGTGATTGCATTCCGTGAAATTCCCACACCATACCTATTTCCTATTTGGTCTAGGAAAGCGCTTCTACGTCCCCTAGGGTGATTGCCTGCAAGTTTTGTCTAAATTTATGTTCTTAAGAGAGTCGCAGAAACATCAAGCGCTGTGGTGAAAATTGTTTTCGTCTGTTGATTTAACATTTAGCGTGCGTTTGGCTCTTTGGTCGAGTACATTTGTCATGTCAAGGAACGCGAGTGCTGCCTTCCTCCTCCTGTCTATGTAGGCTTCGTTCTGGGTGGTTATCTCTTTCATTACATGCATCCATCCTGAAATGCTCTAGTAATACACGACCTGAACACCTTCTGGTGTTGGGTCTACAAAGGACAGAATGAAGAAGGCCCGTTATGTCGTATCTTTCTTGTGAAGAGATTCTTTGGCTTTACGCTTAATATAAGGTGACACATCATTGAAGCTGTATGGCTTGGAGCTGAGTATGTGTTCGTGTCATCGTACTTTTAACACAATAGGCCTAAAGTGTTAAATCTTATCAATTAATGGTTCATATAACATAATGAGGGAACGTAACAGCGTTGTTTTTGGAAGCTCAGGTGCAATAGCCTGGTAATTGTATTAACACGTATAAAATTTAAATCCATATTATTAATAAGAATATAGTAGACATGTATGAAATTTAATTATGTCAATATTTTTTTATGCAAACTGTGAAAGTTTAAATGGATTGTATAGTATATTCACATGATGATGTCGCATGTGTATATCTACGTATTTGGCTTCAAACACGCTTTACATTCAACGGTTACTACACTTTATTCAGACAACATTGGCTCAATATCCGTAAAAACAACAACAGAATTATTCTGTTATATTCCTTTTATTGTCTCACCTTTAATATCATTGTATAATATATACCATATAAAACTCTACTTTTCCATACACAGTCCAATCATTAAAGTAAAATATCATTTATCATATCCACTCTAAATTACCGTTTTTAAAAGTCTGAAATTGATTTAACCTTTTCTTACTTTCTTTCTAAACAAGTTTTAGTTTTAATTTTCTTAATATTTTCTTAAATATTTATTTCCTTTTCATGGTTTTTTTAAAGTCGTTCTACTAATTATTTTCATTTGAAAGCTTCAAATTTCATGCTCTACGCTTATTTTGAAAAGATTATTCGTTTTTATTTATTCTTAATGTAAGTCCGATTACGTGAGCAAAACGAAACTGAGACTACCTCAGACAAAGGAAAACTAGAATAACTCGAGGATAATGAAAAAAGGCCCGAATCAATCACAATATGCATTGAAACTGACAAAATACAACGTATTACTTTAGTAAAAGAAATTATTTAACAATAAATAGTTTATTTACAATATTGAACAAGTTGCTATAAAGAAGAAAGCCCATAAATCGCATCCCTATCCTTATTCCATATTATTTCAACTATTACTTTTATCGGAAAACATTTGATTTGAAGGTGTAATAAATATATTACAGTAATTAAAATCAAATACCAAACAATGCCAAGTCAGTTGGACATAAGTTTATCTACAATTACAATCTCATCAAGTTTCAAATGTTTCATGAAGTGAATTGTAATACTGTTATGATCTTTTAGTAGGAAGTGTATTATTGAGATAACGCTTGTAACCCTGTTGTCACCGTTGTCAGAGCCGCCAGGTTGCAGCACTAGTCAGTGCCTCAGTAGCGCATCACGTCGGCAAAACTCGCAACCTGCTCCTACTGTTAACACGATTTTCCTAAAGAATTCATAACTCTAAAAATGATTACAGTTTACAGGATAGGGTTGAAATGTCTCCAATCCTACTTTTCTACGTTGTATGATATAGGTTTTATATTCATTTTAGGATGTTGTACATAGTGATATACTAATTTTAATATGCTCAAAAGATTTTTTTTTGTTTTAGGAGAATAATTTTAACAAAGTTTCATTACCTGAAGTTTTCTACTTAATTATCGATTTGTAAAGGCCAGGTTTGCAGCGGTGAGGTCCATTAGGCAAAACATTTAACGAAGTCTAATATTTATTATAGAATTTTTATTAAGTTTTATTATAGAAATTCATGCTAATTTTTTGACAATTTATTTAAACTATCGGAGATGTCTTTTATTCTAAAAACACGCCACTGCATTTAGTTTTATAAAAGTAATCGAAATTGCTCACGCAGGAAACTATCAAAAACTGCTGTTTTAAGATTGAAATAATAACAATAACTGTGTGTAAAGTTGTTAAAAAGAATGACAATCAATTAGTTTATATCTGAATCTGGAATTTCCTACATTGCTCTGTTAAATGTAAATTTATCTTATATACTTAATGACTCATCTTTATTAAATAGTGAATTGTAAATGAATTAACTTTAGTTGTTGGAGTCTCTACACTATGATAAAAAATAATCATTTTATATTTTTATAACATACATGATTCATTACAATAGCATCTAAGTATTGGACGAAATATATATTTTTTCTTAATTTGTTGAATATTAACAATTTTTAGTTAGTAATGTCTTGATGTAGTTTTTGCCATGATATTTCTTTTACTTTTTTGATAGTATGTTGAAAGACAACGATGAAACAACTCACATTCCCTAAAAATTAGGTATAATGTTGCTGGGAATGAAAATGGCCGAACTTTAATAGTAGTGGTGCGTGACAAGATGCACTACGATATAAGTTGTATATCTTTATAACCACGAGAACAAAATTAAAATCTGTTTAACGCTGCACCAAGCCACCGTTATGAACACACGTGGGATAACTGACGGTGACTACTAACTACATCATCGGCAAATCAAATTAGGGGGCTTGGTCAGAAAATGAAAGTATTGGCTAGTAAAATATCTCGTGGTAATAAAAGCGTTTTAGGGCAGGGAAAGTGAGTGACGAATGACAAATAAATGGAAGAGACAGGACTTTAGTCTTGGAGAAGATTTGTATCACCAAGGATCAAACTGCGGGCTAGATAGTAAGCCACCCCAGCGTCCGAAACCGCCTATCAACAAGACCTCGGTTCCATTCAATTGTTCAATTTAAAATTTTATGATGGTATAGCCCCTGGATCACTTAATATTAACGAGAAGGTTTAAATTACCTGTTACTGTAACTGCCAAGTGATCCTTAGATCAGGTGAAGTCGAAATGTGGTTTAGAACATCAAAGCCTTCATTTTCAACTCTGCAATAAATAAAGATTTATCAACAACCCTTTTTACCGATAGTGTATTTTCATGTCTTAAAGACAATTACGTGTTAATAATATTTTAACGGAAGTTGATCGTGGAATAGTCTATAACCAATTGCCTACCCTCTCCCAAAGCGAAAACATTTTAAAAAGCAAAGAAACCACAAAAAAATAAAAGTTTACTCTCAATGAAATTTGAGTTATTGGGAAATTAGTTTTAATTGAACTTACCATTAATTAGAAGACTAAATCCCTTCGTCTACTAAAGCTTGCCCATTTTTTGTAGGCTTTCCTGCCTTCATCTGTCGATTTGCTTCCATATTGCTTGTGCTTTGTTCCCCTTCTCTTGTTCATAGCCTTCACTTTTATGAATATACTAATTCTTATAAAACAAGGAACGGCAAATTCATCAAATTTGCAATAGTTTGTTTTAATTTCATTAATACGATTTATTCATCAACATTGCAATAGTTTGCTTTAATTTCATTAATAAAATTTGTTTGATGTCTTTAGTTTTCATTAATTTATTGATTCCATTAATTTTTTATGTCCCATTCCATTTGTTCAACCACATTTAACTATTCTGGTGTTGGATTTATTAATTTTACTCTTAAAATAGCTGAGAGCCAGTCTGCACATGAACTGAGATACAGCCCAGTTAAATGACTAAAATCGAATGTGGAGTTTATATTTTTCTTTTTTACCCTGTGGGCGACATATCCAGCTATCTCATTTAGTTACTCTTTCAGTTCAGTAGCTTGTTCACAGCTCTCAAAATCAAGAGCTCAATCATTTTCATTGGCGTGCTCTGAATAAATATAATCAACGTTATCTGATCATCGATTTGGTTAAATAACACCTCCCATTGTCGTTCTCATTAGCGACAGAGTCTGTTGTTGGTTCTGCACTTAATGTATTAGATCCATCATCCTTCCTTAGAACATGAATGTTTCTTATGACGCTTACTGAGTTATTTCTGGATTAAAGGAGGGATTTACACGATGTTACAATGGCACAGGATGGTAAAAAAATCTACCAAACCCCTAATTAAAGAGAAATTTGACTTCAGCCCATCTCGATTACAGGAGGAAATTACATAAGAATATTCGTTTTCTCTTTGTTCATTGAAAAGTCCTTGAATACTTCGTATTCATGTAATGAAGCCTCTCTGGAAGGGAAGTAAATCTTTCCTTCCAATAACTCTCATTGATAGGCACAATTCTTGAATTTTTGTGGAACATTTTGTTTCTCCAGATTTGTTCCATGTGGACTTTTTAGGATGTTGGTTGGACTGGGAAGCCTTGAATTTAGAACATCAAACCCGTAATTTACCGTTTCAACTAAATCACCTAGTTGGGCATTGTGGGGCTGACAATGTCTTTTTGAATTTACAATTTTCATTGGTACCAGATAGACGTTCTGCAGCTTTCTTGAAATTTTGTCTCTCTGTAACAGACACTAGAAGATGCTTTTGAATTAATTTAAAAGTGTATATTTGAGATCCCCATTTTGGATTCAACGAGGTATTGCGGGACTTGTCTTTTTTTAACAGATCTGCCATCGCGCAACATTAACCCTTCATTAAGGAGGGTGGTTCTTGAAGAGCTTTGGCATATGCAGCACAACACTCAAAGCCCATTTTCTGCGATGGTCATCACTGGGATTTTGAACACTGGTATTATCGAGTTGAATTCCTAGTTCTACTAATTTCCAATTTGACCTAACTAAATCACGGACACATCCACGAAAATGAAATCTCGTTGCCTCAATTGCTCTGACCTCGTAAAACTATCCTTGTCAACCGATCGATGGAACCCGTAATATACCGGTTGTTTCAACTTCCTAATAAGACTGTGAATTAAAACAACCTGCAGGTTCGTATGTGGACCTAGAATGCAATCATCAAGAGGATCATAGCGTAAATTTGATTTGACCTTCTTTAATCAAATCAGCTCATCACATCTTTCTCAAAGTCTTCGAAAACTTTCGCGTGAGCTCTTAAAATACTCATACTAATACTTCATACGCGAAAAAGAAAAAAAGTGTGTTACATTGAAACAAGAGAATGCGGCCCACACTAGGGGAACCCAAGTTACGCGACAGCAAATCGAACGTGTTCTGTAGCATTTTCTGGTCGCGACGACACTTGGCGACACGTCGCTAGGGGAACCCAAGTTACGCGACAGCAAATCGAACGTGTTCTGTAGCATTTTCTGGTCCCGACGACACTTGGCGACACGTCGCTAGGGGAACCCAAGTTACGCGACAGCAAATCGAACGTGTTCTGTAGCATTTTCTGGTCGCGACAACACTTGGCGACACGTCGCTAGGGGAACCCAAGTTACGCGACAGCAAATAGAACGTGTTCTGTAGCATTTTCTGGTCGCGACGACACTTGGCGACACGTCGCTAGGGGAACCCAAGTTACGCGACAGCAAATCGAACGTGTTCTGTAGCATTTTCTGGTCGCGACGAAACTTGGCGACACGTCGCTAGGGGAACCCAAGTTACGCGACAGCAAATCGAACGTGTTCTGTAGCATTTTCTGGTCGCGACGACACTTGGCGACACGTCGCTACGGTGTCTATCACTTCCCTTTTGATTTGCAGTCATATAATACAAATACTGCAGGTCTATCAAACTTGTTTTTTTTTTTTTCAAGCAAGTTTCCCTCTAAAAATTTTCAGGAATAGTCACCGAGTTCGGCATAGGCTCTACATGACGAGACGTTGGTAATATTGTGTTTCGAAAGCCAATTGCTTAAATCGTAAAAACATTAATTTATATCTTTTGCATAACACAATTAACTAAATTAAAGTACAATTGTTTTACTAGCTCATGGCATGAAGGTGTTACGGATCATCGAAGCTATAATCAGAGAGTAAGTCTAAGTTAAAACCGTGGATAAAAAATAGTTAGAAGCACCCATGAAATCATTATTTCTTTGACACATTATTTACTTTGTAAGCTTATAAAACCTTTATCGGATTTTTGCTTATTATGAGGCATAGATTCTTTTTAATCTTTTAAATATTCCTGATATCCTTCAACAATTTTCTTGTGATAACCAATTTTGTTAATCTCTACAGCATACTTTTTTCCTTGTCATTACAACAGTTTGACCCGGCGATAGAAACGTTCATGTTTAGAATAGACTAGCCTATTAAAACCAACTATTTAATTGTATGCACAAGTTCTACTGGTTTTGGGTTGCAAGACGCCATCTTATATCCTTTTTTAAAACTCCATCCTGGACATACAAAAAAAGCTCGTCGAATGACGATAAACTCATACGAAAATAAGAAAAGAATTTGTCCTCGTCATTCCTGAAACAGTTCATATTATCGTGTGAACTTGTCCATGCTTTAGTCTCACTTCATTGGGGGAAGAACTTTCGTTTCTTCTTTGTCAAATAAGCCCGAATGGCAAGCATGAGCATAAGGTCGAAGCAATTTTGACAACTGTGACAAAACATGGGAGAACAGGCGTATGTCGCGTAATGTGGCACTACCAGCGACCTGGTCGTGGCGTTCATGTCGCGACGCGACGACTAAGTCGCCATGTGGCCGAAGCCTTAAATCCATGAAAAGTGGCCTTGTAACTATTTTAGAGAGTTCGTGTTTGATTGTTCTTTTACTTGGCAAGGAGTATTTTAAGTTATATTTAACATATTTAAATGCTTTAGGATACATATCGAAATGTTATTGCTGTAGAAATATTATCTGCGGACTGTTAGGAAATCACTAATATTGGATTATGCAGTGGATAAAAGTGCTCCATTTTAAATATACAATTACCAGAGCCATACAGTTTAAAACAGTATTGAAGTAAATCAAATTTTACATTTCAAATCCTGGGTAAACTGTTGACTAATGCAGCTATGAACCAAGACTCACTCATTCTCAAATTAAATTTTAAAAACGCTTGCTTATGTTAAAGAACGGAGAACCTATTTGACAAGGAATACAAGAGGAATAGCAGTTGGGTATTAAAAATCTCTAGATTTCAATTTTAATAATTTATTTTTCAAATTATCTTCAAAACATTTTCGCAGAAACGTGTTGAATCAATTCCTAAATTTAAAATGTTTGTATTTCGATCCAAGCCTTCTGACGTGTTTTGCTTGCAATATAAAAGGAAAAGGGTTGATTAAAAATCCGAGTCATCATCGGAATCATAATATCTAAATTTCTTTGATTGCTTGGACAGAGAGTCACTTGAACTGCTAGAGCCATCCGACTTTCTCTTCAGTGATTCCAACCTCTGTTTCACTCTGTTGAACGTTTCTACTCACCGTGGATATAGCCTGAACTTTAAACTCTCAAGTTTCGCCTTGCAATCACTGGTTGATTAGCAACAAAGGTTTTCACCTTGTAATAAAATTTAAATGTATCACCTGTTAATGTTTATAATGTACTTTTTACATTGATATGCTTTTTATAATCATTTCAAAGAATGCGGTTATTTATTATTAATAGAAAAATGTATGTATATACAAAAACGCACATGGTTGCTTCATTTAAGAAAAAAAATAAAGTAAAATGTACCAAGCAAAGAAGTAAATTTTTGCAAAAGAGGAGTACAAATAACTAGTACGTGAAAATGGTTTTGTAATATTTGAAATTAGTGCTTGACACTGTTAAAAAAATTGTTTACGATTTTCTTTCTTGGAACGAAAATTTGATTTCTTTCGTTAATATCAATTGAAGGCGCTAAAGAAGCAAACCTTTTGAGCCTATTAACAATTTTACATGAAATAATTAGCTTAAATATGAATAAGTTAAATACGTTTAATAAAAAGACTAAAAAAGTGTTACTAACTACTTAGACAGCTGATTGCGGAATATTTAAATTTTTATTAATAACAATGTTACTTACTCATTTATCTAATACATACACATTTATCTAATGGAATTTGAACAAGGTCATTAATTTAATATAAGCCATTGGCAATAAAAAAATGTATAGGCTACTTATAGCCTATAGCTAAATAAATACAACAATTCAGAACTTTTTTGTAAAATCTTATCGTACCATATTTTTGTTATCTTCTACAGTAATGTCTTAAATTTTATCTTCAAGATATTCATTCACACTATAATAGAATTTTTCTTGACGCAACTTTCTCCAGTTTTTATCAAACACGTATAAACATTGTTCTTCTTTAATAATTTGTAGTAACTTGTTGAGTTTTGTTAGAGAAAACATGAATTGATTTTGATAAAAACTTGTATTTTGTTGTGGAAACGGGAAAATGTTGTGAGTGGGTCTTAGGTTATAGGAAATTTCAATTATTTCTTGTGGGTTTTCTGCTTACCTTGACACAAAATTGAGAAAAAAAGAATCATATGTATAAATACAAGACAATGTCAGGATTTTCCACCAGGATTTTCCATGTAAACCAGAAAAAAAGGTTTACATGAATTTTAAGTTTTTAGGCCGTATATCGGTTGAATTTTCAGGCAGTTGTTGGAGCTCCTGTTTAGGTTTCAACATGGAAACTCTCTTCTCAGAAAGGGAAGTAATTTGACCTTTTCCGTTAATTTTTAAAAGTCATTAACTTTAAGTCAGTTTATCCGAGAAACTAGATCGTCTTTAGTTATTTCTTACTGGTTCTGTGATACATGCTCGTATCGCATTGCGATTTATACTCGACACATGCTTTCAAGCAAATCCCGTATTTGATCAAGTTTGCCTTATGCTTTTTCAAATAACTTTCATCTACTTAATCGCGCAAGGGTTTTTAGAATCTTTGTATATCATTGAACATAATGTTATTAAAATTTTTGTATATTTTTTAACTTAGCCTCTAATTAAAATATATTCTATATCTCAAAGGATCATGTTTATCAGTCCAACTTCCTCCTCCTAAGTCATTCACAATTGCTAATAGGTCAGCCCATTTATTTCAGCAACTGAGAGTATTATGATGAAAGTATGAGACACAAGTTGCTGAACCATAGCAAAAAGTTAATTATTCTTTGATTACAAAATGGGGGTGACCCTCTATCAGGAGCAAACATCGTGTAGCAGCTGAGGTTAAATCAAGTCACAAAGATACAAAAATTTGCCCCCTGTAGATTTACGCCATTTTACCCACGATTTCCGCTGTTTCCTTGGTAATCACTAACCACCCACGTTTCCTTGGTCGCTATTATTATGGCTTTTTAAAACATACCGTGTTTGCATTTCTTTATGCGTACAATAGTGGACATTCCACCCATTACAGTGGTTCTAGTACAGTGGTGCGTTCTTTTAACTCAAACGTTTCGTTCACTTTCTTGCTAAATAACATTGATTTACATCGAAATGCTAAGAAACCAATTAGCTTTTCTACATTGACCTTGCCTACCTAATTCATAATTCTCTAAACAAAATGTAAATTAATGTTTATTGATTAGTGTAGGTAATAAGTACGAATACCACAAAAATTCTTGCCGTTATTCTGTAAATCCACCGATGCCATTGTTGGTGGTGGGTTGATCTTGTTGGTGCTGCCGATGCCGGCGACACAGAGAACTACTCCCAGCACTGATATGAACAGCACTTGCTGTACACGCGCTGTTTGTCGTGATGAAGCATTTCAATCCAATTTTGGTGAAAATTAATACTTACTTGTTGATTACTTGTTGCAATTAAAATGACCACTTCATTAAAGGGCTATCTTAAGGTATGTATACTATTCACACAAATATTCTTCATTGGCTAATTTTAGCCACAGGCTTAAAGACATGCTGTGCCTAAAACGTTTATCAAATAGGAAAAGTGTTCTGAATGACAATTGGAAATATACTTTTTTGAATTTCGTTTATAAAGGGTAAGACAATGAACCGGCATATAGTGCCGTAAAATTTATTGGAAAAAATGAAATGATTTTTGGACAGCAAATTTATTTTGAAATTTGTTGTATGGCATCCACTGACCTTCCTCCAAAAATTCCTCTGAAATCCCATATGGGGATCATGCTCAAAATGGGGAATTGGCCCACTTGGAGTTACAATAAAATTTTTTACTAAGCATACTAAATATAAATACATTCCAGAAGGTTTATATATCAAATTAAAGGTCTTAAAATGTGAAATTCAACGCTGTAAATCCGACCTCATTATAACGGTTGAAAGGAAAATGATAAACGTTCAAAATTTAAATTGAAATAATGTCAAAGCTAAGAAATTCAATAACTTCCGACTTATTTGACCTTTTGAGGTCTGGTTATCGCCTATGTACTC
This sequence comes from Neoaliturus tenellus, assembly GCA_030545055.2. Lineage (NCBI taxonomy): Eukaryota > Metazoa > Arthropoda > Insecta > Hemiptera > Cicadellidae > Neoaliturus > Neoaliturus tenellus. Next base: position 161,327,552 of record CM061531.1, read on the forward strand.
CCCTTAATAAGACCTTTAAAATTATGTATACCACTATGAAACATGAGGACTAAGAAACATTTTTCAGGACTTCCTTTTTAGGATGTCCATGTAGAGGGTGGTTCAAAGGTGGTATGATAAGCATAAGTCAAGCTATCAGCATTTTCAAAGTTAATTGTAAAAGCAAATGTTTGCGGCAAACCAGACCTTAATCGGTCAATTTAGAATATTATTACATTTAAAAGCGTTTAGGTCAAAAATGGATTTTTATTCAAAGTTTGACAGGATGTCATTTTTACTCAAGCAACTAAGATGGGGTTTGCGGCATTTAATTCTAATTAGAGCTTTAATTTGACATATATAAACCCATTGGTCGGCGAAAGATTATTTCTGACTCCACGTAGGCCATCCCATCACTTTTAGGCATGTTCCCCTCTGTCGATTTCAGGGGACTTCTCTAAGGAAGGTCATTTGATGACATTAAATATATTTAAGCAAAAATTAACTTTTCAAAATTGGTTCAATAATGTATTTTCAAAAAATAATGGTAGTTTTGAAATTAATTGCAAGTAAACGAATGGAAACTTATGTTTTGCAATGAATATACATATATATATATATATAACCCGGTGCTATATACAAACCTGGTGCGGACGCCAAAGGCTACCGCAAAGACGTATAAGGAGGTCCTTATACTGTCATGTAAACACCAAAAACAAAAACGCAAACTTAATGACACCATATTTAAAATGTATTGTTTTTTTTATAAAAACATAAATTTCCATTCCTGTATTTAACGATGCTGTTAAAACAAACATACTCTTTTAGGAAAATACCTTATTGGTGACATTATTCCGGCCATGTGTGCTAGGAAATAATTAGATCTCGTGTTCATATAATGTATGTAAACTGTTCTTATCGTTTGTTTCTGTGCAGTGTTCTCTTGAACTTTGATGAAGTCTTTGTGTTCGAATTATTATTATTAATATTATTACTTAATAAATACGTCTGAACTCAAACCAGGAGGCAGTATCATGAAGAAATTATCCAAGCAAGCAGAATTATTCCTTCAATCACAACCTTAGTATTAAAAATATTTTAATTTTCAACACATAGAACAGTATAATAAGGCTAAAAACAACGTTTTGATCAGCAACTGATAAACATGCAAGAAATTTTGAGGGAATCTTCTTTTAAACTCTAGAAAAAGAGATTTTTTGAGTCCTCAAGATACAACTTATACAAAAACTTTTCAAAATTTCGATTTTTTTGTATTAGGATAATTTGTTTAAAAAAGCTTCCCCTTCTCACTTTTTACCTGCCTTTCTCAAAATGATGTTGTAGGACCAAAGCCAATAATTAATTGTGTAGTGGTAAATACTTCATTTTGAATAGTCCTTAATTTTTGGCCGCCATCTTGGATCCGCCATATTTGAAAATAGTTATTTTTTTTTGATGTTAAGATGGTTTATTTATTTATTTACTTATTTATTTCTTTATTTATTTCAACGGTACAACCATTTTCATGAAATAACAGTAAATAGACAAGCAAAATTAAATTAATACTATCAAAGTAGGATGATAATGCGAAAATTACACTTTATATATAACAACAATAATAAATATAACAATTACGTAACAGGCAATAATTATTTATAACAATATGTACATGACATCAACAATAAAAAAAACAACCAATCAATAACAATAGATACATTTGAAAAAAGTAATAGCAATCAACATGAGATCAGAGTAACAATAATAACAATAATTGCTTTTTATTTATTCAACATAATAAGTTTGTTGTTGTTGTTGTTGTTATCGTTAAATGCCTATTGTATTGTTAATTACGGTTCATTGAGCTATCTGTAAGCATAGTCTCTCATACGTAAACATAGTTAGTCACATTCCCGAATAATTCTATTGCTTGTTGGTTGTTATTTCCTTATTTTTGTTGTTGTTATTTGTTGTTAATATGTTAACTAGATTTTGTTCCTTATCGTCTTGTTGTTATATTTGTTTTAATTATATTGTTAAGTCATCACACTGTTGGTCATTGTACACGTATAGACTAAGAAATCGTTAATGTATCACTTGTCTGCCATATTGTACAATTGTAAAATGGAGTTTTTCCGTAAATAAATAAATAAATAAATAATGGTTTCGAGAGTTACACAATCTAAAACTTGCCATTGAAACACAGAAAAATATGAAACAATGCTACATTCTTTGTTCGATTGAGATCCTAAGAAATAATGCTGGCGATTGTCTTTCTAAATAGTGCTAGACTATCAGAGAAGAAGTCGACTTGGGGAGCTACTTGGTTTCCTCGTCTCTGGATTCGGGCCATGGTTCCATTTTGGAGATATGAAGTTCGGTAATGAAGTCTGGCGAAGAGGTCTTCTGATCTTGTTCGATGTCCAGTCTTGAGATGAACTTGGGAAAGGAGTTCTGAACAATCGAAGAGTCCGTTCAGAATCTTGTACAGAAATACAAGATCGGCGACACTACGGGGGATGCCAGAGTCTGGAGATGCAGCATATCCGAAATTTCAGCCATTGGAACGTCTCTGTAGTTGAAGCCCACTCGACAGCCAACAACTCTGATGAATCTGTCTTGTATTCTTTGGAGAGTTTGAGCATGATTAAGTTGGTAAGGGTTCCAGACTACAGAAGAATACTCAAGAATGCTTCTAATGGTGTTGTGACACATAATTTCCAAGTAGATTTACAATGCCGCAATCCGTTTTTTTTATTTTTTTTATCTTGGTTCATTTAAAAATACACATAAATTCAAATTCTTCGCCACATATTTCTTATAGACGTCTCAATCTTTGAATTTATTTATTTTTAAAATTTTTCTATATATCCTGTAATAATTGAGATTGGTTGTTGATTTTGATCTCAAATCACTCGATGGATCATCAGGTCTTATTTTGAGTTTTTGATGATTTAAAGTGGCTGGGTTTGAAGCGGGTTGAGCGTCTAAAACTAAAACAAAAATCTCAGAAGTAAAAATATTTTGTATTGAAAAGTGTTCAACATCTCGTCATAAAAGTATTCGATTTTAACTTAAATAAATTGAACTAAATGAAATTAAATTTTAAATTTAATTAAATTGGATTAAAATTAAAATTTGAATTAAATTAAATCGAATAATGTACTGTGTAATAAATTGTGAACCAGAAAAAACCTTGACTATTATTTACAACTTGAGTTTTAAGTCTTTAAATAACGACGAATTTCGGCAACAAATAAATGTAGCGTTTATTGGACATTATAAGTCACTTAAAATCCGACTGATTTTATAACTCAAATTTTAGGCTTTGCTGTACTGGTTGGTTTAAGACCAGAATTAATTTTCTTATCTTATTTAGAATTTAAAATATTAATCTTTAACTAAAAACTAATTTTAAAAAGTTCAGTTATTTATTTATTTCAAAGGGAAGAACCCATACATTACATAGTACAAACAATAGTTAATGGCTAAAGGCTCCTAATAAGGTTACACGTTTCTGTGATTTTTTCTCCAACCTACCCCATTTTTTCTTTTTCCTTTTTTCTTTTTTTTTCTTTGTACATATAATAATATTGTTATTATTTTATTTTTCATTTATTTATTACTAGCAAATAGCCCGTCAAAAATGACGGGTAATTTCCATGATGATTATTCATGAATTTGATGTTTACGTTTTAAAATGGTCACAGAATTTATTAATACACAGACAACATAGTATTAAAACTAAAATGTTTTAATTTATTTAGCAATGTGAACAGTTATCTAGGCAAACATGTTTCTTTTTCTCCTTTATTCTCAGCTTTTTAGCAACGTAAAAGAAACCCGCGCATACCGTTTGAAAGGTAGAATGAGCAGAATGGTATTTTAGTTCACATCGGCCCCCGAGGCTACGCCCTACAGGCTATAAAAGTTTCAATGTTAATCTTATTTGAGGAGGATAATTGAATGATCATGAAACAGCTGTTGTACCTAATAACAAATCATAGCAAATCAAGAAAAACAGTTTGTTTTATCTATAATTTTTTCTATAACTAATTAGCTCAAGATCAAATAAATATTTTGTCGAATTTCGACCAGTGGGTGATTTCGTAGTCCTCTATAATAGGCAAGCATGTTTCTTTTCCTCCTTTTTTCTCAGCTCATATGCATTGTAGGAGAAACCCGCGCATACCGTTAGAAAGGTATGAAGTAGATGAGCAGAATCCTATTCTAATTTACGTTGGACTCTAGGGCTACGCCCCATAGGCTTTCAAAGTTTCAATGTTAATCTTTTGGGTTAAGGAAAATTGATTGAATCGTTAGACAGCGGTTGTAAAAAAATCTGCTAAAACATGAAGAACAGATGTTTCAGTTATAAAATTTTGTTTAACTTCTTGTGTCCAGATCAACTAAAATGTTCGTCTAATTTTGATCAGGAGGATTTTGATCTCTTGTATATCATTAAAAGTTTATAAGGTTATAATATAATAACCTTATATATATAAATATTATAATAGTTTATAATACCATCATTGGTTTTACAATATAGTAGGCCTATGAGACTAAAAAAAGATTAAAGGTTTTTACAAATCAGAAACAAATTCCAAATTCTGGCAAATTAAATGGACTCAAACCATTTCAAAATGGGAGGTATTTTAAAAATAATTATTCTTCTTCTAGCCGATAACAGCCACAAGGTTAGTTTTAGACTTATTAGTTTTACAGAAATGAAATGTAGTTTATAAATAGTGAGAAATACCCTAATGAAATACGGTTAGGTCTGTTTTCGAGTATATATTTTTACTGACAATTTAGATTAATTTATCTAAAACAACAATTAATTCAACAATTAAGATTAATTCAACAAAATTCTGATACATTTTGTCGCCGTAACCAAACCCATTTTATTGGCCTGAGTTATTGCGAAGTATTATTTTTACATACAAATTCATGAATTAATGCATTTATGACCAATCAACAGATTTTAAAAAATGTAAATAAAACTAACCAAAAAGTATACACCTGTGTCAGAATTCGAACCTACATCTTCCCACTCAATGACCTGTCGCTCTAACCACCTGAGCCACGGAAGCTGTGAGATTATAGGTTCTTACTCGCCTACGGCTCGATGGGGGCTCCGCCCCCATGCCCCCTCAGGGGTTGCCCAGAAATTCGTTAATTGTTGTTTAAGTCGTATATAATGAACAGAATACATGTAAATATAAGAGTTTGTAAATGAGCAAAATAGCAAAATAAATGAGTTTGTCATTTATTTATAACATAAATTAACTCCCACGACTGCAGAAATAACCTAAATTTGAACTTATGCAACTAACTCAATCTAAGGAATGAAAATATATTCGAATACGGCTCGTTTTCAGAGACTCTTTCCCCAAACCCCCTTCCTAATTCCCCCGAATTCTATAAAGGTTAATGGAGTTGTGAATAAATTTATTATGTAGGTATTGTATAATTATTTACTTAAAATTATAAAATACGTATAAATAAATATATGAAAAAATTAAATGGATAAACTGCATAAAAATGTTCAGTAGATCATCGAAAACAATGAAAAATTCCATTAAAACAAAATGATTGGAAATCTTAACAAAGTGGATAAAACTTGCCAAAAACCCCTTTTATTTACAAAAATACTATTCAGTTACTATCCTTCAATTAGTTGTGTTGAAATTCCAGGGAATAACATAACGATCCAGTAATATTGAACATACAATGATAAATACATTAATGTAATATTGGCATTCATTGCAATTCCTTCATTTCAGTTTTTAATGGTGTAAAACTTTTAAATTTACCTAATTTCCAAAAAAATTACTGTCAAGGCAAATAAAAAAAACTTTAAGCTTCTAAATACAATAATAGAGTAGTTACTAACAAAAGTATGTTAAATAATGGTTAAAATATTAAAATTACCATGCACATCAAAGGACGTATGTTTTAGCTGTAGGACCAGGTCAGTAAATAACAATCAAAGTAAAACAATCAGTTGCTTGATATAGCAATTCGTTCCGACTCACAGTCAAAAGAAGAATACGTGATATTGAAAATGAAAAATTATCATCATGATAATTTTTAAGTTTGATAATTTAATTGATATTGGTACTGTGCAAGATATGTCTATGTGCAAAGTGAAGGTTCTGAGTAAAATATTATAGTAGTTGTAAAATTACGTCTACATGGGGTAAAATTCCCCGCAAAAATAAATAAACATTTAATTATGTTTAATTGTGTGGGCTGGGGGGCAAAAATTCATAGAACCAAACTTGTAGTAACTTGAAAGATGTTCGCGAGGATTGCCTCAGATGTTATAATTTGGCCGCTAGAGTAGAAAAAAATAATGTCATATTTATTTTGGGTAAAAATGTTTGGTCGTTAAATTTTTAAATCAGATAGTTTTCTGGGGCAGGAAATAAAAAAAACACATTTTTTATTTTAAATGAAAATATTGTACTGCCACCTTTTTAAATTAAACATTAACTTAGTACGCACTAAAAGATTTGGGAGGACTATCGTGCAAATATGATACTGTCTTACCGTGAGTCCCATACCAACCTTGCATCTCTTTTAAAATTGTACAAAAAAAAATTGTGTCGTTGTAGGTAAACATATTTTGCTATGTTGATTGACACTGATTTCAATACAGAGGGGACCAGACGTAATTTTGAAGCAACTTTAAAATTTAATATTTAAAAACCCTAATCATACTGATTTAGGATAATAAATAGCATGACATTATTTTTTTTAACTGGGGAAAATTTAACATATATTATGTCTGAACATTTTACATATAACAGAACTTACCAAACATGTAAATGTCTAAGAACCTCATTTAAAATAATATACCATCATAAAACATCAATTATCACATGATTAGTTTTACTAAACATTTAAATACATGTTCATTAATCTCCGTCATGTTGTAAATTTAATAAAAAAAACATTTTGGACCAAACTGACAATTTTTGTTGGAAACGTATTTAAAAGAGTCTAAGACATTTTTGTGCCGAGACATTTTTGCTTAGCCTAAAATGCTCAGAGAAGAATGAGGAAAATCTAAATTTCAACCTCAAATATTCAATAAACTGCTAAAATTACGCGTACAAGATCAAATTGTAAAGTTTTCTTAAAAACCGTGTAAAACTAAAAAAATTATTTATAACTTACTAATTGACGTTGGACGTTTATTTGACGTCAAATAAATATTCTGTGCTATATGGGTAAACAAAATATTTGGTTGGAAATACCAAATTTTAACCAAAACCATATTGTTGATCCAAACCATTGGTTTTGTTGGTTTGACCAATTTATTTGGTTCCCTCAACAAAACGACGGCAACAAAATAAATTTTGTTGCTCCAACAAAACAGTTTTTTTCAGTGTACTCAGCTAGTATTAAATAAATAAATAAAAATTAAATATAAGGAAGAAGTTAATAAACTATTGGAGAATTTTTTAAAAACATCAATATTGTGAAGCTTACCTTCCTCAATTCCCTCCTGAAACTGCACTTTAGATTTTCTATTTTCTTCTTGAGCAGGTCAATTGTCGCATTGGGTTGGATTTTTTTGTATATCTCCAACAGCGAACCATGTGCTGCCCTCCGTAGATCCCTATTCGCATAGGCATCGCACTTAGTGTCCCACAATCATCGGTTCACTTTTAATGCTTCAAGAAGCTCCACTAAAACCTCCTTTTCAGCTTCATTGCTTGGTTGTTGCGATTGCTGTGACATCACGACGTTGCGCTAGAACAGCAACGCTCACTGCAACAGGCGGATGAAGACTGTCGCGGACGGTCGGGCGTCTGACAGACAGCGCTACACACGCACAGACCAGACAAAAATTGTGGTGGGGGAACCTCAGACCGTCTGTGGTCGGAGGGTTGAACCATCAGACACGCAGACAGTCTGGTCCGAGAAAATCGGTCTGCAGACAGCCCCACACACGATACGACAAGTGCCAGACACCAGACCAGACGGTCTTGTCTGGAGGTCTGGTCTGATAGTGTGTGGGGGGCTTAAAATTAGAAATTGATTTATTATATTATAAAATTGGTAATAATTGTCATTATATATTGATAACAGATTTAAATAAATTAGTGTATTCTCAATTATCAAAACATAAAACAAAAAAAATATATTTTTAGAAGATGTTTGACTCATTTTTATAAAAATAAAGACTTGAATAATCATTTAGAAATATGTAAATCATTAGAACCTTGTAGACCTATAATGCCATTTCCAGGTCAAACTGTAAGTTTTAAAAATTATTATAAAAAGTTTGGACATCCATATGTAATTTATATGGATTTTGAAAGTATATTAGAAAAGATTGATAATTGTAAAAATAATCCAAATTGCTCATATACAAATAAAATTCAAAAACATAAACCATATGGATTTACAATATATTTAGTATCTAGAGTATCTAGGGAAAAGATATTAATCCAAAATAAATGTATAATATAAATTTATTATATTACATAAATTTGTATTGCTAGATTACAATATTTTTTAGTTTATTTTACATCTAAAAGCTTACATCGTATAAATTGTACATACTCATGCATTTAATGCCAAACAATTCATAGATACACTACATTAACATTTATAGTGAATAAATAACTAATAGATGTTATGCTTTTCATGAATCTTAGGAGGGCTTCATAGACTATAATTAATTTACCACAGGTAGGACAAGATTGTTGATGACAGTTCTTAAAGAAACAATTCAGTTAAATTTTTATTTAACGTCTTTTTCAAGGATAAAAAAGATAGGTTAAATCAATATTAATTCATGTGCAACTGGTATGATTTCTGAAAGATAGTAGTTATCCGCATTATTATTTCAATAAACTAAAAAGGACATAGCCAATATGGATTCTGAAGGGGCTCTAGCACTCCCCTACATTTAAGACTTCTTTAAATAATTTTTCTGAATATATCAGTAAAAGAATTGTCTTCCTTTTAATTTAGTTGATTGGTCCTTTTCTCAACATTATGAATTTTAATTAAGTTTCTATTAGTAGTTACATTATTCCTAACCTTTAAATCTTATTCAGCCCTCACTCACAATTAATTAAAATATTTGAATCAGAGCTATGCCCTTGCCAATTAGGTAATCACTTAGATTCATTATTAAAAATGAAATAACATTAAGTAAAATTAATTACAAGAGAAGAATACATAAATAAATAATAATTTATTAAGTTTACCACAGTTTCTACTAGGAGAGCTTCAAGACGTTAGATATAGTTATTTTAAAACTTTATAGACATTAAAAAGATGTTAATCTATGCTGGGTAGGGCATGATTATTCATTGTAATTATGATCATAATTAAGTACATAAACATAATTAAGAATTAATAAATACATAATTACAATACAAGAATTATGGAAAATTATCAAATGAAGAAAAAATTAATTACATTACAATAAGTCCCCTACTAAAGATAATTGACTCATTCACTGCAAGTTAAGTCTAAATTCTGGTCTTTGGTTTATCTAATTTGTATTTTATACGCTTAAATGAAAATAGATAAAGAAAGCAATTGTAGTTAAAGCATAAAAACAATTGCTCAGTGACACGTTTGTTAGTAACTTTAACCTTATAGAACCTGCATAACGAGTGCAAGTGTAAAATGATATAACTCCTAGATTAAACACCAGCTAAATTGAAAGACAAGACAACTACGCAGTATAATCCCGTAATGGTTAGATAACCCCATATCATAAGTTATTGGTAATTAGTACAAATTATAAACTAAATATTGTTATATTTAGTACCTTTCGAATTACCTATAGCCCCTCTATCTTTAGTTTTTGTTCACTTTATGAATATTGTTAAAAGTAAACACAAAACTATTCAAAAACATCATTTGACCAATTTTTCGATCTAACATGAATCGTTAAAATATTAATTTTTTTACATTTCATTTTTTTATCTTATTGTACGCAAAGTCTTTGATTTGTGTCCACGATCGCTTGTTTACAGATTGCTCACTGTTTTTACAGTTCTCACATTTTGTTTGCAATTTTAGTTAAATGTTTTTGTGCAAATGTTTAATGACTGAGGTTATTTCTTTTCCGGAACAAGAATTTGTTTCTTGCAATTTCCTTATGGTTATAAGTAAATTTTTTTCTTTCTTACGATTTTGCTAACATTTTATGTTACATAACCCGCAGCTAAAATGTTTGCTAATGTAAGCCCGCAGCTAAAATTCAAGGTAACTCCGCAGCAGAAATGTTTGGTGAGATAAACTCATAGCATAAGTGATTGGTAAGTTGAATAAATTATATACTAAACTGTGTGAAGTTTAGTAGGTACCTAGTAAATTAACCATGTATTTTAGTTTTTGTTCACTTTAGGAGTATTAATAATAAATAACGAATAGTTTAAATATCATCATTTGACTGATTTTTAGATTTAACAATCATTGTTAGCCTTTTTCATTAAAAAAATCCTATAATACAAAAAAGTTTTATGTGTCATAGCCTCGCATGATTGAAATATTTTCTCCATTAAAACAACAAATTTTATCGCCAGCTGTGAAAAGTTTGTTGTTTCTATAACCACAATTTCTACATACGAAGTTCGTTACACGGAATCCCGGCATTTACAATTATATTGCAACAGGAATTAGAGTACTGAATGTTTCGATCTGTATCCTATATGGATAACAAAATATTCATATGGAAATACGTGCCCAAGTAGTGTATGGACAACAGTTGATGAGTGGGATGCATACAGACATTATACATTGGCTGATGAATCTTACTCAAGACCCATTTTCAATGCTTAGCTGATTTGTACTATTGACTATAGAATGCTTCTCCTAGCAGTAGGCCTACCATGTTTCTGTGCTTAATCCCAAAATATTGTGATTATAGGGGAACATGACTAAACTTATTTCTACAAAATATACCAAAACTTCACTAATGTTATTCAAAATGTTATCAACCTACATAAATTATTAGCCTAATAAAAACTCATCATTCCCATCCCGCGATAACATAACCAATATACCACTCTCACTCTCAAACATCAGGAGGCCAAAGAGAACCCACACTGTCCACATTAAGGCTTCCACTGACTGACCAGTCTCCAGTCCACAGTTTGATTGATTCGCACTCGGCAGTAGGCGCGGTGGAGAGGGGGGATTAAAATGGCCAATAAGAAGCGGAACCAATAACTGGCGTGTAACACTAGAAATCTGTGTTAGCTGGATCAAATAATGGGTGGAATTCAGTCATTTTGTGTATGGACAGTGTAAAAAGCGATGGTGGCACGGCCCTGGTGGATACACATATTATACACACAATATGTTTCCACACCGGTGTTATTTGGTCACAACAAAAAAATTAAGATTTTATGTTTTTTTTTAAATAATTCGACCATTGGGAATCTGAAAATAATGCCAGTTCACTATTTGATCCGGGCATCCAATAAGATACCCTTTACAAACGCACTTTTTATGGTATTTTTGGATTCTTCACATAATTTTAACACTACTTTACAATTGAATATGCATCCTTAATCCTAACGGTTTGGGAGATAATAGAGGTCAAAGTTTTATTTTTTTCCATAAGAATAACATGGGGCTAAATTTCACATCCATTATCTCTGTAAATAAATTAAAATGCCTAGCATACAAATGCCTTAGTTTCTTCTTTTAAACGCTTTAGCATCATAAATTATTAGTTTTGCCATAGTTTTTTTTTTCCATTAATTTGTCAATACGGTGGAAATTATTTAAAATGTGTATAAAACTAAAAGTAATTACTTGAAAATCGGTATTTTTTTGTGAAATATTATCTAAAATGAGGTTATAAGATATTTTTATGCTTGGAGAGTTATGTTAAAGGCAAAAGTTTCAGTGTTAATCAATATGACAATTTGCTCCATGTTATTCTTATGGGAAAAAATCAAACTTCTACCTCCATTATCTCCCAAACCGTTATGATTAGGGATACACATTAAATTGTAGTCTTAAAACGTCTAGAATACAAAAATAGCATAAAAAGAAGGGGTTCGTATTTAAAATTAATGACTTCCGGTCTGGATAAGTTACTTCTGGTACACCCTGTACATTGAATTTATCATCAATGGATAGATCGCAACTGGTTTACCTATAATGGCACGATTTGTTTTTGTGAATAAAAAATTTTGTAGATTTTAAAAGGGGTGTACGGGTGGTCTGGGACACCCGGTATATATGACAATAGCTTCATTTCCAATTTATTTTTCTAAACTAAATAAATATCAGTACAAGTCATCGTAGAAGAATAGAGTTGCGAAAAGCTATGTAATGAGGTAAATCGTATGCTATGAGATTGGCCAAAAGACGAGTAACTTCACCTAAGTAAGATGAAAAGTAATTTGGAGGCAAATGTTTGAATATTTCATCCATACGGACCCTTGTCATCTTTTCATTTAGATGTTTACAGAATTAGTTAAAAAATCATAACCGTGTCCATTAGAGCTGTACTTTAATTTAATAAATGTTCGTTAATTTATTCAAAAGTTTTATCCAGGTTTAGGCAAAAGTCTGTACACCCCAGTTGACTTTTTAGCGCGTTGCAGTAGGAAAACCAAACTCGGCACATGATTACAACATAAAAACTCTACTTTTTCATCAAAATCACAACTTTGAACCTGCAAAATGAGGTATTTTGGGGCCAGTCCCAAATTTTCAAATGTACTCCCCTATCGAGTGACCCCTCATTTTAAACGGTTTATGAAGAGAAATTAAATGGTGCAAACAGGAGGTCGATATCTCACCCCTAACAAAAATGCCATCCATTTTCAAATTTGAGATGGGCAACCAAGCTAAAGTCTGGACACCCCCAGTTTACTTTTTTTTTTTAACGCGTTGCAGTAGGAAAATCAAACTCGGAACTTGTTAACAATAGAAAAATATGCAATTTTTAATCGAAGTCACAACTTTGCCCCTGCCCCCAAAATGGGGTATTTTGAGGACAGCCCCAAATTAAATGTAAACCCCTCTCGAGTGACCCGTCATTTTAATGCTTTATGAAATTAAATTAATTGGCCCAAACCGGAGGTCGATATCTTACCCCAAACCAAAATGGCAGCTATTTTAAAATTCGATATGGGTTGGTTGACATTCGTTAAAATTAAGACGAAAAATAGCTATTTTAGAATCACAAGTTTCTACTAGTTCTACCTCCTGTTTGCGCCGTTTAATTTCAGTAGTGGGGTTTGGTTACTTTCAAAACGGAAGTCGTGCCATTTGCCAGCCGCTGCCGGCCAGCTGCCATCGGCCAGCTGGCAAATCAGTTGCTGTCGCCATATGCCATGCCATATAGCTTCCGGTGGGGGAGCAGATGTGATTTGAAATTTGAAATTTAACTTGACAATTGGGTTATGGAAAGTATGTCAAGGTCATCCAGAGTAAGTTTTAAAAAACCCTATCCCGCTACCACCGGAGTAATAGTTCGGAGAGTGGAACTAACTCTGGTGATAGCGGGATAGGTATGGAATTAGGTTTGTGAATTTTATTTGTGAAAAACATACAATCAATGTGTGACAGCAGTGTTTAAACAAGTTGAAGTTTTGTTATGAACTACAGAGTTGTAAACACAAACACCGACGACGATGAGAAGGTAAACGCAGAGTCCCCAGATGATGTATTTAAAAAGTTTGAACAAACGTAACATCTCGAGTTGGTTTTCCCGTTCCATTTCCAATCGTTTGATTTCCAATTTCAATTTATCCTCTTCCATTCTTGTTACAAATGGAACTTCATCCATCATATCCATCATGTTTGTGTTTTTTGAAATTTTGAAACGAGCGATGTTGATAGTTGAAGAGGCGACGATGGAATGAGAATGGAAAGAGGGAAATGTCGGTTAAATAAAGAAGTGGTGGGGGGAAAGAGCGTTGTTACATAGAAGTGGTGGGGGAAAGATGCTGCTCATCATTTGCCTCAGAAGTTGTGTCCGACTGTAGAGGGGTAAGAGGAGTAAGATTTAGTAAACCGTCTTCATCAGAACTTTGAACATTATCACAAATAGGACAAGCGTAAGTTATTTCCAAATTCATTGTAATAGTGTTAAATTTATCTATAAGTTCATTTAAAGTATTAAATATTTCTTGTAAATCTTCTTTTGAGTTTATTTCAAAATTAGCATTCATTCGTGCCAATGGAGAGGTGTTCATCGTTAGAAAGTTGGCAATCGAATGAGGATAAGCGCCTAGGGAGGGGGCTTATATAATGGTGACCTTGAGCAGGCGTCTAGGGAGGGGGGCTTTCTAGGGAGGGGGCTTCTATATAGGGGACCTTGAGCTTATGATTGAATAAAACGTTTAGTTCTTCTTCTTCGTCTTTTAATTCAATTATTTGAACTGAAGTAGTTGTTTCATCTTCTTCACTCGATGAAGAAAACAATTCACCAGGATTTAAATATTGAACTACAATTCTGAACCATCTTATAGGATATTCGTCAATGACAGAAAGTAAGTTTTGAAACAATTCTTCCATCTCCTCCCTGTCAGTTATTATATGTTCAAACTTGATAAATTTTCCTTCCATGTTGTTAGTTAGAGTGTTGGAAGTGGAATGATTTAATATTATATAAAAATTAGAACTAGTGGTGGGGGAAATCTCAAGGTCATCCAATTGAAGTTTTAAAAAAGAGTGTAAAACTGAAATTACACATTTGATGGTTCTACAGGATCGGAATACCAATCTGATCTGTATTTACATCTTTTTATCATATGTGTACAAAAATCATCTTGATGAGAATTGGTGCGTTGACAATGAGCAAGATCTAGAGGGTGAAATTTGAAACACCTTTGAGGACAACATGTATGAAAATATCTTGATTTGTAAAATTTGAAAGTTCGCAATTCCGGTGGCGGTAGTTGTTTTGTTTTACATTTGCAATAACAAGATCCGAAGAATTCACATTTAGTACAAGCTAACCCATCCACCATCATTGGTCCTAAATCTGTACACTGTTGTTCACAACAGTAACGAGGTTTGTACTTGTATTTTTGCTCTTCCATGTTGACGCTGCGGAGTCTAGTGAAAGAATAAGATTGTATAGTGATGAATAGCGAGTTTTATGTACTATGAAAAGTGGTAGGGGTAATTTCAAGGTCATCCAAATGGAGTTTTAAAAAATTATACCTTACAAGTGTAAGGATTATTGAAATTTAGGAAGTTTGTTTCTGTTTGTTTTCTTCAGACTTTTTTTCTCTCTCTACCTTAGCCATAGCAATAAGTTCTTCTGTTGATAGTGGATGTACTTCAGGAAATTTTAAAATTAATTTAGCTTGATATCCTTCTTTAGTTAATACATCTAAATCTTGAGTCATTTGTTCAACAGTGTTATAATCTTTTCCATAGATTTTCCCATCAAGTTCAATCATCATTCTGTATAACATTTTGTAGAATAGATCTTGTCGTGGCGAGAGCTGAGAAGCGAATGATTATTTATCAAACTGTTACATCCTTTTTATGAATTTGACATTGATCACGTGATTCCTTAGTTGTAATTTTATTGATTAAAAGTTATTCAACATTAGTAATACTTGTGGAACTTGACGTTATGTTGACCAGCTGGCGATGAAGAAGTTGTAGGTTGTGTAGAAAAAAATATTTCATCATCGCAATATTTTGTTTTAGTGAACATCCTTGTATTAGTAGCACTAACATCAAGAGTTAAGTGATATCCACCGGTAAGTAAAACTCGCAATTCGTTAGTTAAATCTTCAAGTTGTTCAAAAGTAGTTATAGTGTTGGTATCATAAGATGCACACTTAACCTTTAGGGACATGTTGAAGTTTTGTATTTAGTGATAGAGAGTGAGATGTGTACGGTATGAAAGGTAGTCGTAGACTGATGAATTTCACAAGTTGATTTTCACTTTTATTATCACACAAAATTGGGTCAAGGTCATCCCATGGAATTTTTAAAAAAAGCAACATATTGTAATGTACAAACACATTACAATATGTTGCTTTTTTTATTTTTTTTTTTTTAGGTTTATATCATATTTATTGAGAAACAAATACAAAGAAATATTTACAATTTTATGTACAAACTAATCAGTAGTAGGTGTTACATGAATTGTAAGTTCAGTAGAGTTGTTTCCACTTGGTCCATGTGATACCAAATAGAGTGCGCCGGGTTGAATTATACGAAGATCTTCATTTTGTAGTAGTTGTACGAAGCGCTTTGGTAGGAAGATTTGAAATTTTGCTTCATCACCAATTGTATAAGGTGCCTCACTCAATGTGCAATTTATAGCATCACCTACTGAAGTTTCCATCTTCTTTATTGTATGAATGATGTAGTGTTTTTCTTCTTTCAGCTCGGAACATTTCTTCGTAGGTAGGATTGTTGATTTTGAATGAGCGTTGAATTGTTCAACTAAATTTTGAAGTAAGTTGTTTGATGCCATCTTAATTTTTTGCTGATGCTAATGTTCTTGTTAATAAGAATATCCGTTGGAGATGTTGTCTCTTCGGAGGTTCGAGTAATACTCATGCTGTGTCATGGTAGCGCTCTCACTTTTATTATCGAGACTACCCCCACCATTGACGCTACCCCCACCACTGACGCTACCCCCACCACTTTGTTGAAGGAAATTATTCAAGCGGTAGGCATTCTTCAAAGCACACTGTGACCTTCGATGTTTAAAACTTTTTGATGAAATACAAAGTTCATTAAAGTAGCATTGGAAATCTCTATCTATTATTGCATTTATCACTTCATTGCTTGTAAATGATTGTATCCAATTTGCTTTTTCTAATCCTCTTGTGTAGATAGTTTTAAACTCTTTACAATAATGATTCATAATATGTGGCATCATGTTATAATGAATAAAACCTTCATCCCATTTTAAATTGTGAAAATGTTTGTTTAACCATTTGTTTGTAACTTTCGCTTTAGTTGTTAGTTTATTGAATGGAAATGGAGGTTTGAACAAGTAATGATAAATTACAGATGTGTTCATATCCAAAATTACTAATTCTTTAATAATGAAATTTCCATCATTCCCTCGAAAAGCTTGAAATTCAATTATACCTCTTTTAACTTCCATTAACTGTGATGCAGTAGAAAACGAAACCCGTTTGTTCATGATGAAGTCTCATCCACAACTGACTGTTATTACAAACACGATTGTTCTTCTTTTATTTCTTGTGCTTCTTCGTTTATATTAAATATGGTGTGATAGTTGTTTAATTGTCTCCACATATCTACTTCTTGAGGTATTCGATTAAAAATTGAAGTATCCACAGGACCATATAAAATTGGAATGAATGGTTGTCTGTCCAATGTATCAATTAGATAATCTTTGATTATTGTACTTGAAAATACTAGTTGTTTTAAGTATCTAGTGACAGGACCGGTAGTACAACTTAAAGTGTAAAATTCTTCTTTAGTGAAATGTAATTTTACATCATGTCTAGTTAAATCTTTGAAGCGAACAACTTGTCCTCCACGATGTTTGATTATATCAACTTCAATATTTGATTCTAATAAACTTAATCTTGTTCTTTTTCCAAATGTGTTGTTAGTTAAATAACATTCCAAAAGATGTAAATGTTTCATTAGAGAATCCCAAGAAGTTTCAGTAAAGATAACCATTTTACTTCCTTGATTTAACATAACAATTGGTGAATAATCCAATGATTTTACAATTCCAACCGATATACTTTTTGTCATGCATGAAGAAATAGGGTAGAAAATTCGAAGAAATACTTCTGTTAAAATATTTGTTGTAATGTTAACTTCAACCTTTTTTCTTTTTACTTCTTTTTCAGCTTCTCCTTCTTCTTCTGTCTTCTTATGTTTGTTAAACTTGAGGAATTCATCCATTTCTTGTTCAACTTGTTTTTCTATATCAGAACTATTTTCATCCATTAGAGGTGTATTTTCTTCTCCGTTAGTAGAATTCATCTTGCGAACGATGTTTCCCATACGACGGTTGAAGATAGAATGAAGTTTTTACTAATTATTTTCTTGCTTTAATATTTTTTGTAAAATCCTTGAAATTTATACAATTACATAATTGTTTATTTTCAACTTGTGTTTTAGAAACAAAATTCTAACCTTAAAAATAAAGGAAGATAATTCTAACCTCAATATTTTGCAGTAGTTGTACTAATTCTTCTTAAAGTACATTCTTCACTATTCCGGTCAGAGGTGTGTAAGTAACTATTTTATCATGTAGAATTAGACAGTATGCCGAAGTTCCATCTGCTACTGGTTCTTCAAATTCCATTTCAATTTTTATATCCACACTTGATGATTTTACTGATTCATTTTGTTTTGAACAATCGATTACAATTATTGGAGCTTTGGAATAATACTGATCAGGTGATAATAGTGGTGTATTAGTCTTTCCATAATATGATGATTGAAATCTTGCATACATATCATATAAAATGGAAAAACGTTTTTTGCTAAACATGACATTTAAATTGTCATATGGAAAGAATTGAGAGTTTAGGAAAACTTTACAATTCTTTATTTTACAGTGATCAAATTGACCAGCATTTGCAGTAATAACATCTTTTCGCTTAGTTTGAAAACCGAGTATTATGTACCTTGCACGTTCCAAGTAAGTTGATGTTTTGACGGTCCATGTTTGTCGTTCTGTTTGAGGTAATGTAGGGTATTCATGAAATTCCCAACTTCGGAATGGCATCACAATGTCACGGTCAGATTTTAACTTTCTTAACAATACGATTCTATGTTCATCAGCCAATCTTACATGAGGTACTCTCCAAACAACTTTATCCAATTGTAGTTGCCATTCCAGTTTATCTTCCGTAGTTGCAGGGTCTGCAAGTATTAAGTCCTTATTAGTTGAAGATCTGAGTAATACTAATTCTTGTTTGACATTTATTATAACTCTTTTGTAATCTTCAGCAAATCCCAAAAGCAATCGTAAAGGTACATGAAAATCAAAATGACCGTTGGAAGAAGGTGTTATAGTGCCTTTATCGGGAGCAACCCATCCGGCGGTGACTATTGAATTCTTCTCATGTGGTGTTAATGATGTTAATCCTTTTAATGTAGTTGTTATACCAACCTTTTTTGTTGAATCAACCGTCACCCCTGATATTTCATATCTTATTTCATCAAAAAGATATGCCATTGGGTTATTTATAAAAGGAACTGTTGAAGCAGTTTTTCCATCCAATTTTAATACCCTTCCTTCGATGTACAAATAACTTTCACATGGTAATGTGTAAATATCTTGTTGTTGAATGGGAATCCTTATTTCATCATTATTGTTTAATTTTGATGAAGTGTAAGGGTTGTGTGTGTGATATTCCTTCTCCCATAGTGTTTCGTCGAATGTCGGTCCTTGAGATATATCCAGGATATCCATCGTTGTTAAGTTTTAATCCAATCTTTTGTAGAAAACGAATGTTGTCTGATGTTAACTCTTCCAATGTCGAGGAGCTACTGAGCTCCCGACTCTTCCGCTGTGGTTTAAATGATAATCCCATGTTGACTTTTATGTTGCCGCTCTGATGTGTAATCGTATAGTAATTGTTTCTCCTCTAAAGTCAACACTATGACCGTCTTGATCCAATATGTTCAGTACGATGTCTGAAATGAAACTGGTGTTTAATGGTAGGTATATCAAGTTTTGTGGCTTCTCAACAATTTTAAAACCTGGAGCAACTGTTGGATAAAATGTATGTAGAATATGCTGATTTACTCCTTCTCTATAAGATCCATGTATAATATTACATGTTACATCAATACTATTTACTTTCAATATTGTAACAGTTGTATCACCTGAATGAGTAGTTCCAGGAGTTAAGATTTTCTTTTTTGTATCTGAAAATCCAAGTAAACTGCCAATAGAGTTTTTCATTCCGACATCTATATAATATTTTGAAGTTATTTCTGCTTTTAAAGTATTATTGTTTCCTTTGATTGTGATATTATCTTCTCCGAGTTTATTCTGTAATAATTGGTTTATATCATCAATTTCATAAGCTCCAGTAGGAAATGTAATTATTTTCAATTCTGAGTATTTTCCTGCAGCATCCTTAGTTTCATAATAATGTAGTAAATTGTTTTTTCCTTCTGTAACATTAGGAATTGAATTGTAGGTAGTCAAATCAAGTAATGCTGCTTCCCATAATCTTTCCTTGGATAAACGCAATGCTGGGAATAGCGTACTTTTTAATGTGGATGAATTTCCACTCAGTGACACTGTATACGATGACATCTTAAAGGTGACTGACACTTTTAGCTAGAAACTCCAAACATAAATGTCCACATATTACAGTATTGTTAGGTTGTTCTCTTTTGTAATTGTAAAAAATATTTTTGGAGTTTCCAAAATAATGTTGAAGTTCTTTTGGTGGCGGTAGATTGCCAAAGCTGTCAAAGTAATAAACAGTTTGTCCGAGTTTTTTATAGCATACCCAATGAGTGCCTGGACCATAGGTGGAATCCAAATTTACTATTCCAGTTTCATTTTTCCATATTTTAGTTGGTAATGCATCTTTCATAAAAACTCCTCGAAAAAATGGTATTTTTAAACATTTTACATAATCATTTAACTGATGATTTGTTAAGGCTTTATTTGGAATTATCAATTGATTTTTTTTATTTAGTACACACGGTACGGTCTTAGGTATAAACCTGCTCCGTTTTTTACCATTGACCAAACAGAAGCCTTTTTTACTTTTGCTTTACGAGTTCTACGACGTCTCTTTCTAATATTTCCACCTTTTTTGGGAGCTCTTCTTTTTGCAGGTCTTCCTCTGCGACGTCGTCTTCCACCACCAAACTTAGCCTTTGTCTTCATGGCTGTTGTTACTGCCCAAGCTGCTGCTTTTTCTGCAATACTTGCGTCACTTGATTTTACTCTTTGCCAAGCTTTTTCTGCTAGAATTTTATCTGCTATTGATCTATTTGTTGAATCTTTAAACTTTGAATATGCTATATCGTGTTGTTTGCAAGCTTGATCTAATTTATTAATTCCAGGATCTCCTCTTGCTAAACGTTTTGCCAACTTAGTTCCAGGTCCACAATATTGATAACCTCCAGGAAGATGTAATTCGTATGGTAAAGCGTCTATTGCTCGATTTACAACAGCACCAACAGGTATCCGTCTGAGCAGGGATAACGCAGTTGAAGTTATACCACGTCCTCTCTTGCCAATGTCCTGACGACGACTGAATGATGCGGTCTTCATTATGCTGTTTTATGCAACCAAAGTCTTTACTCTATGAAGTACTTTATGATAATGAATCCTCTTTGTGTATTCCATACTTAAATATTCACTAGCTTTACCCGTATATATCGATGATTGTATCTTTAATCCATTTTTCTCTCTTAGCACCTTCGATTTTATTGTGATTTGATTTACCAATTATATGATTATGCATATCAACAATTGCATTACCTACAAGATTCATTACATACTCTACATTAGTAGCATCTTTGTAATCTGTTGGATTATCAAGATTTGTGATACGTTTACCATTACATGTATACACAGATGGATCGTTATTAGAGGTTGCTATAACTTGATTAATAGTAGCAACATCATTCGGAGCTATTCCTGCTGATATGTTAGATATTCTTTTACCTTTTCCATCATATAAGTTATTTATTTTATCTAAAACTATAGTTTGTTTTAAAACAACACAATCATGATCATCTTTACCAGATTTTACTAGGGTTAAACGTTTACCTTTACACATAAAACTAACACCATCAGCTGATAGTTGTGGTACTTGTGTAAAAATAACAGCATCATGTTCTTCCGTGCCTAAACTTATATTTGACAATTTTTTACTTTTTCCATCCCACTTGTCATTTTGTAGTTGTAGTAAGGTAAACTTTTCACTTCCTTGCATAAATTCATCACCTGTCTTTGACACTACCTGATTTTGTTTAACAAAAGCGGATGTTCCTTTTTTCAAGCTTTCATTCATTTGTTTCACGGTAGCAGCATCCGATGGAGTTGAACCATCTTTCAGATTGGACAACACTTTTCCATGACAATCAATAACAGCACCATTATATAAAATACAATTATCTTTAATGTATTTTATATTAACACCATCACTTTCTTCTTTAGGATATCCAATATCGTTTATAGTATATTTATAGAAGGAAAATCCATCTTTTTTCTTTTCTGGTATTACAGAGTGCAAATAACGCTTATTGATTGTATCTGTATCCTCGGTTGGATCTGCCACATTAGTTATTTTATAATTTAAAGCATTGTACTTTTTTCCACTTTTAGTCTTTTCCAACAGTAAAGCATATTCCATCGCAGATAAAAAATAGCCTTTATTAACAACATCTCCATTATTGACTGGTTTTGCAACATTAATAACCCTGTGAGATTTTGCATCATACAGTTGGTTGTTGTCGAGTTTTAAACTTGTAGATGTTTCCTCCTTTACTGTTTTTAAATTTGTTGCATCTCCATCTTCTTCTGGATCTTTAACAAACTTTAAACGTTTATTATTTATGTTATAATCACCTTCGGGTGTTTGCGGTAATCCACTTCTTTTTCTATTTTCTCCAACTTGCACTCCTAACGTGGAGTATCGTCCGAACTTGTCGACGCTCATGTTAGAACTGACACATTATACACCTGCAACTCTTATATATCCGCGGACAATTATATGATTATGCCGCGATTCCTAAGTTCGTCAATTAGAGCTACCCATTCATTATTTAAACCTGTATGACCGGCTTCCATGGCTTCATGCAATAGTTTCATTCTGTCAACCAATTTATTCATGTCGTTGTGGTAAATCACATTCGTATTGTATAGATTTTTCATTAATCCTTTACCAGATGTTGAAGTATCTCCTTTACTCTTTTTACCATGTTGTTCAAGAAGTGATAAATCCATAAGTGATAAAGATTTTCTTTTTAAAGGTTGTCTCACAGCCGGTGTGGTACGTAATGTTGGTAATTTTCTTGGGGGAAACAATTTTTTTATAATAATATTATATTTTGTTGCACGTGAACGATTAATCATTGCATCCTTTGAGTAGTTTCTTTTATGAGCGTTAGTATTTTGTAAAATTTCTTTAAAAGTATTTAAATCTTTTGCCGAATATTTTATTGGTATATTTTTAAAAATTAATTCATATAATCCTTTTGTTCCTTTATATCTATGCTCACCAATAATGATATAATCGTCTTGAGTTACTTCAAGCTTAGAGTTACCAATTTTTAATTCATTCCCATCAATTCTTGCTCCATATACATGTGATTTACTTAAATTTGGATTTGATTTCATGTCATGTAGCATTTTCATTATATATTTTCGTCCAAGAGGTCCATGTTGTAATATATCGCTACTCAATTGAGTTAAATTTGGAATAGATTGTTCTGCTTCAGGTATTGGCTGTTCTTCTTTTTCAACAACTGATTCTTCTTCTTCTTTTGTTTCTTCTTGCTCACTAGCACTTGTATATGAATCATCATCATCTTCTTTTTTTAATGCTTGTACTTCTTGTTTAGAAACTGGTAGTAAAACATCTCCTTCATAACGAGGTTTACCAATAGTTTCTGATATCTGTTTTAAAGGTTCCGTGATAGGTTTAAAT
This sequence comes from Neoaliturus tenellus, assembly GCA_030545055.2. Classification (NCBI taxonomy): domain Eukaryota; kingdom Metazoa; phylum Arthropoda; class Insecta; order Hemiptera; family Cicadellidae; genus Neoaliturus; species Neoaliturus tenellus. The sequence continues at coordinate 161,351,134 of CM061531.1, forward strand.
GTACTCTCTAGAAATTCTTCTCTTTCACTTAAACCCATCCTTAATGCACGATTCTTTATCCTAATAGAATCACTGAGTGATTTTATTTCTTTTAATAGTTTTTCTTGATTCACCATGTTTACACTGTGAAGTTCAACGTGTTACTAGATGTAGCATAGGTAGTTCAACGTATTAATACAAATTTATCCAATCCTATACGATATCTACCATTTTTAATATCTTCTTCTTTCATAATAACAAGAAATCCATACTTTTCATTCCATGCTTTACCACACATTTCTTTAAATTTGTCAAATGGCATATCCGCATTAACATGATCATTATATATATGCTTTAAATTTGTCTCATCTTGCTTAAAAATGATCAACATATTTGCATTGTCTCTTATAAGTTGTTTTGGAATTTTACTGTATGTTTGACCAATATAAATGCTATCAATATTATTATGTCTTCCCATAGCAAAATAATTTCTTATAGTATCGTGATTTTCACAAGAAACATCGTCAAATATAAAAATGGAAAATGGCTTTGCTTCACTTGGTTGCATTATTGTTTCACTGGCATTAAACTTGTAGAAATTCACTTCAGGTACACTTGCAAGTATTTTATATAATAATTGATATTTTGGTTGTTGCAATGATTTTGAAAATATATATATATTGTTAAAGCGTAAACCTTTAGGATTAGTTATAAGGTTAAAGACAACATTAGTTTTTCCACAATTTGAAGGACCAGTTATTAAACATCTTATAGTATTTGGTAGTAATTCACCATGTTTACCATGATTTAACTTATTATTGTCAACTGTCAATTCATCAATATTATTTATATTAAATCGATCTTTTTGTTGTACAATCTCCATCTTGTTTAAAGGTTAAACACATAATGAGCTATTAAATAACTATACCAAGTCTTTTGAAGGAATCCAAGAGTCTTCACTTTTATCAAATCCTAACCACCTAACTTTAACCATATCCTTTTTCCTTTGTAAAACCTTTTCAACAAGATATACATCACCAACTGTTGATTTTAACAACTCATGTCCATAGAATCCACCTTGAAGTAATTCACCCTTATTATCCTTTAAAATGTAAGTTTCAGGTATAGTTGGTTGCACTTTATAAATTGTAAATACTTCATTAGTCCAATTTGGTAGATATCTTTTACTAAATACACCTTTGTATTTGCTTATACGAACTTTATCATTAACCTTAAACTTTTTTGGTTGTAACTTTTCTATTTTTGGTGTTGTATTATTTTTGATGCGTTGTAATACAATTTTAGCATTAGCACTATTTACTTGGATAGGTTTCATTCCGATGGTACGATGATATTTGTTGTTATACTCTTTTATAAGTTGTGGTAATATGTCATACCACACATATGATCCTCGTTTTGAAAATTGTTTATACATAGCTCCTTTTAATGTTCTATTGAATCTTTCAATTATTGAAGCTTTAACTTCAGAATTTGTAGAATAATGATTTATTTTATATTTTTTCATCAAAGCTCCAAACTCTTTATTAAAATATTCTTTTCCATCATCCGTTTGTAAATGTTTAATTTTAAATTTATTTCTTTGTATTGTTGTTTCCATAGCTTTGGTAACACTTTTACCAGTCTTGTCCTTCAATGGTAAAGCATCAGCTATTTTAGTAAAACAGTCTATAATTGTTAAAATATATTTAAATCCTTTGTTTAATTTACTGTGTGGTATCATTTCAATAAGATCAGCTTGGTAAAGATCATTCATTCCTTTAATGATTGTACTTCTTCTTGGAAATCTTCTTCTTGCTGGTTTATGTAGTTCATTTACAATCTTATCCTTTACACTTTCCATCTTAAAGTGTTGCTTGAACACTGTTTGTAGAAATACTGATCCATACAATGGTTTATTCTCTTATATATAGTTGAAATATGGGTCAAGGTCATTTAATATTAGTGTAAAAAAGAGGGAACATGGCATTGGGCTTGCCATGTCCCCTCTTTTTTACGGAAAGGAAAAAGGAAGAAGGTTAAGGACGAAGAATAGGTTTACTGGTCGATAGGGTTCAAGGAATAGTGGCCAAATGGTAGAGTATTAATTTTATCTTCTAAAATATATCGCTTGTCATCTCTGTAGCTTAATGCCCACTTTGTTTGTTTGACACTAAAAAGTTGGTGGTTATAACTTCTAATAGTGTTGAATGTTGCAGTTGTTTCAACATTTTCAAACAAACATCTTTTATAATGTTGAAACTGTACATTCTTCTTTAGGAAAGATATCTTTATTCCTTTGGCTTTTTTTGTGACTTGATATTCGTTCCTTTCATTTATGTACAGTTGAAATGAATACAGTTTAGACATTAATGCTACAATTTCCATCATCGGTACACCATTTGTTTCATCTTTAAATTTTCCCAATACTTTTTTATTTTTGTCATAGTCGTAATTTGGATGGTCCTTAGGATAATCGGAAAAATCAAAATCATCTTTATATACAAAGGTCCGTAAATCCTCATACATGTCATTTGTTTTAATCCAGTAAATAAGTGCATCCGTATCCATATATGCAATACCAATATTATCTCTTCCATAATAATTAACCATCTTCTTATAATGAAACTCGTACATGTGTGTTTTAGAAATATCCAATATTGACATTCCAAGATATAAAGGACGATCCAATACAACTGATTTTTTGTTCATAGAAATGACGACAAGATTTTCATTTATAATTACGGATGAACCAAAGTTTGGTTGTTGCACTAGTTTCTGTAATTTTACTGGATCAGTTACTAATTTGATATTCTTATGTTTTCTTTTGTTTTCTAAAGTCTTGCCAAATATTGCATTGTTCATCAGTTTGAAGAAATCCTTTTGAAAACTTGATGTAGCGGCAGCTCTTCTTTTTGTGTTGTTGTCGATGTACGGTTTCAACCAACAAGATTGAGAAAATTGTAGTATTCGATTAATTTTTGTAATTTTTAATCCCAAGTCTAAAGCCTGTTGTATCATCCAATAATGTCCAACATACCTAGACTTATTGCTTAAAGTCATTAATAATTTCGGCCATCTTCCAGTAGGGGAAATTTCAGTCTTTGGAAGAAGTGGTAAATCATAATGATGATCGTGAAGATGTTCAGGATATTCAAAATCAACATCAAAAATGTAACCAGTTTCACCATGCTTTGGTAAATCCATAATGTTTCCAATTGATTCTGGATCTATCCATTTAAAATTATCATATGGAAGGGGATTTGACATTGCCCATCCGTATAAGTTATTTGCATCGAAATAACCTAGGAATGTTGTTGGTTTTGATGCATCATAATCGGGCAGATACTTGTTATTCGCCTTAACATGTCTGGTTACACTTTGTGTCAATCCCCCTCGAACTCCTGATTCTAACATCAAAACCATATCTATATCAGTAAGAAGTTGTAATTTACAATTTGTTTCTTTCAACATGGCTTGCCATGCTAGTCCAGGTGAAGTGTATGAATGAAGAGGGTCCAATCCATATGCTGCAAAACAAGTATTTCTAAATTCTTCCATTATATCACGTAGTAAAGTTACATCTAATTTAACATAAAAATCTGAATATTCTCCCAATGTAGTAAATCCTAATTCATTCCATACTTTACATGCATGATCATAATCCTCTTGAGATATGTCCATGTCGAATAGTTTACTTTTAAATTCTTCTTTTGGTGGAAGTGATGTTTCATTAAACTTTTCTAAACTGTCTATATAATCATATGGGAAAACATCTTTCCGAAGTACGAGATCCAGTTTGTCGTTACTTACAATCTTCTTTGTTTCAATAAAATCTTGTTTCCTTAAATTTTCAGAAAGTTTAGACAAACTCGACGGCATAAATCGGTAGGAGTCTAAGAATCTTAATTTGACATTTCCAACTGTTTTAGAGAAACTTATAAATTTTTCTGAAGTTTCAGCCAACACATCTATCGAACCATCGTCTCTTCCTAATTCAGGTATTATAAAATGAGCATCATACCCACTGAGGTTATGCAGAACCACAGGAATAAATAGTGGTAAAACGATAGCTTAAATTACATTTATTACAAGCAGCACCCCTGTAATAACCTGTAAGGTGGTCATGATCTTTAACTTTATAATTGTCAATGGTAAATTCATTTTTACATAAGAAACAATGAGTTGCATTTTCATGTTGAATTTCCTCTTCTTCCTCCATCGGTTTCATTGGTATGATATTTGTATATAATCTTTGTACATTTTCAGCTATTAAATATAAATGGTCAAGAAATATTGTTTCCACATTTTCACCACGATATACTAGAGGTTCTGAAGTTAATCCATATTGGTTTAAATGTTCTTCTGATAATGTTGATTTAACCATTAAACAAAAACTATTTGGTTTATGCATTTGATATTTGACACTTTTTCTAGCTTCACAATTTTCATCTTCTATAGGAATTAGTGTTGATTCAAAATCCGCATATACAACTATAGGGATACGATATTGATGATGAACTTTTTGAAATGTAACAAATGCTCTGCTTTCTGAAGGTAAAATAATTTTTGCTTCATAATTATTGTTACATAATCTTTTGTGCTCTTGTAACCATTCCATTCCTTGTCTTCCTTCTCGTTGGAAATTAAAACATCTTTTGCAAATCAGCTTTTTGTTTCGATTTTTTGAAAGTTGTTTATTAACAAGAGAGTCAAATTTTTTTATATACACATAATGAGATACATCTCCTTGTGTTAGTAGTAGTAAATCTGTATGATCTGCTAGCTCTTCTTTAGCAATACGTAAAGGATAAACTTTATTTGAACTATCTAATCCAAAAACATTAATAGATGTGCCGGGATTTTTCTTCTCAAATTTTGATATATCTTTTAGTGATACAGGATAACTAATTCCTTGAAAGTTATATCTATATCTTTGATTTTCATAGTGCTGGTTTGGTTCATTACAATGATTTGGTACAAATTTACATGTCATCGCATATCTAAAACATTCGTTATCTTGATTTTTCACATTAACACATGATCTTGTATCCTCAATTATTTTTGGTAAACGAATATAACTAGATCCCATTAGTCCATATCCATGTTTATGAACTCTTATATCTAATCCTTCAATACTTATAAGACTCCACCCTGATCCTCGTCCTTCATGTTCCTGAATTTTAGTTAATATTTCTTCTATACATTTTTCAACTATTGAATCAATGTCTGAACTTCCTATGATAGTTTGATTTTTAGTTATAAATCCTCTTGGTGATAATTCTTCTTGTACATTTATAAACATAGCTTCTAGTAGTAATCCAAATTTGAGAAAATTTAATCTTTTTAATTCTTCTTTTAAAGTTCTACTGATGATTGGTTTTGCTTCTCTAATAAATTCTTCTAAGTTTAAATCTTCATTTTGAATCTTATGATGCATTACTACCTTTCCGGGTAAAGCTGATACTTGTAAATTTGGTAAAGTTGTTGTAGGTCTTGCTGTTATTTCATTTTGTTCTTCTTGTTCTTCTTGTTCTTCTTGTTCTTCTATGTTGTTGTGAATTAGTTCCTTATGTATTTCTAACAGAATATCATCATTAAACGATTCCAAACATTTATCACAATGATACATGTTTGGTGGTGTTCACTCTTCAAACTTTCGCCAAGAAATGAAATGAGCTCTCCCTTTCCTTCTTTTATAATAGTTCCCCCACTACTATTTCATCTTCTTCTTCTTCACTTTCAGAAGAAAACAAACGTCTTGGACAAAATATTAATCTTCTACAAACAGATTCTTCATTAGTATTCTCTATATGAATTGGAGTTTCAATATGTATTTCTTCATATTCAAATGATGACGAAGACTCTGATATTACTACATCCATATCCAAATTTTCATTCTCCACATCATTGACATTTTCTTCTTCTGATGTTGTTACATCCACATCCATATCATTTATAGTTTCTACTTCTGATGTTTCGCTATTATTTTCATCTTCTTCCATATTTAAATCCTCTAATTGAATTTTATACAATATTTCAATCAGAGATTTCCTTGGATAATCGGTGTTGTCCACAGGAGCCATTTCCAGTAAATGAGGAATAACTGTTTTTGATCCGGCTTATATGATATTTTGCTAAGTATGTCAAGGTCATTTTTGATTAAGCGAGAACTGGGAATAGATCACTAAGCAGCATGATGATTCATTACTACAAAGTGATCTATTCCCCATTCTCTAAGAAGTGTCCAATCAATAACCAAAGTCCAAGCTCATTTTCTTTTGTTTAATTTAGGTCTTTTACATCTTCTTCTTTTATTACAAAATTTATAGGTTCACTGTTTGATGTTTCAATATGTTGTTTTATCTTGTGCTCCAGCTCTTCTATTCTTGCTTCCTTTACCATTAATTCCGAATGTAAGTAACTGATGTAATCAGCCGCCATGTCTACCGTTCTTGATCTTATTTCTCCTAACTTAACACCAGGAATCAATCTCTGTAGTTTGTAAAATCTCAACCTTATTCTTGACTCTCTTACTTTAGCCATTTCTCGAAATCTTTGTTTTCTATCTTCTTTGCTTGTGGTCAAGTCCATACTCGTGACAAGTTTGCTTTCAGAGTAATTCCTCTATAGTAGGCTCGTCCTTTATACACTTTCCCCCACCACTTTGAATTCCCCCTACCATTTTCAATTTCCCCCACCCTACTAATGTAGGTCAAGGTCATCCAATATAACGCGAGAACGAGGAATAGAGCACTAAGTGGCATGTTAGTCCATTACCACAAAGTGATCTATTCCTCGCTCTCTATTCTACATCTACTTTTTTTGGATTTTGCTATTTTATTTATTTTTTTTTTGTTTTTCTTGGGGGGAATGAGTGTTTACTTTTTACAATGTTCATTCTTCTTCTCCAACTTTTCAATTCTGTCTAACAATTCGAACAAATATGCATTGGTTGCTTCCAAAGTTTTTATTCTAGTACATCCCACTTTAATAGAGGGAACTGTTAACTGTAATTTTGTAAATTCTATTCTTTCTTTCTTGCACCTTTCTCTCATGTATGTGTTTTTCCTGATTCTTCCTGATTGAGCTGATATTAACTTATTACAATCCGAATGGGGCTTTGATACTTTAAATACTGATGTACAAAAATTAGTTGATGTTGTCGGCTGTTGATTTTCATAGAAATTTTGTGTTGAAGTAGTGGTTTGCTGATTTCCATAACAATTTATACTTGAAGTGGCCGGTTGCTGATTTTCATACCAAATTGAACTTGAAGTACTAGGCAGCTGATTTTCATACCGATTTGAATTTGAAGTGCTAGGCTGATGATTTTCATAACAATTTGAACTTGAAGTATTTGGTTGATAATTTTGATGCCAATCTGCAGATGCCAATACAGGTGTTGTGGAAGGATGCTCCATCGTTGTATAGAGTGAATTCTGTTCTACAATTTTGCCGGTTTTATCTCATTTCCCCCACCACTAACTTGTACATTTTCCCCCACCACAATAATTTTCTTCTTTTCACATTTCAAATTTTGTACCAGACTTCTAATGTTACATCTGCATCTTCTTCCTTCACATACTTAATAAATTCTGGGCTTCTTGAAGTAGTATTTGGAGTATTGAGGTAGTTCATCACCTTCACATGGCTTTCTTCATTATGGGTGTAACAAACTACTTGAACTAACATGTTACTATCTTCTTTAGATTTGATAAATTCTGCAACTGAGGTCCATTCCTCGTATTTAATTTTGAAATACTGAACTTCAAACTGCATGTTGTTTGAACAAATGCTGCAACAATATTATAAGTCTATTCAAACAACCTGCATTTATACATGTTCCCCCACCACTTTATAATCTCCACTCCTTTCCCCCACCTTCTTCATATGTAGAAGGGGTATTATGATTTCAATGCACTATACTTAATAAATTCAAATAAATTTTGTGCACAAATGTTACATTTTTTCTTAACTGTTTCAAATTTCATCACTTGGCCTTTTACAAGGTGAACTAATTTACCTCCATCATCTTCAAATTGTTCAAAATCTAAAACAGATGCTTTTCCACAATCATGACACATTTGTGTTCCATCTTCAAAAATATAAGCAAGATAAATACCAAATCCACAATTGTCCTTCTTAAATTTAATGAGCATTTCACGAATTGGTTGAGGTATTTCACATTTATTTGTTCTTATTATATGATGGTAAAGAAACCCATTATTAATAATTTGTTGTAAACACAAAACTAACAAGCTGTCCATAGTGTTAGACTTGTACTGAAAGTTATATCCATAACTATCTCTTTATATGCTCTTACCCCCACCACTTTTATGTAGGTCAAGGTCATCGGATATTAAGCGAGAACTGGGAATAGATCACTAAGCGGCATGTTATTACATTACCACAAAGTGATCTATTCCCTATTCTCTAAAAGGGGTGCTGATAATTTAGATTCCTAAAATTTCTTTTCCTTCTTCTTCACCTTCTTGAACAGTTGTATTACCAGACATGTGTGATATTAATTTCTTCAATTCTCGATTTTCCATTTCTAATCTTTTCAATTTTAGATCTCTTGCTTCAACTTGTACTTTCAAAAATTTGATATAACTTCCAGCCCAGTGGAGAGTTTTCAATCTTGGTGCTCCAAGTTCAATTCCTGGTATTTGAAATTGTAGTCTATTGAATTCCATCTTCATATCTTCTCGGTCTTGTCTTTCTTTTTCTAGTCGTTTTAATCTTTGTTTTTCCCTGGAGGAAGAAGTCGGATCACAAGGTACATGATGAAACATTTTGATCAACAATTTCTCGAAGAGTGAGCTTCTACACAGATAGTCAACACATTTATCCACATTCCCCCACCAAATTTAAGTCAGTAGTGGGGAGATGCCAATGGTGGGGAGACGTCAGTGGTGGGGAGAGTTATACTAATGTAATAGTTATTTCTACCGTTACACTCGCTCCATTCTCGAAAAGATATTTGTAATATGGTTCTGGATATTGTTCTCTTTCAGATCCTGCATGTTCTTGAATAAAGTCAAAAGCCAATCTTTTTGAATAATCATTATGAAATACTTCTCTCACACAAACAAGAATTTTTTCTTCCAAAAATTTTACTTGAACTAATGGTATTTTGCTTACATCGTCCTTGTCCATGATGGGTAGCTTGTAGGTAAAAGTATTTGGTGGTAGTTTTTGCGGCTTATCGAGTAGAGAACAAAATTTTTTGTACAATTTCTCCTCAATGTCTGGAAAACGATGTATATCAAACAGATTGTAGTATGAAGGATCAAAAGGTATTTTACGAAACATCTTCAGTCACTAGTCTCCCTAAGACTGATCTCCTGCACAAATATTTAACACATTTATAAACATTCCCCCACCAACTTTTAACTTGTGGTGGGGATATTTTTCCCCCACTACTTCTTCAAAATAGTGGGGGTACCTTAGTCCAATTCAGATTCAGATTCAGAAGACGGTAAAGGTGATATGGGTGATTCCAATGATGAATCCAATATAAATATTTCAATAGCTTCCTTAATTATATCTTCATCACTATCGTTTATCATTTCTTCAAATAGTTCTTGTTCAATCTGTACCATTTCTTCCTCTTCCATCGTAGAATCATTATCAGTTTCGTCATAATTTTCCTCTATGTTTTCTTCCTGTATTTCATTTGTGCTTTCAAAAACATCTTTAACTTGAGAATAATTAATAAATGGAGTATCTTTAGACAACATGTTTCTTTACTACTTCTTTTACTTCAAATAACAAACTATGCATCGCTTACTTAGTCTTATATATACTCCTACCCCCACTAGTTTTGCAAAACCAAGGAATAGGAGGGGGTTTATATCTATTCTTCTCTATCTAGGTTATATTTCATTGCTGTCACATCTACTATAATTTTCTGCTCTTCAACTTTATTGCGAATAAATATTGTCCAAGGAAATAGTTCATTAATATTGTTAATTGTTACTTTTATACTATACAAAATTTCAAAATGTTCTACTAATGAAACAAAAACTATAACTCCTAGCTCATTGTTTGCCATAATTTTTTCTTCAATTTTTATCCGTAAGTTTGTTATCAAACTCCATATATTAATATCATTGGCTATGAAACCATCAAGCCTAGTAAGCATCTTGATGCCGCAAGGTGTAGGTACAGACTAGAAACTTGGAGGTTCATAGCCCGCCTTTTTATCAATTTTAAAAATGGGGAGGGGGAAGGAATAAGGATTGGGAAGGGATAGAATGTAGGGTGGGGGAAAGGTAATTTTGTTATTACACTACTTGTGCAAGAAAATAGCAACCAGTGTCCACACCTTGTTCATAGCACTCCATCATAGATTGTGCCCACTGCAACATGCGGTCTCTGTCATTTGGTGTGACAAGGAAAGAATGACTATCACCATACAATATAAAAGAGTCAATTCGTATATAACATCCTAAATTTAACCATTTATTAGCTTCAACCATAAACTTTTCTATTGTATCAAATGGAAATTGTGGATCAATTGCTATAACTTTACGTTCTTCACTAAGTTCAACACTATAATCATCATCGTCTTCACTCTCACTATCATTATTTAAAATGTCTTCAGGTTGTACAAAAACATCGGAAATTTCGGAAGAATTAAAATGGTTATTCACATTAGGAGGCATTTTTTCAAACAAATAATATTTTAAAAGGTGGAGAAAAAAACACAAGAGATGTACTTGACGGCACAAAGTGCGAGTACAGACTAGAAACCTGAAGGTTCATAGCCCCACTTTTATAAATTTTAAATATGGGGAGGGGGAAGGAATAAGGATTGGGAAGGGATAGGGTGGAGGTGGGGGAAGGGTAATGTGGTTATTAAGCCACTCTTGCAACAAAGTACCCAACACCAATGTTCAGTTCGTATGATCTCATCACATCGTCCTGCCAAGTAAGAATTTGTTCTCTATCATTTGGAGTTAGAAGGAAGAAGTTACTGTTATTGTAGACAATAGGTGAACCAATTATAATGTTGAATCCTAAATTTAGCCATCTGTGTGCTTCAAAAATAAATCTTTCAACTACATCAAAAGGAAATTGTGTTTCTATAAAATATACTTTGAATTGTTCATTAATTTCAATTTCATCTTCACTGTCATCTTCACTGTCATCTTCACTGCTATTATCCATGTCTTCTATCACATCTTCTTCATGTTCTTGGAAAGCATCTACTTCATGATGTTGGAAATCATCTTCAGGTGGTTGAAAAACATCTGCATTTTCAGAAGGATTAAAATTTTCATTAAAGTAAGGAAGCATTTTAAAAATAAAGATATTAAGACTGGCAGAAACGAAGCAACAAGAGCGGCGAAGCAACAAGAGTGGTGGAAGAAACCAGAATGAAACACTAGCCATAGCCGGCGCGTCTTTTATAACGGTATGCAAATGAGAGGGGTTAGCAGCCGGCCATGACCGGTCATTGGCCCGGGAGGTGGGGGAAGGAGTAGGGGAAGGAGTAGGGGGGGGGCTCCATTTTTTCGGGGGGGGGGGCTCCATTTTTTCGGGGGGGGGGGTTCCATTTTTTCGGGGGGGGGGTCCATTTTTTCGGGGGGGGGGGGTCATTGACCTTTTGGGTCGGTCATTGACCCTAAAGAGTGGGGACGGACACAGAACCCTCCTTTACTTACTACTACACGGATCAAACTAGCCACGTAGCAGAACTTATTTCTGCTAAGTTGCACGTAAGCTAAATAGCTTACATCCCTAAATTCAAGTCTTAGGTGGCCCTGAAAAGGGCCGTTTGGTGGGTTTAGTGGGTTTAGTGGACTTAGTGGATGTAAATCACATAAGGGACTCCAGGATTGTTTTCCAAATCAATTTCTGTAGGATCTGCATGTATAAACTCATACAAGTTAAATGCACAAATATCGCATTTTTCCTGTTGAACTATGAACTTGTATGACAAGTAATAGTTATCTTCATATATTCCACCTTGAAGTCTAAAGTCCACTTGTCCCTCCACATTTACGAGTGCAGCCACACCGCAATATGAACACATAAGTGTTCCATCAATAAATATATACCGCGAGCAATGAAGAATTCCAAAATTTTCTTTATAAAAAAAATACACTTCTTGACGTAGTGTTACTGGAAGGTTTGCATCGGTTAATGCAAGTTCCATCAACACTATATTTGAAACAATCTGTCGCAAACATAATTCTAATAGAGTAGGCATATTGCGGCGGTGGCCTCTCGGATTGGAATGAAGACTCTGGAGTAGCGAGTGTAACGGTTAGATGTAGGTAGACAACCGGTCATGACCGGCCATTCACCCGGAGGAATGGTAGGGGAAGGACTGGTGGGGGAAGGAGTGGTGGGGGAAGAGGAAGGGGGGGGGCTCCATTTTTCGGGGGGGGGCTCCATTTTTTCGGGGGAGGTGGGGGGGTCATTGACCTTTCCTGTCAGGTCATTGACCCCAAGGAATGGGGACAGACACAAAACCATCCTTTACTCACTACTCACATGAAAGTAGGTCACGAGACTTAGAGTGTTAAAAAATAATGGGGGAGAAACACAATGCTATAACGCATTGTGTTTCTCCCCCATTATTTTTTTAGCAACAATTTGGAAAAAACTAAGTGAATTTACTGTTTACGCCCCCACCTTGTAATACGATCCTTTTTATCCCTGAGGAGAAAGTCTTGAGAATCTAAATTGTTAAATCTCTTCTCTTTACACAAATTCTCACAAACTCTAATTTTATATTTTAAGCCGTTACATTTTGCCAAAATGTGTTGGTGGTCAACAACACTTAGAAAAAAATATTTCAAACCTTTCTTAAGCCTCTCTCCTCTTACGGATATTATTTTAGGATCGTCTTCAACGGTGGGGGTTTCTGTCAGTTGTGGTCCAGAAATATGTTTTACGACATGTACACGGCAAAAACTTTCGCCTTTAACACATTTCCTCCCACAAGCTGATCCTTTCTTAATTCCCCTAGTAAGCATTTCAGGGCAAGTAGTGGGACGGCTAAATGCCCTACGACGCTCTTCTTGTAATGATTGAAATTGCTCTGAAGGAGCGGGTTTAGGAGCGGGTTTAGGGGCGGGTTTAGGAGCAGGTTTAGAGGATTCAGTTTTATGATAAGTATGGTCTTCAGGTAAAGTAAGTGGTGGGGTAGGAGGCAATGGTGATAGTGGGGTAATAGGTGTACTAAGGCGATGAAGAATAGTTTCAAATGAAGGAGTCTTAGGATGGGGAGCTGGCTTCTTCGGTGGCGGCATCATAGTTGATAGCGGTGCAGAGTCATTTGAGAGCGAAGGCGAAGGCGGTGAAAAAATACTACGAGGTCTAGAAGAGTTGGTTGGCGGAAGAATAGCTCCAGAAGTTGAAGGTTCAGATGAAAGCTTCTTCTTATACCAATCCGGACAGTTTTTCAAGCGAAGAGTTTTGTTTGATGCAGTAACAGCCGTAGAAGTTGAAGTTGAAGTTGAAGTAGTAGAAGTAGTAGAAGTAGTAGAAGTAGTAGTTGGCACAGAAGACATCGTTATAACTCCAAGTTCACAGCGTAACGTCTGGAATCAGAATGAAACACTAGCCGCGGCCGACGCGTCTTTTATAACGGTATGCAAATGAGAGAGGTTAGCAGCCGGCCATGACCGGTCATTGGCCCGGGAGGTGGGGAAGGACTGGTGGGGGAAGGAGTGGTGGGGGAAGGGGGGGGGCTACATTTTTTCGGGGGGGGGGGTCATTGACCCTTCCAAAAGTGGGTCAAGGTCATTCAAGATTTATAATGATCCAAGGTGATGGGAACAGTAATACTGTTCCCACCACCCTGTTTGCCTAGCGGTTCCCACTCCCAACCCACTAGTTACGTTCTGCAAGGGAGGTCCCTGGACCGTCCGGGTCTACCGTAACGGTCCTGTCCGGGTCTACCGTAACCATTAATTTAAAGGGAAACTGGAACAGTTAATGCAGAAACGCAACTCTAACCCCACCCAAACTAATCCCACCCATCATATTCCTAAATAAAATGCAAAACAAAAGTCCGGCTTGCGGATGTCCCACCCATTTTAAATGAAGTTCAACTGAACTTCTGAATTTACAGTTAATCTACCCCCTAACATCTAGCTGTAAGGCAAAACAAATGCACAAAACAAACATAAATTATTAGTACCAACACATCATTATTAAAAACCAAATAATTCAACACAACCAAATACCATCATTATTCTTAAAATTAATACACCTTAATGCTAAACACCTCTTAAAATTAATACACCTTAATGCTAAACCCAACTTATAACTAACATCGCAATGCGCAAATTCTTTCTTAAATTAAATGCAACTTACAACTAAAACACACACACACACATACTACATTAAAAAACGCAACATAGTTTAAGAAGTTCAAATATATATAGGCCTACTATATATTTGAAACCTCTTGCTGAATCGCCAACAACCTTTCGCTATGAAAGTTTGTTGGTGACTGACGCAAGAATTAGGCTCCTATCCCTCCTCGATTCTTCAGTAGTGGGAGAAGTTGTTTCACTCCAGTACAGTATTCAATCCAGTCCAGTTGACACCAGTGTAAAAGTAAACAAGAAGAGTGGGGAGCGGCGCATGCGCAGCGACTCAAAAACCAAGGTTTGAGGTTAGAATTATCCAAGTGAGGTTAGAATTATCCATGGTAGCTGCCATGTTTAGTTCGGTGACCGGGTGACCGGTCATTGGCCTGAAGGAGTGGGGGTAGGAGTGGGGGAAGGGGGAAGGGGGGGGGCTCCATTTTTTCGGGGGGGGGCTCCATTTTTTCGGGGGGGGGGGGTCATTGACCTTTCCGGTCGGTCATTGCCCCAAAACCCCCTACTTCTCTTACTACTCTGGTGAAAGTCGGTCAACCAGCCATTTGCTCGGCATCTGCCGCCATCTGACTGGAGTTATTGCCTCTATAAAGGTGGGTTGTTTATCGCGCCACAAACATTCATTGCCTTGCATCCGCTCAGTCATCATCTCTCATTAGTTTTACATTATGACTACTTCGTTAACTATGTTTGAGGTTAGAATTATCCATGGAATAGACTTCGTTACTTTTAGCATTCATATTGTAGGTTAATTCTAACCTACAAAATTACTACTCCGGCATTTTGTTTTAATTTCTTTTACACTTCATTTTATATCTCAGTCTTCTTTTAACTTCTGAATGTAACACATCGGTTATAATGAATGCACAATGTTTAAAATTAAAGCTTTTGCGAACACAACACATATTACGAACTACTTCTAAACCTTCAATTTCAAAATGTAAAACTAATTTAAAAAGAATTAGAAAGAAGTACAGTTTTAATCCATTATACTCTTCCACAACTGCTCAGGTTAATGTTGATGATAATGTCATTTACAACATTTTGCATTATATGTTACACTTCAATAACTTTGAACTTGTTACACCTATCGACTGTGTTAAACAAGTTTTTTTATTTTACCCCCACTATTCCCTATATAAGGGCCCCAACAATAATTCCTACTTCATTATCTTCTATGCTTTTAAGCTGACAACATCTCCACTCTAGTTTGTACTACAATAACAATGGAGACCAACCAAGAAAATGTTCAAGTTCAAGAAATATCATCAACAACTCATCCAAGGGAAAATCCTTCTAGAAATTCAACTTCAACAACTCCTCAGAACCCTGTACAAGTTCCAGATGTATCTTCTACAACAATAAATGATGTAGAAGCTATTCTTCAGTCGCTTGTCGGTTTCGACTGACCTGTATGACAATCACCTATAAACTGAACTCTTAATAGTTCAGTCTTTTTTAAAACCCCCTCCAAATGACCTTGAAGCAATTATCCCCTCTCCTTTATACACTAACTCCTACTTCAAAAATTAACACCATCTGCTCACCCCTTCTCCACCCCTTCATTTCATTTAGCCTCTCCCCACCTGAAGCTATATGGCATGGCATATGGCGACAGCAACTGATTTGCCAGCTGGCCGATGGCAGCTGGCCGGCAGCGGCTGGCAAATGGCACGACTTCCGTTTTGAAAGTAACCAAACCCCACTACTAATTTCTTTTGATAAAGCATTTAAAATGAGGGGTTTGTCACTCAATAGGGGTTTAGATTTGAAAATTTGGGGCTGCCTCCAAAGTATCTTATTTTTGGGGCCGGTGCAAGGTTGTGACTTGATGAAAAATTGATTTTTTTGTATTTTTAACATGTGCCGAGTTTGGTTTTCCTACTGCAAAGCGTTAAAAGGTTAACTGGGGGTGTCCAGACTTAAGCTTACTTGTCCATCTGAAATTTGAAAATGGCTGCCATTTTGGTTAAGGGTGATATATCGACTTCCGGTTTGCGCCATTTAATTTCTATTTATAAAACGTTTAAAATGAGGGATCACTCGATAGGGTTTAACAATTGAAAATTCAGGGCTGCCCCCAAAATACCTCATTTTGGGGGGCAAGTTCTGACTTTGATGAAAAATTGCAGTTTTTTGCTGTCAACAAGTGCCGAGTTTGGTTTTCCTACTACAACGCGTTAAAAAATTAACAAGGGGTGTCCAGACTTTTGCCTAACCCTGTATTACCAAGATACTGTATCACAGACTAACTGAATTTATCTCCTTTTTCAAAGTAGTTTGGAAAACAAAAACTACTCCCAAAGTTATTTTGGCGGAACCTTTGAGTACGATTAAGATTGAAATTGTACACATTTAAAACTAATCCTTTTTATCCTTTTGTACCTTTTCACAATTTTTTTCCTGTTGACGATTCGTAAAAGATTTCTTCACTAACAAAAATTCATAATAAGTACAGTAAAAATAGTGCTTTGGTTTGGCAACTGATGTAGATTTACAAACATTTTGTAAGAGCTCCTTTCAAGTACTATTCAAGATCCGATGAGTCTTTAAAAATATAGTTGTTCTACACCTATAAAATCACTTTTCAAAATGGCTGTTATGTGGTAATGGAATACAAGTGGAAAAAAGTTGTTATTTTTTACAAGCATTTCTTAATATAATTGTGAAATGGGAAGTACTTAATTTTGACAGGTCGTTCATCTTTTGCGACATCTTAGATCAGCTAAATTGGGCAAAAGTGTTCTTTTTTTTCTAATATAAGGATAGTAGCGTGACACATCATTTCAAAGTATATTTTTATGTTGATTACAATGACGCAATCAGGTTTTTTTATCTTAGTTTGTTTTAAAGAAACACACAAATGAAAATTCATCCCTATCCATTTGTTAAAGACGTCTGGAACTTCATATTAATTTTTCTTTTTCTTTTATATCCAGTTCTAATTGAGGTATGCGGTTGTGGTATTAAAATATTTAGTAATATAGAGGCATTTACTTTAGCTGCTCTTCATTAAATTTGGAGGAGTCTAAGGCGACGTTATATTGTTCTATAAATAATATAAAAAATTTAACATTAGTTTTTAGTTAAAGATTAATATCTCAAATTCTAAATAAGACAAAAAATTTATTCTGGTCTTATTTATTTATTTATTTATTTATTTGTTCCCAACGGCTTGTTGCCAGTTTACAATAAAACACAATCAGAGAAAATACAACAAATCATACAATTAGCATGCAATATGCAAAAAATAATGGTGTGCAATAAATAAAGTTCATGAGTTGCAATTACACTGTGCAGTACTATATGCAGTAATTCTAGAAAAACCACAAAGGACAGTAACATTCAATCACTTAGAAACAAGCAAATTATAAATATAACTTGTCAAAACTAACTGATACATGCATGTACAATAAGAAAGTTAGTAAGTAGTATTTGACTGATCAGAAATGCATCTAATATTCTCAAGCACAAAAGACAAGTACCATAAGCATTCAATAAATACAATGCAATAATATGAATTTATACAAACTATTGATGCATGCAAATATAAATTGATGTGGAATGCAACTAAACGTAACAATACAACGTTACATACAATTGAATTCTAGACTACTTCTGAACAAACATGCTACAAGATGCAATTAATTTAGTTCGTTCAGGCATTTGTTGACGATTTGAACATCAGGGAAATTGGAACTCACCAGCCGAGGCCAATGAAGTGAGGACCCTCTTGGTTCGTGGAAGGCTATCATTGAAGAAGTCGACCGCTTCAGACACCAGGTTGCCAAATCTTTGAGTGCGAACCATTGTTCGGTTGTAGCTGTAGCTCCGTGCATGTTGATCTCTAGCAAACAACTCTTGAGACCTGGTGCCAGTGGGTACTCGTAAACGCACAGTTTCCAGCAGGTCTGGACAGTCAATGTATCCCCGCAGCAACTTAAACAGGAACATGCCATCTTGTATGCACCTCCTGGCTTGAAGAGAAAGCATGCCCAATTCGTCCGCAACCGTTTCTACCGGGACCTCACGATAGGGTATTCCCTGGCGAACCCCAACCACTCTGAGGAATCTGTCCTGAATATTCTGCATTGCCATTATATGCCCCCGCTGATAAGGAGACCAAGCCACAACAGAGAACTCCAGAAGCTGCCTCACTAGCGCACAATAAACTGTCCTCAAAGCACGAGGATCATTAATCCCCCTTGTAAACCTTATCACAAAACCCAGCATGCGGGAGGCTCCGGAGCACACTTCCGTGATCTGTGGTCCCAAAGAAAGATCTGTAGTCATCATGACGCCAAGGTCCTTAACCACTGTAGAACGCTGAACAGGGGCTGCGCATAGATGATACTCAAACCAACCAGTACAGCAAAGCCTAAAATTTGAGTTATAAAATCAGTCGGATTTTAAGTGACTTATAATGTCCAATAAACGCTACATTTATTTGTTGCCGAAATTCGTCGTTATTTAAAGACTTAAAACTCAAGTTGTAAATAATAGTCAAGGTTTTTTCTGGTTCACAATTTATTACACAGTACATTATTCGATTTAATTTAATTCAAATTTTAATTTTAATCCAATTTAATTAAATTCAAAATTTAATTTTAATTTCATTTAGTTCAATTTATTTAAGTTAAAATCGAATACTTTTATGACGAGATGTTGAACACTTTTCAATACAAAATATTTTTACTTCTGAGATTTTTGTTTTAGTTTTAGACGCTCAACCCGCTTCAAACCCAGCCACTTTAAATCATCAAAAACTCAAAATAAGACCTGATGATCCATCGAGTGATTTGAGATCAAAATCAACAACCAATCTCAATTATTACAGGATATATAGAAAAATTTTAAAAATAAATAAATTCAAAGATTGAGACGTCTATAAGAAATATGTGGCGAAGAATTTGAATTTATGTGTATTTTTAAATGAACCAAGATAAAAGAAAAATAAAAAAACGGATTGCGGCATTGTAAATCTACTTGGAAATTATGTGTCACAATACCATCTTAACATCAGAAAAAATAACTATTTTCAAATATGGCGGATCCAAGATGGCCGCCAAAAATTAAGGACCATTCAAAGTGAAGTATTTACCACTACACAATTAATTAGAAAGGCAGGTAAAAAGTGAGAAGGGGAAGCTTTTTTAAAAAAAATTATCCTAATACAAAAAAATCTAAATTTTGAAAAGTTTTTGTATAAGTTGTATCTTGAGGACTCAAAAAATCTCTTTTTCTAGAGTTTAAAAGAAGATTCCCTCAAAATTTCTTGCATGTTTATCAGTTGCTGATCAAAACGTGGTTAATGTCTGGGTAGTTTATGTTAAGATTTTTGCCTATAACTCGAAAACGGTTAGATTTATCGAAAAAATGCCAAGAATAAAAATGTCTTAAAATTTTATGTTCTATCAGAAAAACACATAAAAATACGGGGTTTCCATTTGTAATTTTACAGTTGGCCGCCAAATCGGAAAAATGGCCGACTTTAAAAAATTTATTATCATTATAAAAAACTAGACTTAATTTCTAGGAGGGTTACTATTTAACTTTTTTAGATAGCTCTTACAGTTTCCATGTAAAACAGCTGGCACACTTATATCAATCACCCTGTATATTTATGTTTGACCACCCTTTTTGGAGATAACCTGTGGATGTGGCTGTTGCCATTAAACATGTAGTTAGCCTCCGACAACAAGGATATTGAAAAAGGTAAACATTTATTCCTCTTTATAAAATTTAAGTAGCAATAACAATTTCACACCAATTTAAAGTTTAGTACGATTTTATATGTTTCTGCATATATTGATCATAATCTAAAGGTTAATAAAGTTAATGGCAAAAAGGAAGTAAGAATTAAACTGAAAGCTGTTTAAAAAAAAGGCTGTAAATAAAAAATGCGTTATAAGACAAGATTTCGACAGAAATTCTTAGGATACCTCCCGTACGTTTTATAGTTAATTTTTCTGCACTTCTTACACACTGTAGAAGTGAAATACAATTTATGTTGTTTAAAGAAGGTGATAAACTCAAAGTGGATATGGAATACGTACGCAAAAATCAAACGAAAAATTCTAAATGCATGAAATAGTTTGTCTTCATGTGTGGAAAATAAAATATTTAACTGCATAATTTTATTTTCCTCAATGTATGGTGACCATTACTCAACATTTCGTTTTTGTACTCAATCATTCGACATCGCAATCCGAGATGAACACCGAGTGGTAACAAAGTTATTATTATCCGCCGTCCGCGGAAAGTTGTCGGAAGTGTGTCTGTGAGTCAAGGCCGCGCCGCCGCGCGGCACGCTGGCACGGGTGGCAGTAGTGGGTGGTATGGGGTGAGACGCGGCGCGACGCGACGCCCGGCACGGTATAAGGGCAGTGCACCGGCGGGCCGCGCCAGTGATGGCCGGGCGGTACGCGGTGGTGGCCGGCGTGGCGGCGGCGTGCTACGCCAACGCGCTCTACGGCGAGTTCGTGCACGACGACGTGGTGGCGGTGCTGCGCAACCCCGACGTGCTCGGGACTCAGCCGCTGACGCAGCTGCTGACCGACGACTTCTGGGGCACGCCGCTGGCCGACCCGCGCAGTCACAAGAGCTACCGGCCCCTCACTACCCTTACATTCAGGTACGGTACACCACACGCTATCCGTACAGCTGTGAACCTGAGCGGGATGATCACGCTATTCACAGACATAAATTCTATGATTTACTAACTGGCTTGGTATCTGAGTTGTTTTACTACTCACTATAGAATCCAAAGGTTGACAGGCCGATTATGAGAAAAGTTTGTAGCTTTTTGACTGGTTTGATTCTGGATCCAGTTTCCATTTGACATTATGATCTAACGTCAAATACACGTTAGATAGTAAGAAACCTCGTTTCGGACATTTCCTTGTTAAAACGTTTAAAAATGAAACTAGCATTGAAAAACACACAATAAAATAGAATCATATATATATACATTATATAAATTTAATCGTTTATTGAAATTTTTTTGGAAAATTGTGGACGTTTCACAAATTTCGGGATTATGGGAGTGGTCTCAAATTAAAAGGTTTGGTCCAATGCACGTTGATAAGGTAAAACGTCCTCCGTAGGAATAGCATGGGGATTTTAAATCGTTTGCTTTGTGTAAGTTAGAATATGTGTTTTGGGTTAACTTTAAAACGAGAGCCAGATGATAATATGGGGTGAAGACAGTCTATTAATAACCACATAGATTGATAATGCTGTAAATAACCATACGTTATGCCATAGGCCTGGAAATAAAGCCCTTCATAAGACTATCTAAAATCAAGAACTGCTTCCCAACAACGGGTTACAAATTCTACAATTCTCTCGAAACATCAGTGAGAGTCCTCAGCGAAAGCACGTTCAAGGTGGTGTGCTACACACGTGGCTTGTGGGCAACCCTTAATATTCATTTAATTAATTTTCAGTAGAGGCCAAAAAGTACATGCTTAAAAGTTTAGGCCAACAAGATTTTTCTTTGCCATCCATGCTGTGATACCCAGTCACAGATGAAGACATAAAGTATCAGGTAACAAAAAAATTAACAATTAATTTATACTTCATCATTTATATAATAACAAACGAAAGAAAAACCAGACAACGAAATGGTTGTAATAAAATACACCGAATAAAATAGCAATTGGGCCGTGAAATGGGCGGTAAAGTTGTGATCCGATAAACGTATACTTTTGTTTACTTAGAACATTTTATTTACATGTATTTTGTTTGATTTCAAAACTTAAGTACTGTATTACAATTATATTAATTGAATTTAACCTATGAAGAAACCCTATAAATTAAATTTATTGATGAGCCTTAAATGAGTTAATGACATTCTGTGTTAGCTAAAGAACAATTTAAAGACTTTTTTTATGGAGGTAGGGAAAATAGCCTACGTCCAAAAGTTAATCAGTTAATGGAGATAAGAAATCCGATTCGTTTAGAAAAAATCAAATTTTGTTAGGAAAGCCAAAAGATGACAATGAGTGACGATTCAAATTATAACTTTGAGGCGTTATGTTAAAAATTTTAGAAGGGTAAATCTTCCAAGAGTGTCACAATTCATTAAATATATAGGAAAAGAAAATAATTGTGTTTGAGTAACACTATTTAAAATAGATAAACCGGGAAATAGGTGCTTAAATAGGTGTCCTCATTACCTTCATCGACTAGTTGTACGTAATTTTATTAATAATCCGCCTTAACTCAACAAACATGATATTAAAAATATTAATTTTTGCGAATTTCCCTATAGGGATTACGCTATTGAGGTAGTAGTCATGGTAAAACAAGGTATGGCCATGGCCCGGGACCATGATACTTTTTTTGGTTTTCAGGTCCCCAGAAGCCAAAATGAAAAATACTGTTCGTTCAAATTGATATATATATGTAATAGTATATAAATGTTATATACACAAATTGTATATACATTTTTGAAATTTGATACAGAGGTGTAAACCAGCATTTATTTGTTTGAGAACGTTGTTTTATCGGGTTTCAAAAAGGTTAAAAGTGGGTTTTTGGCATTTTTCGATCTTTTAAAATCCAAAAATTTTAAGATAAACCAGAGATAAATATATAACCAATTTAGTATTTTGAATTTTTTACTTAGCTTAAATGGTTACGCATAAAATCTAAAAATATGTTTCCCATGTTATTCTTATGGGAAATAAACAGAACCTTCTATCTTGCTTATTTATTAAGATATTTTTATACAATTTTGTATGTACATTATTTAGGAAGGGTTTAACTTATATTTGTTTACAAAGCCCAAATGTTGGCAAACCTACTCACCCAACCCCATGTAGTTTATGGGGGAAATGAAAAGAATACCATAGCTTGATAAAATTTGGTATACACCATAATTTGGTAAACCCATACGGTGGCAAACCTACATGCTCAACCCCATAATTTCTATGGGGAAATAGAACAAATTTTAAATTCCACTGAAAATTCGCTGAGTACGCAGGTCTGCTTCGACGGGGGTATTCATACATAGACCCGGATATAGGATAAAAAAAATAGATAATGAAACAATGAGCTGCTGACGACCACCAGGAACGTAACTACAGCTCCGTCTCCAAGCAGCCGGACACCGAGAGATGGAAGATCGCAGACTCCTGAATTGAACTCTATCCGGGAATTCCCTCCTCTGATTGAATAAAAGGATGATGTAACTATTTCTTTAGTTCTTAATTGTTCTAGTGATCCTTTTGATATTAACATAGATCATGCTAAAGCTGTAATTAGTGCGGTAAATTAGATTAATTTAAACAATGTTTTCACTACATGCCACCCTAACACTTCATGCAATACTAATACTACATACAACACTCAAAATTTGCTTCTGTTTTGTTTAAATAAATAAATAAATAAATAAATAAACACTGTTTTTCTTTTTTAGATATGAAGATAATGACCAATTAAAAGATTGTACGAAGCAGGGTAAAACAAATTTTTTAGCAACAAATCGTATTTAATGCACTTAAATGTACATAGCATAAAATATAGATCACAGAGTTACAAACACACTTAGATACATTATCACACAAAATTTGCTTCTGTTTAGGAGAACATTGGTCAAAAAAGAAAATGTTAACATTGTAAATAGGCTGAACAGTTTTGTGTTAAAATCATATTTCTGTAGAGACACGCCTAATGGAGGCACATGTATTCTGTGCATGCAGACATCGATGCCAGGGAAAGGAGTGACCTATGTAGATTGTCGGTGTAACGTACAATTGAATGCTCGGCTGTTGAGTTAACGGATGACAGAGATCATCATTCAGTTATAGTGGTTTGTGGTCACTGTTAATAACGTTATACCTGGAGCTCAAGAAAACCAGCTATTAATTTGCGGTGATTTTAACATTGATGGTAAAGAAAACTCCGTTTTTAGTTCCGATTTTAATTGCATTTTTTACGCCTTTGGACTACAATCAACGATAAATTCTCCTACACACTTTACCCTACATTCAAACTCGCAAATATTTTACATCTCCACAAACCACACTACCGATCAACACCATTCAGAGAATATACCTCGGCTTATCAAACCACACAGGTCAGATAACTTCACTTCCGCACATCACCCTACCTAAGAAAAACAAATGTGTGATTTAGGAGACAATTTTTTTCCTATGAAAACAAATTAATATTTTTTAGATCCGATTTAGTTGCAATTAATTGGGATGATATTTTCATGATTAATTATTCAAATACCTCAATTGTTTTGATCAATTTCTTTTAGCTGTAAAAAGTGTTTTTGAAAAATTTCCCATTTAGATCTATAAGTTTGAAATCACCACCAAATCGCACCAATCTTAATTTTAAGGGAAAATTTTTTTCAATGTGCATTTTCAAATAGCGGCCATTGAAACTCAAATATATCTTAATTGGTATACCGGGAGTCTCACTAAGTAGTTTTAAGGTTGTACAAATACAGGGTGTCCTAAAACAAGGGGTCACAGGTTCGAATCTTGGAATTTTCAAATACAAACATATGCCATATTAACCATCGTTTGAAAGGTCTATTTAATACAAACATTTCGGTGAAAGCAGAATTTATCTTTATTCGTCTCAAAATGGCGTCCATATTTTAAATTTACGAAATACCCTGTAATTCTTTTATATTTTGTCATAAACGACTCCCGATTCAAAATACTTGATTAAAATAAGCTAAGATTTACAATATATGTTACAAGCCCAAATTTATAAAGAAACTAAAATATCCAAAAATTTTTATTTTTGAAAATGTTTACATAAACAAAAGCCAAAATATATAAATACAAACACATCTAATTTTGTGTATCATCTTAAAGCTCTCGTTGAATTGAGCAGTTTTGTAATTTACACTAATGCCGTATCTCTTCGGCTTTTTTTGGAGTAACGCAAAAATGTCTCTTTCCCATATAACATTCATGTTAATTTAATAGTACGGCAACAATTGAATAAGAATTTTCATACTATCATGTCCTGATTAATTAACATTAAAATAATATGGAAAATACCTTTTTACGTTATTACTAATAAACCAAAATAGATGCGGCATTAGTGTAAATTACAAAGCTGCTCAGTTCAACGAGAGAAGATGATCTACAAAATAACATGTCTTTGTATTTAAATTTTTGAGTTTTGTTTATGTAAACATTTTCAAAAATAATAATTTTTTTAAATTTTTGTTTTTTAATAAATGTGGTCTTGTGACATACCATTGTAAGCTTAGCTTATTTTGAACAAGTATTTTGAATCGGGAGTCATTTATTCCAATAAATAAAAGAATTACAGGGTATTACGTTAGTTTTAATTTTGACAAAAAAATTGACGCCATTATGAAACGAATAAAGATAACTAATTTCAGTTTTCACCAAAATGTTTGTATGGATTAGAACTTTCAAACGATGTATAATATGATATATGTCTGGATTTGAAAATTCCGAGATTCGAACCTATGACCCCCTGTATTTAGTACATCCTGTATTTGTACAACTTTAAAACTATTTTAAATTATTCCTTGGGATCAATTTAGTGGGAGATGGTTTGATTTCAAGATTGTAGAACAAAATGTCCCAACGTTGAGGGGAGCAGATGGGAATTATAATGCGATTCTGCTTATCTACATGACAATACTTTTCCAACGGTATGCGCGGATTTATCCTACTATGCACAAGCGGAGAAAAAAGGAGGAAAATAAACATGCTTGACTATTAATTAAACACTTATTTGAGTATTACACTTTTTTTAATTCAACCTAAATCTGCATATCTTGTTACTTCATCTATAATTTAAATCACGCATCCGCTCATTTAAGGCTAAACTATAAATTTCAATTAATAGGTTATCTTTATCTAAAAGGTGTCACCTGATTGAAGTTGCATCATGATGGTTGGATGGAATTAAAAAATCTAATGACTGTAAATCAAAACAAATCCATGTCATATAATTTTAAATTTATTCCCAACTTAAATATTAAAAACATTCCAGGTTGAACATATTTTCAACGTGTAATTATTAATATCTTATTTTTGTACGTGAAATATATAGATATGATTGACAGACATTATATGCAACCACGTTCAGCGTACACGCTCGAGCATAATTCAACAGCATTGATACATTCACGTCAATCAAACGGCCGATGAAACAAATCATCATATTCTGGAACAGTACCATGTTTATAATCACCTCAATCAATTACTCTTATCAAAATTATTTGTTATATGAGACCTTTAGTACAAAAGCCCGAGTTATTATCCAGTCCCATTGGGAGGTTTAGCGGTCGCTGGATCAGTTTGAGGTCGCATTACCATTCTGCTCGGCTGGCACGTGCTCTATGAGCATCAGAGCGCCGCGCCGCGTGGTTTTTACAGCTGCCTTCACTCGCCGTTTTCTCACGTTTCCCCGCTTACTTCTCATCTCTCTTGTTTCGTAAGGATGTGTTTTTCTTTATTATTTCTTTAAGAGGTTTTTACGATGGTTAGATATCGGGGTCCATAAAAGAGATAGTAGTATTGCTTCGATGGAACGTAACTAATTGTTACTTGTATAAATATGTGCACTATTTTTTCATTCAGTACTTTATTCATTAGTAACTCTCCATAAGCTTGGCATATTTTTGGATTGAAAATCAAAATTAAACTATTTGACAAAAATCACACCAAAATCAAACAAAAAATCACTATTTTGGCCCGCTACGATTTTACATACTGATATTTGTTTTAATGTTTGTAGTAACTTAATTGATTATGGCTCTAACCTAAAGTTTTCAAAATACCATTTAAGCCTAAATGAATTAAGATGTGTCACACTCTAAACAAGCACACTTTGTGCAAAATTTTGTTCTGTCCAAGGGTTTTTTTATTTTAGTTTTGTTTTATTCAAGAGCTCTGGTTACGAGGAATCTATTGGAGTTGGTTCCATTGCTGGGAAAATCTGGTTTTTGTTCAAGAGCACTTCAATGTCCCCGTGTTATGGTGATTTTTTGTAGCTACTACAATGAACCAAAATCTGCTGATAATTGTAAATATAAACTAATGAGTTACATCTTTCACCTGCGGTTCAACAAATTCATAACAAAGTGCAGCAATCTTTGTCTGAGAAAGCAAATTAACGCTTTATAAACTTACCGAGCATTAATTCGGCGTCCCTGGTACTTTTACTGTAACAAAGACATGATATTTAACTCATCATTAAATCAGTAACGTAAAGTTGATAAGCAGACAATAAAAAAGTTATGGGAAATCTTAAACAGGAATCCAGATTGATGAAAGTAAATTTTCTGTTTTACGTATTAAAAGAGCATTATCTCAGAATGAGGATATTTCTAGCCTTTCATCCCTCTCTTGTATAGAGCCGAGTACAAAGGGTTTGTTTACTCGCAGGGGCCGCGTAATATACTGGATCAGGCTAGAGAAATGCTCAAAAGCAACTTTCACACATAAAGTGTTTTCAACTTATTTCACATCTTCGTAGTTAGTAATATAAATATTATATTATTAAATAATTTATTTTTATTTAAAACGTGACATTCGTAAGATACACTTCAAACGTCCCATTTGTACCACGTGTGTGTTTGTAAAAATTGTACTAAATTAAAAACACAATTTACGTCATACAACACTTTATTGATTAAAATTTACATACTGGTAAATTAACCAGTATGTAAGTTTTAATAAATAAAGTGGTGTATGACGTAAATTGTGTTTTTAATTTAGTGCTTATAACCACACGTATGCGATGATTATCGAAAAGTTATTATTAATTGTACCACTAGAGTTTATACTCACACATAATCAAGTATTAGTGCATACTTTTTCCAGTTGACTACATGGACTAAAAAAACCTGATTAATTTGAGGTTTTGTGAGGGAAGGATAGAAAAGTAAGAGAAGTAAGAGACTGTTTAGTACATTGGCCACTCTACTCCCGGAAGGAACTAGGTTACACGTTCGGTATTGAAAGGAAGATCCCCAAAAATTTGGTCCGCTATAATTTTGTATATGTAAAAGTATATTTTTACACATTCGTTGGCGACCACTGATCAAAGATGCAGCCTTCAAGTACCAAATAAATAAGATGTTAAACCGAGGTGTCAATAGCATCCTCCTTAATCTTATGTACAGACAGTCCTTACCGTAGAACTTTGCTAATCCTCTGTTACCTTCTTCTTCTTGTTCGCCATCTTTAAAGTAGGAAAATATATGATATTGTAATTACCCTTGTGAATTATCTATTTTGTGAAAAGTGCTCAGTTTTTACCAAAACCTGCTGCCACTGAGGATTGTGTGAATTTCTCATATTTACTTTAATTGATTACGAGATTTTGTAACCCTTGTTGTCATTTTAAACTCCAAAACGTAACGTAAGATTTGATTATAGGCTCCAGCTTACTCAAGACTTATTCATGTCAAATGATTTAACCATCTTAACATATAAAAAAATAGTAAGCTCAGTAAAGGTATATTGTTTTAAATTTACTTACTGATCTTTATCGTTTATGCACCGTTTCCTAGCTTATTTATAAATTTATATTAATAAATCCCACTTTGTTTCTTTTGACAAAAACAATCTTTTAACCCACATTATTAAACCCCCATGAAAATTTCTAAAGAATTAATATCGAACCAATATCTTTCGCCGCTATATTTTATACCAGTAAAAACATGAAATGAATGTACCTTATAAAACATTCATAAAGATTTCCAGTCACTACAGTTCCAGGTACAACAAACAGCTTTCATAAGTGGTAATCAAAGTACTCGCTTTAAATCCTATTTCAAACGGAATGACTAATATGAATCTCACAAAGCTGAGGTAATTGCCACGGGCACTTAAACAGTCGGACAGAATAGCATTGCTATGAAGAACGCTGATTGCTGATGAAAAGTGTTATCCACTGTTTTGATAAACAATGCATCTCTCTAGATGTAAAAATAACCGCGTTAAATGTGTAGTTCGGGGCAGTCGCTTAAAGAAGGGATTGCCATTTATTTTGCACTGTTAATTTTTATTGTGGGTATTCCCATTTACTAAACGCTCCCAATGCCAATGATAAGCATTTAGTAAATTGTATGATAATCGGTATCCTTACTAATATTATAAATGTGAAAGCATGGATGTTTGTTGCACTTTCACGCAAAATTTTACTTCATGAAACTTTGTACACATATTCTGGGAGGTATCAGACGTAACATAGGATACTTTTTATTTTAAAATAATTACTTTTTACGAAAAATAAAAAAAGTTTGTATAAAATATGTGAAAATTGATTTTATCTTTTTTTATTGGTTGGTGAGTAACAAATTCAATGAAAATTTTTATTTTAGGTATTCAAGCGATTTCTTATACATAGGGTGAGCGTGACGGAGAGTGAGCGTAGCGAACGAGCTAAACCAGACGGCGAGTAGCGCGAGCAAAGTCGCGGAAAAAAGCTAGTCCATCATAAAATTCGATGGTTGTATTGTATGATTATGTATTGTAATCAAAGAAAACTGGCTGTTTAGCTGAGTGGTTATATTGCTCGCCTTTGGACCAAAAGTTACCGGTTTGATCCCGAGACAACTTAGTGGATTTTTAAAAGTTCGATTCCAGACCCAGTTGTCAGTGGGCTATTAATTAATTATGCTGTCTAACAACTGTTCGATGCTAGATAGTAACAAGATTGGGGAGACCGGGGTTTGGAACGTTCCCCTTCAAAATGTTAAAATATGCCCCTTGCGTTGAAACACTCACAAAAAAAGAGTGAGAAGGTTTTGTACCAATCCATCCGATATCAATTGTAACGAAGGAAACGGAAGGACTCAAGCATTTAAAAATTATTAGTGAATAGAGAATTCATATTGGTTTGTTGTGTTTAGAATGGTGCAAAAATATAGAGAAATACAAAATTAGTTCAAAATTTCATATTACTATATCACCCGAAAATGAAACTTTTTGCGGATTTCATAATTTACGAACATAAATCAGTATTGTTATTTTTTTTTTCTTAATAATAAAAAATTGATAAGTCAACAGCTGTTACTGTCGTTAGCTTTTTGCCGTAAATAAATAAATTGATCCTCAGAGATTTACCTCAGAGATTGATCCTCAGTGGATTTACCTCAGTATGTGGTAAATCCACATACTAGTAAATTAATTATATTTGTTTTAATTTCAATATGTCCCTGTAATAAATGGGTAATTCCATAGATGTATTTTAAGATTGCACAACGAATTATTATTGATTTGTAATATATTCGAGACACCTTATTAAGTTAGTCACTCTGTATGTGAACGTTTGTAAACTAAACTATGAAAAGTTATTCCTCTATTATAATGGACACAATGAGTGCTCAAAATGGAGAAATCTCTCGTTTCCTGGCCCCGCCACTACAAGCAATAATGGATTTTTCCTGTTTCACCTTTTTAAGCCGTCTTGTAAAACTGATATCATAAAATTTGTTCATTCAGTCCAAGAATCTATATCATGACGATTTTAGAAGGGATAAAATTACTTATTTCATAATTCCGGTTGTGTGGATCAACTATTATTGGAATTTTTACTGAATCGTACAGTACAAAGCTGTAGTTCTCGTTAAGTACACTACAAAAATTAAACTTGATTTGCAGTTTTTTTTATTTGTATTATTATTATATACTAGTAGATGAAAACATGCGTTCATTTATTTTCAGTGAACTGTAATTATAGTATATAAATATACATTTCATTGTCCCCAAGCACACAGTCAGTGCAGTAACCTAAATTGCCCATATGCAAAATATTGTTTAACTGAAATAGACGATTATTCAACAACAAAAAATATAGATTTTTAAAACAATACAGCTCATGGAAGAATCATTGTGATCACAATCACATAAGTTTTAGCTTTCTGTAGTTTATTTAGTTTTCCCTTCTCTTTAAAATTGAAAATATTCAGAGAGAAGTTTTCATTTTCAGTAGTTTATTTATTTTCACTCCACTTAATAAAAAGAAGTTCGGCGAACTTTTCGAACTCACAAAACCATGACCAAACACTGAACTTCTTTTCTACATTTTAAAAGTTACAGACCGGCAGTTTTTTATTAGATATTCGAAAAACATTTAACTGCAATAACACTTTTTCTTCGAACTACAACATATTTTAGCCTTGTAGACGTTTTTGTTCCATTTCTGATTGCAAACAACACGTACCATACTGACAAAAAAAGTGTTCAAACTACTCAAAGATAGAAAATGTAATGTTTGGAGACCTTATAAACAATAGAAGATATTAGTTAATTATATCTACAATTCGTGTAGACACTATATCCATCATGACGAGTTTCTCACATACAGTGTGTACCGGAACTCTCTGGAACCCTTTTGTATATTTGATCCTTGCATCGAGACAAACATATTTTACAATATAACCATGGGTCTCCGGTGCCTACTTTTCTGCCTTTTCGTCAGTATTTAATTTTCTCTTAACACATGAAATCTTGAAGTATTGAGTCGGAACTTGGCATGACTATTACGTACGTCAAGACTGTTTTACTTAATTTTTTTTTACATTTCTACTTTTTTCTGTATCAAAATGATGAAAATTTAAAATTTCAAAGTTAAATGTCTCAAAAATATGAAATATTATCAAAATAGTATAAAATACTTAACATGTGTAAAATTGAAATGTGCCGATTCATTAAATTCATCCGACTATAAATAAGAGAGAAATTGCAATTTTTATAAACGAAAAACTCTTTTAGAAGGAAAACTACTACAAAGAGCAAATTTTCGTTTAGAAAAATCTCAATTTGTAATTTATTAGTGTATGGTTGAATGTTTTAAAAATTGGTATTTATGAATGGACAGTAAAACCTAACGTATTTTAAGAGTTTTATACCAGTTTGATAATATTTCACATTTTTTTATATATTTAACTTTGAAATTTGAAAACGACCGCCATTTTGAAGCTTAAAAAGGTAGAAATGTCGAAATGTGGGAAAAAGAGTCTGGACGTACGTAATAGTCATGCTAAGTTTCATCTCAATTCCTCAAATGTTTTGAAAGATCTCATCAGTTAAGCCAAAATTACATACGGACGTACAGACAGAAAACTAGACACCGGAGACCCATGGTTACATTGTAAACTATGTTTGTATCGATGCAAGGAATAAACATACAGTAGGGATAAAGAGAGTTCTGGGAAACCCTGTATAATATAGGTGAATTATACAAACCAGTAAAATTATCTTAGAAATATGACAAGTATTATGGCACTCCAAAGGTGATTTCGAACTAGGTCATTGACATAAAATGCTCCCTCGGGACAAGCGCTTTTACCATATCACTACAAACATATTGCTCGCCTTCCTAGTTATTAAGTTATTGTACTACAACAATATAATGAGCCAATTTTTGTATATTTTATTTATCCATTATTCCATTTAATTGTTAAAAATTAGTAAAACCATTTTACTTTAGAATTCTTGTTATTCTATTTATATTTAGAAATATTGACCATAAAGGTGTGCTGTTGTGGTTTAGGATAAACGTGCATGTTGAGTACAACTAAACATACAATTTATATAAAAGTAAAAAAAAAGAAGTCGCCAATACAAAAACCCTGGATATAAATTTTCATTTGTATTTTTCTTTTTATTAGATCCAGTTTTTGTTAGGGTTGTTTAATTTAATATGTTTTTGTAACATTAGGTCCAACTTGGTGGTAACAAAACTACGATAAGGATCATTTAACTTTTAAAATCCCAAAATATGAAAATAAACATTTAAAACTGGTAAAACAGTGATAGAGAGTTTCGACCAGATTTTGGTACAACACTAACCACGTGACCTGGTTGAATCCCTTTTCCTCTGTACTACTCGTCCCCAGCAATAGTTTGGTCCATTGAGCCCAACAGTCTCCGCAAACAGGCGGGCTTATTCCCACCGCCGTTACAGCAACCATTATCATACGGTAAACATGACGATGAATTCGTTGGATGCCGCACGGTTTTATGTTAGTCGGCCATTTTAATTTTGTAGCTGTCATTTGCAGTTAAAATTATCCCTCATGCGTGATTTAACCTTTAGTACGCGAAAATTTCATTTTCTTAAAGTATTTACATTTCTTTGTCTGTAAACACCCTTTTGTCCATAATTACGAAAATAAATGATGATATTACCATAGATAAGTTGAACGGGTAAAACTGGAAGTAGTATTTAAGTTGGCTATTGTAACACAAATCAATACTGAAATTTTGTACTGTAAAAAGCAAATTTTTCAAGGACGTGTGAGTCCCCATTTCAAATCACAAATTGTCGAGACAAATTTAGGATTCAAAGAAAATTTGGTGATATTTTTTTACAATATGAGATACCTTGATTTTATAAAGTAAAAAAAAACCTGTTCATAAATACAAAATATAAATAAATTATCTAAATATTTCACGAATTTCAGCGACTTATTGCAAGTTGAATAACTGGTTTCGAAAATCCCCTTTACATCTTTTATACCATTATCAAATCTATCTCATTTTCAATTATATTGTATTATAAAATATTGTTTGTGCTTTAATTAATTTCATTTTAATATATTTATAACAATTCACTCACCATTCGAAAATGTATAGGAAGTAAAATGAGTTATGAGTATAATTTTAAAACACTATCTTTTTCTCGAGACATCACTCGACTCGCTGTCAGGTTTCGGTCGTCACGCTTTCCCTATATAAAAAATTGCCAAAATAACAAAAATTAGAATTTGTCATTGAATTTGTTTCTTAGCAACTAATTAAATTAGATAAAATAGAGATGTTCAGAATTTTTACAAACAATTTTTTAACTTTCGTTAAAAATTCTTGTTTTTAAATGAAAAAAGTACCTTATGTTACTTCTAATACCTTCAAGAATATGTGTGCAAAGTTATATGATGATCGGTTGAGTAGTTTTCGCATGAAAGCGTAACAAACATCCGGACATTCACTTTATAATATTAGCAGGGATTACCACAGCAATAGTCCAATATATTACTATTATTTAACGAAGGTTAAGTATTTCAAACGAAATTTAGGACAGCTTGTTCTTTTACACTCTCTCTCGACGCAAAATCTCAAATATAACTGATATGAAACCAAATTGGTCCTTTATTTTATGATGAAAAAAATTATTCTGCGAGTTTAAAAAGGGTTGTACCGGTGTTCTGGGAATTCTATAATTACTTAAAATTATCGTCAACGACATAAAGAAGTCGTTTTACAAAGTCGTTAAACACAACAAAATAAAGAGACAAGAAAATATAATCATAAAACGTAAATGAATGAGATTAAAATTATATTTCCAAATGGAAAACAAAGATAACAAATAATATATATTTCGGTTGATGAGGTGAATGAACTTCATAATCTTTCTGTTTCGGAACAAACTGTTTGTATTGTTAGAACAAAAGTAGTTGTCCTGAAGCAACCTTTTATGGCAATTCCTGTCATTTAAAACCATCTTCATTTTAAGTATTTTTATTTTAATGTTTACGCCAGAATTATACACATTTCTTACACATAAGATTTCAACTAACATAAATTATTCATTAATTTATATATTTTTGTGTCCTGCAAGAATTATTGTACCGAGCGAACGAAATAACTGTACCACCATTTTCATATCAGAAACTATAAGATTTAGACAGGTCCCCCAAACTTGAATTGGGGGACCTTTAGAAAAAATATACCTGTTTCCTGTTTGTTTAAATATACCTATAGAAACCGGAAGAAAATACCTACTTTGCTGTACTTTACAAAAATACCTTTCTCGATAAAAAATATTAATTCAATTTTTTAACAATGTTCCTTATTTTTCTACATGGACTTCAAACTTGTTATAGAACACCATTAATTTTATGATGTCCTTAGAATTTATATATTATTTAAAGACTTTTTTTTATTCTTTGGCATTTTTCCAAACATAACCAATTAACGGAAGCGGAAGTTATAGAAAAACAATAATTGTTTATATTAAAAATATTTTTCCTTTTTATTAAAGAAGGTAAACTTAGTATAAGATTTTTCTAAAGACGTTGCGTTAAACAAACAATGTCAAGAATAAAATCATCCTCAATGTTATTTTAATCTAATTTCATAAATTAGCAGTTTTGAATTTTTATTTACGTCCTCTATATTGAAAAACAATTAAACAATGTAAAAATCGCCCTTTTGTGAATAAATTTAAAGGATACAAACATTTAAAGAGATTTTGCTCTTTGACATTATTTGTTTAACTCAACCGTTTCCGAGAAAATAAATCTCTACATTATAGTCATGTAATTGTCAAAGAAAACGTGTAATTTTCGAAAAAAAATCCTAAAGAACAATTTTTTAAACGGCATGCAAATCATAAAAACTAGTTTAACTTATAGGGTGTTTGTTATACCGGATAACCTCAGACCACCCGTACACCCCTTTTAAATTTTACAGTTAATCGGTATTTAAAGATGGATAGTAGCGGCCAGGAACAAAACAATATTTTTATTTCTTTAAAATATTAGCTCTGTTCCCTGTTAAAATTTTCACCTTCGCTTTTTTGTGACCTATCAATGGTTGCTCAGATAACATTTTCTTCTTCGTCTATTCTAAATTGTTAGGTGCCGTCTATACGGATGTTTTAGTCGCCGCGACTAACTCATTGTTTTCAGACTGTACGAGCGACAGTAAATCAGAACGGTGCCTCACAATCGATACAATATTGTTTTCAGGGTCTTTTTTTACAAAGTGAAACTATATTTCCTGTTTCTGTTCTTTTTCTGTAAATCTATTTCAAATCTGTAAATCTATTTCAAATAAAAATATTTCACGTACTGAAACGTCTGTGAATTTTCTTATGTATTTACAAAATTAAAGATTTTTTTCATAAATTATAATATTAAGTAGACCTAGTAACAATAATGTATAAATTGTATGATACATCCTTGGATGTCCAATAAAGTTATTATTATTATTATGAACAATTATGAAACCATCCTCCTAATTAAATCACTCAAAAGCGATCGCTATACAGTTGTAAGAAATAGGGAACAAATGCTGTCAAACGACAAAATATGAGGAAGCGGAAGGTTATTGTTAGTCCCAGTGCCACTAGTAGCGGTTACAAGCGTTTGTCGCCAGTCAACCAAACGCGCCACAAAGTCGCTCGTATAGACTGTTAGAATGTGCTGTTAGAATCTCATCCAGTCGAGCGCGTTTTTGTTTCACGTCCGAACGGCATGACTAAAACGCCCGTATAAACGGGCCTTAGGCCCTTTCCTATGTGGGCAACAATAGCGACTCTTTGGCAGCGTGCGTTGCGAGCGTATTTTGAAATTATAAACTATTTTGTATCTTGTCGCTGTTTTCGCTCGTAAAGTGTAAATGCTGTCGCTGGTGACAATAAAGTTCTAAAAATTAAAGAAGTTATCCGTACCTCAAAGCGATCTTAGGGTTCCTCCAATAAGATTGAAAGTTAGTAGTCTTAAAAATGAAACCATTTCATAAAACATTAACAATATAGTGGAATGTTTCAATTGACATTCTCGCCATCGTTGTGTAGTTGCGAAATAATTCCGGTTACTGGCGCATTCTTCTGTAAAGATGGTGGAACTCACCATACACGGGTCTTTCCATGTAAATAATGTTTTTTGGCATCTCCTGTACGCCTCCTTTTTAAATAAGCATACGTTAGTACGATACGGAACTTACTAGAAGCATCAGCATCCGTCTTTTCTCTTAGGATATCATAGTGAAACTGATTGTTTTAAGGTTTTCCTAAATGGTTGCAGTACTTTGACTGTGAAAAGGTAGCATAGTAATTAGCTCTTTAATTGGGAGCTGGAATGAATGGATATAGACGGCCAGTGTCGCTCGTGTCGCCCACAACGCTAGTCCACGTAGAACACAATCTACAACATTATCTACAACTTCTGTCCCCCACGTAGGGCACCTGAAGTGTACATTTCTAAAATCATGTAGACGAATGCGATATGATTGGTAGGTTGTCTGCTTTTTACTTTAATAATGTGTAACAAAGTAGCAAAGAATCAAGTTGAATGCTGTATCGCGAGCGTAACACCCCTAGCGGACACCCAGCCACGAGCTGTCCGTTTAAAGCCCCGCCACCGTAAGCCGTTATAATACATAAGTTGAATTGAATTCATATGTAAAGCAAGCAAATGTAAACATTATTTCTTATGATATTTATTTCAGAAATAATACATTCTCAAACGGCCCGGTTATTCCTTGTAATCGGCTATCGTTTACTGATAATGTCCCCTCATTGTGCTCTGCCACATAACTGTCCACTGGTTGTCCTTATGAACTTGAATCGGCAGAGACGATGTTAAAGACATAAATGACATATCCACAAGAAAATACCCATTCCTCTATTGTCAAGTCCTTGTCGTTATAGTAAAAAAAATCAGAAAATTCGTTCCTAAATCTTGTTAATCCTGAGTACATCAAGTTTGTAATGCTGGTTAAAATAGCACAGTTCATTAGAAGCCTTTTATTTTGATCACGTTTCTTTTCTTCAAATAAAGTCAAAAAGGTTTAAGTCGCTTTTAAAACAGTTGATAACATTTCTTTATCTTTTTATTGCGTCCTAAGCTCACAGGTAATGTTTAATAAATTTCAAAACCTCATTCGGCTGGCAGCTTATGAGTAAATTTCAAAAAGATATTGGGTTTCAACCGTTGAAGACGCAAACGCAAGAAAAGTTAATCAAGCTCGGAATATTTCCTATAAGAAACTGAGAAGCCGTAATTTATCTCAAGTTGGAATCGCCTTGGATTGATTCTGGCTTGGTGCCAAAAGACTATATTGCTGGAAATACATGCCAGAAGCAGCACGTGCGCTTTCCATTGGTCAAAGAATTATTTTATTTTTCATTATTGCGGTTAAAAACCGATGAGCATGAATTAAAAAAGTCACTGAAGACAGTAGGCCTATTGTAAGCTACATAAATATATTTTTGTCGCTACATAATTAATACGTAGATTCCCTTTTTTACCTTTAAATGTCCCACCTAAATTTCCGCAAAGACCACTTGAAGAGCACTGACGTTAACCCATTGTTGCTAATTAATTGATGCAATTTTCAAATGAAAAATCGATAATTTTTTTATATACAATACTTATTTTTGTTTTGTTTTATTGATGCATTATTATAGAGCAGTTTTCATTAGTTGGATCAAAAGTATGTTTTTTCTGCTTAATCGAATTATTTTTGTCTGTCTACCACTTATGCTTCTTGGAATAAAAATTAACCATGAATCAGTGTATTTAAAATTATTTTTCATGAGGTGCACCGGTAAACTGATATTCATATTATTAATGAAAGATTTAATCCGTTACGAAACCTTCTCATACAGATATTTGTTGATTTAAAATAATTATTGTTATCATCCCAAACAGTATAAAGCAAAGTGTTTTGAAAGGCCCCCATTTTTAGGGTGAAATGTAAGAAGTTTTAATCTTCCTTGCCTTCTCCCAGTTTTACACCACGCGATACACAAGTTCTTCGAAACTTAACTTTTACCAGATTTTACAAACTCAGAGCAAACACAGTTCTGAACTTGTTTACTAATATTACTAAGTAAACAACCGTCAGTTTCATAATTAAATATTTAAAGCACTCACTTGTTCACTGTTGTTACAACTGAGTTCAGGGTGGTACCGTATATTTTTTATTGAAACAAAATCGTCAAATGGGAAGAACGGACGACCCACGGCGAGGTTTAGGGGTTGCAACTACAATAAAACCGAATCACTCGCAATCAATTCGAGCTCAGACAAATGTCTGTCTCCCCAGACCTTTAAAGACAAGAGTTGTGGAGTTTATAAGCTCGTTTATTGTATACAATTCTGTTTTTTTATTATAATTTCATGTTAAATAATAAAATATTTTGAATTTGTCAAGTTGCGATACATTGTTATTTTATAAAGAAGACAAATTGTAGTATTATACAGGGTGTCCCGGAACTCTCTGGTACCCTTTTGTATATTTGTTCCTTGCATCGAGGCATAAAAAACATCATACAAATAGGAGTCTAAAATGCTTCGTTTAGCCGCTAGCCTCAATTAATTTATTTATTTATTTATTTTACACATGATAAATTTTATTTCCGTAACGGATGGTCGCATTAAGTCCATATTTGGTGTGAACCTTTATCACACCAAAGCCCATTTTGAGGAAAAAAGTTAATTTTTCCAAGGTATTTTTTGTATAAAGAGGGCCATTTTAATTTTTCAAACTCAAACATCTGAAAATCGGTAAATTTTATAAAAACTTTACAAGCCACATAAAAGTTTCCAAATTAAATTGTCTAACCAATGATAAGAAGTTTGAAAGGATCTGACAACAAATAACGGACTTATAGCGATTTTTATCCATAAAAACATTGATTTTGCATTATAGTTAATGCAAATTAAGGGCATTTTAACAGGAAAATCGCAATAAATCCGTTATTTGTAGTCAGATTTTTACAAATTAGGCACCATTGGTTTGATAATTTAATTTGACAACTTTTCTATGACTTGTAAGATTTTTTTAATATTTAGCGGTTTTCAGATATTTCAGTTTGAAATATTAAAATGGCCACCATTTTGAAAATATACAGTGGAAAAAATTTTTGTTTTTCCTGAAAATGTACATTGGTATGATAAAGATTCATACCAAAAATGATTTGAATACAGCCATCCGTTACGGAAATAAAAGTTATTACAAGAAAAAAAACTAAATGTTGGCTAGCGGCTTAACTATGGATTTTAAACTCCTATTTGTATGTTTTTTTCTTGTCTTGATGCAAGGAACAAATATACAAAAGGGTTACAGAGAGTTCCGAGACACCCTGTATAATAGACTAATCGTTTTTCAACGCCATTTGCCGTTAAGATGGCAACTGCATTAGGGTTAAAATTTTTATAAAAATCTTCTATTATTTCACACAATTACCATAAAACATCAGTGGATTTAGATAACTTTTAGGATGAATTGTAATATTTAAACTGCATAAATGTTTTCCAATATTATAGTGCGTGTATAGATGTTACAGACTTTAATTTGAAACAGGAATCTTTTCGCCTATGTTTATTTTGATAGTCAACATTGTTAAGAATAACAACTGTATTTGCAATGGCTTGTCAAATGTTACTACTTAATTATTTCACGTAAGCAAATACTGTAATGCAATTAATTTGAAACCAGAACGTCGCGTCGCTGCGGCACTTATCCTCGCGAAAACATTAATCAACTATACTCGACTGAGCTGGGCTTCATCCTTTGTGTATATAATAAACCAACAATAATCTTCCAGTTTCATTAAACCAGCATTATCATTTTATAGATGTGGAAAAATTGATTTCAACAAGTGATTTAAAAAGACTAGGGGGCCCCTGCAGTATGGTAATGAACCGAGTTACTGTAATATAAAATAAAATTATAGTGAAAATCAGATAACAGCAGATATTGCTGTTTCATCAATCGAAACAGCAATAAAATAAATAAATAAAGAAATCGATATTTATCACTAATTAATTCTCCAACTTCCCAATGTGATAGTGTTGAGATTAAGTGGTTGTTCCTCTTGCCGATATCTCTTAAGGCCTCTAACTAAGCACTCTTATCAAATTTAGAATAAATTCACAGATTTTAGATATAGATAGTTCAGCGCACATAAAACGTAAATGATAAAAGAATAAAAATAAACATTTCACTACAACTCATCCCCGCTGAGCCATGCAGCACTCACGTCGGCTGTTTTTGTAGTAAGCCTACCGCTTGAAGTAGTCGTCGACATAGTGAATGAGTCCACATCACTATTTATAAAGAACTAAATACTTTTTAACTTAATTTTACATTGAATTACAAATTTTAAATAAAGAAATCACAAACATTAATACAATGCACATCTTTGTGGGTGCAATTCATTTTGGTTTGGTGAGGCATTTATATTTTGGTTAAAGTAGTAGGTTAAACACCGGTTCTGAAACACCCTCATAGTTTTTTTTGACCGCTTTCAGCTTCAAATTGACCGGTTTTTGACCGGATTCCGGCCGGTTTTGGCCAAATATCAGCCCATTTCAGGGCATTTTTTGGGATTTCAGACAGTGATTTCAAGGAGCATTTTAAATATAATCCGGGGAACTATGAGATGCCCTCTTAAGTTAACCATAACTTTTAAATGAAAAGCTGCCGACTCCCCTTAAATCGCAGTTGCATTGATAACCTCAATCGAATGCACATCCGCTCGATCACATCAGACTTGATAAACACCGCGCCGCCAGCCACCAACAAGTCCGCTGGTCTAGGCGCTAACGTAACAGCGCACCACCCGACCGGCCCAGGTTCAAACCACGCCTTGGCCGGAGAATCTTTTTGAGAACGCCAAATCCACAACTAACGTATACATACGTTTTCTATATATATATACATTTTATATAAATATTTTTATTCTATATAAATTTATAAATATTTATATAAATATTTTTATTCTATATAAATTTATAAATATTTATATAAATATTTTTATTGTATATAAATTTATAAATATTTATATAAATATTTTTATTATATATAAATTTATAAATATTTATATAAATATTTTTCCTATAAATATTTATATATAAATATGCTAGGGTTAATAAAATGATTTAAATAGGTGCAATTATTATCAAATACATTTATGCCTTTATGAGCAGCGGCCACTCCACATCGCATTGCCATAGCTGATTTCTGTTTGTTGGAGAAACCACACATATCCTGGACATGCGTGGTTTCTCAAATAAACAATTCAAATATTTATATAAATATTTATAGGAAAAATATTTATACAGGGTGGTTATAAAGTCCCTTCCCCCCTAGGATTTTTCTACAATTTATATTAAAAGTGATTTTCAATGACGGGATTCATTGAATAGGTACATACTCTAACTTTTGTAGTAATTTAAAATTTTGGGAGTTACCTGAGGTCCAAGATATAGGAGTCAACTTCAAAATTCCTTATGAGAAGCTAGTCATGCGACATGTCAAATAACACTGCCTTTTCCCCCTGAAAACAGTGGTGAAATCTAAATTCAAAAGGGTTACACCGTTTTCAAGATATCTGTAGGTCTAAGATGTAGGAGTCGACTTAAAATTTTTAACTAGAAGCTAGTCATACGACCTGTCAAATAACACTCACTGCCTTTTCCCTCTGAAAACAGTGGTGCAATCTAAATTCAAAAGGGTTACACCGTTTTCAAGATATCTGTAGGTCTAAAATGTAGGAGTCGACTTAAAATTTTTAACTAGAAGCTAGTCATACGACCTGTCAAATAACACTGCCTTTTCCCTCTGAAAACAGTGGTGCAATCTAAATTCAAAAGGGTTATACCGTTTTCAAGATATCTATAGGTCTAAGATATAGGAGTCAACTTAAAAATTTTAACTAGAAGCTAGTCATGTGACATGTCAAATAACACTGCCTTTTCCCCCTGAACACAGTGGTGCAATCGAAATTCAAAAGGGTTATACCGTTTTCAAGATATCTGTAGGTCTAAGATATAGGAGTCAACTTAAAAATTTTAACTAGAAGCTAGTCATGTGACATGTCAAATAACACTGCCTTTTCCCCCTGAAAACAGTGGTGCAATCTAAATTCAAAAGGGTTATACCGTTTTCAAGATATCTGTAGGTCTACGATGTAGGAGTCGTGTCACTGTCGCATGACTAGCTTCTAGTTAAAATTTTTAAATTGACTCCTATATCTTAGACCTACAGATATCTTGAAAACGGTATAACCCTTTTGAATTTAGATTGCACCACTGTTTTCATTGGGAAAAGGCAGTGTTATTTGACATGTCGCATGACTAGCTTCTAGTTAAAAATTTCAAGTCCGACTCCTACATCTTAGACCTACAGATATCATGAAAACGGTGTAACCCTTTTGAATTTAGATTTCACCACTGTTTTCAGGGGGAAAAGGCAGTGTTATTTGACATGTCGCATGACTAGCTTCTCATAAGGAATTTTGAAGTTGACTCCTATATCTTGGACCTCAGGTAACTCCCAAAATTTTTAATCACTACAAAAGTTAGAGTATGTACCTATACAATGAATCCCGTCATTGAAAATCACTTTTAATATAAATTGTAGAAAAATCCTAGGGGGGAAGGGACTTTATAACCACCCTGTATAAATATTTGAATTGTTTATTTGAGAAACCACGCATGTCCAGGATATGTGTGGTTTCTCAAATAAGCGATTCAAATATTTATATAAATATTTTTTCCTATAAATATTTGGATATGTGTGGTTTCTCAAATAAGCAATTCAAATATTTATATAAATATTTTTTCCTATAAATATTTATATATAAATAAATATGCTAGGGTTAATAAAATGATTTAAATAGGTGCAATTATTATCAAATACATTTATACCTTTATGAGTTGCGGCCCCGTGAAAATCGTATTGTTTTGCATATCTGAGGGGGGGCTGTAAATCGCGGCCCCCCGGATGATGGATAGGTACAATTATTATCAAATGCATTTATGGCTTTCTAAGCTGTGGCCCCGTGAAAAACGTATTGTTTTGTACATCTGCATTTATGCCTTTATAAGTTGCGTCCCCGTGAAAATCGTATTGTTTTGCATATCTGAGGGGGGGCTGTAAATCGCGGCCCCCCCGGTCGATATTAAAATAATATATCTTTCCTATGGATGTATACAATTCTTATCACATTCATTTATGCCTTTTTAAGAAGTTTAGTTGGCTCAAATATTAAAAATGTCAACACTCTCAATGTTAAAATATTTTCATTTGACAGCTGATTAAAAGGCCGGCTGCTTGACCCGAGCTGATAACGTTAACCCAGCCTTGCGGCAATATGAAGTTTGTAATCAGCGGCTCCCAATATGAATGCCATTTGGTCCAGTGGTCAGCATTGTGTTTTTGCGTGCCATAGAGCCTGGTTCGAATCTCGATGTAGTTTGAGTAACTTTTTATTATAGTGTTGTAATCTCTTATTTTAAAATTAATTTTTTAT
Source organism: Neoaliturus tenellus (assembly GCA_030545055.2). NCBI lineage: Eukaryota > Metazoa > Arthropoda > Insecta > Hemiptera > Cicadellidae > Neoaliturus > Neoaliturus tenellus. Next base: position 161,395,479 of record CM061531.1, read on the forward strand.
ATAATTGCTGCTTGTATTAGATTTATAAAAAATCAATAAATAAGAAATTACATGCTCATAAACTGATTCTTAACGTAGTAAAACAAAATGGAAAATATCATTGATGTAATACACAACAAATTTAAATTTAATAATAAAGAGGTTTTAATAATATTTGATGAAAACAACAATGCCTGGTTCAAAGCCAAGGATGTCGCCACCATCCTTGGATACGAAAGACAAAGAGATGCGATCAACAAACATGTTAGAGATAAATATAAAATCACATATGAAAATCTTATTATTCAAGGGGGCGGGGATTTGCAGCCCCCCTCAATTGAGCAAAAACATACTATTTATATAAATGAACCAGGTCTTTATTCCTTGATTTTAAGATCAAAACTACCTTCAGCTATATCTTTTCAGGATTGGGTGTACGAAGATGTACTTTCCAGGATTCGAAAATATGGGGAATACAAACTGAAAAGAAAAATTTTTGAGCTTGAGGAAACTATAAATCAAAAACAAAAAAGGATAGAACAATTGGAAGAACGTGTGGCTGTGATGCCAGAGAACGATGATTTAAAACACATATTTTGTGTTTTGATGACAAGCTTAGATGATGAAAAAAAGCGCTATAAATGCCTGAGGACGCAAAAAAGACGATTTAAGAGATCGCTGGAAGAAGCGATGATGGATAACAATGATATGTATATAGTAGTTTATGAACAAGAATACGTGGCGAACGGTATAAACATTTTAAATTGTGTAAAAGAAAAGATGAAAGAAAAAAATTTGTACTACGAATCCCACAATAATATCATAGATACAAAATATGATTTTATACAAATGGTGGAGGAAATTTTACATCAAGAATAGTATCTTTTATTTAATTATAAAAATAAATAGAAGATATGAATGATTGATGTGTAGCAACTTTGAAAAGCGTTTTTTATTTTTAAAAGAATTTTCATTCTTCTATATTTTTGTTAATTTTCAAATAGCATTTCTTTTACTTAGTGATGGATATAGTTTCTTATCATAAAGAGACATTTGAAAATAATTTGTTGCCCATCCCACTACGCTGTCTGATAGTGGGTTCTTCGGGCTGTGGTAAAACCAATTTGCTGCTCAACTTCATTTACAATAAGAATGGTATCATATTTAAAAACCTGTATGTTTTCAGCAAATCTATTGAACAACCGGCATATGTAGAGTTAAGAAAAACCTATGCGGATATCGAGAAAGAACATAAGAAGAGAATTGCATTTTTTTTTCAATAACTGTGATGAGCTACCCACGCTGGATGAGTGCAAGAGTAACTCGCTTGTGGTGTTTGACGATTGTTTGATGGAAGACCAGAAGAGTATTAAAGATTATTTCATCAGGGGCAGGCATAAAAAAATATCATGTGTCTATCTAAGTCAAAGTTACGGAAAGGTAGACATGCAGGTTATACGTAATAATATTAATTTTCTATGTATCTTCAGACAGAATAAACACTATACCAAACGGATATATGATGATTTCGTTGGATCGGACATGTCTTTTGATAAATTTGAAAATATATGTAAAATATGTTGGAGCGAATCTCACGGATTTCTGGCTATAAATGTATTAAAGAAGGCTCACAGCGGAAAATATATGTGTAATATAAAAAATGTAATATTTCCATAAATCAGTATTTAGATAATTCCAACATTTATAAACATCAATATTATAATATAAAAACTATTAAAGAAAAGTGTATTGTTGTAAATATTTCAAATATATAATTCATTTTCAATATGTGTTTTATTCATATTATTCCTGATAACATATTTTTCTATTAAGGGTATTGTACTTTTCATTAGTGTAAAATTTATGTGACGACTAATATTAGTATTAATTAGGCCCCTTTGGTGAGAGACTTGCCGGGGTGTGTAGTGAAGGGTATGCTGGTGGTGGGAACATACGATGTCATACAGATTCAAGAGAACGGATTTATGACTTTTGGAATGGAAATCGTTTCAAAAGCATGGATTGGTGACTTCGGAATTTTTTAACTTTTTAAAATATTTTTATAAAACTAATAAATTAAAAATTAGCCCTGGGCCAGTAGCAGTGATTATCACATACATATAATAAGACACTTTGTTGGTAAATTATTTTTTATAAATTTATATTTATTTTCACTTTTAAAATATTTTTATAGGAAGGCTAGTAATAAAAAAAATAAAAACCCCCGCCGCCCCCGCCCAGTATTAGCAACACTAATGTGCTAGGGACCGCCCCCCGCGGATCTCTCTCTTTGGTCAGCTTCTACATGCACTAGGGACTGTAAAATGTGTCAGGTGTAGGTGCGCGGGCCGGTCGCGGCCGCGGAGAACTAGTCTCCCGGACCGCACAGCCCGGCCGCGCGCTAGGGTAAAATCCTTTTTACTCCCCCTTATCCCAACTATTCTATGGTGGTTGTCAGGCAGGGTCTACACGGCGTTCTCTTCCCCCATATATATTACAACCACCGTATATGAAAATGCAGGCTAGCTCCAAAGTTAGGCAGGCCACCCCCACACACACTCGCGGCGTCGCGTAGGAGCCCCCCAACCCCCATCTTATCTTAGCTACAACCGTAGGCAGGGCATCACACACTACACGCCTCCCAATTTTTGCACACCATAGGGACTCTCTACTGGTGGAACCGAGATCTGTGCCACCGGCCGACCAGTACTGCTCCAAGTGGGTGTTCACTGAACACTCCGGATGTCAGTCCCGAGCCACGGCACCTACTGGCCCACCGCCGGGTTCTCTGTCCAATTAAATTGACGTACTTTTTCATAGAACACACACACTGAAAACACTCGTAGGGTTGTGATTTTTGGCTTTCTGTAATAAGTTAAACTTCCACCCCTATATTCCCTAAAAATTATTAAAAATCTAAACAGCTTAGCTAGTACCGAAATTCAGGGACTAAAAAAACTGCATCTCACCTCGTAAAAAAAACAGGAGGAACACTCAGGTATGGGAGTCGCTTCCCAAAAAAACAAATATACCAGCTTCGTGCTTCTCTGCTATACCCAACCGGGAATGTGGGTTTTAGGCTTATCGTGCTGCAGCCCCAGTATATAAGTTTTTCGCGCGACCGGCGTCAGCCTGCAACTGCCGGACGCCCGTAAGTGACCGACGGGGCCAGTATATAAGTTTTTGTCGCGAAAAACGAAGAAACCGGTGTTGAACATAGAAAACGGGCCAAAATGGATTTCGAGGGTCTGGGAAAAAAAAAAAATTTTTCAACTATTCTATGGTGGTTGTCAGGCAGGGTCTACACGGCGTTCTCTTCCCCCCATATATATTACAACCACCCAACCAGTTTTATATATATATATATATATATATATATATATATATATATATATATATATATATTTATATATTTATATACTCCCCCCCTTCCTTGTTTATAAATACTTGTATTATTCAGCAGGATACAGGTGATAAATAATTTATTTAATCAAACAATCTTTTTATATTTAAAAAAGAAAAAAAGAAAAAAGAAAAAAAACTTATTTAAATCATCATTTGTATATATTCTTTTTTAATATCATAAGTGAACATGGTCTGTGATACTACGACGACATAGGCTGTAGTGCCTTTATCAGCAATAGGGTTAGAAACTGCATTTGTGAAATCCAATTCGATCTGAATATCGTTTCTTTTTCTTTCCGCTGAAAACGGATGGAGATGGGTGTCTATCACCATTAATGGGTATTTGGTGACGAAATCGTTTATATTCAGGTATACATAATCATTTTTAAACATAACTTGTCTCATTGAACAGTAGCTATCGTATAACAGCCGGTATTTTTTATCCGTGATATTCAGATTCTGCTGCTCTTGCGGGTACCGTTGTCCATTTATTTTAACATGAAAATTCTTTATATTCACACTGTCAAACTGGCTGGGGTCTTTTGTCTGATCATTCTTACGACTTGTCTGTAAAGCGATTATCACGAAAACCGGATTTAGTATGTTCCGGTAAAGATTTGTTATGTCAAACGTGTAAGTTGACCCAAACACACCGAATTTCTCAATGCAATCCCAGCGGAAATATTCATATACTAATTCCCCCTTCTCACTCAATTTTTTAAGTCCATCAATGAGCACAGCTTTCTTAGCCGGATCATAATCTACAAGGGGTACTTTTAACACAAAACTAGTAATTTTAATTTTTCCTTCCGCGGCATTCACGGCACTTGTACCGGTTCCCTCAGTCCAGCGGTAGATGGCATCATCGTCTTCCGCGCGAGTAAATATTATTTCAAATCCCCCCTTATACATTGGATACTTCAGACTGTCAAAGAAGCCCAGTCCTAGGTGGGCCAGCGTTCCCAGCGCTTCAAACTTACCGCCTCCCTTTTCGTAAACAGATTTGAATCCGCTGCTGTAGTAAGTGTTTTCCTCCGATTTGCTATATGTGGTTAAACCTTTAATTGTGCTTGCAATACCGACTTTATCCACAGAATCTATAACTTGATTGTGTTTTTTCAATTCAATACTCTTGAACAGGTAGGCCGCGAAGTTGTCCACGAGCTTTATGGGGTCTGTACTGGTGTATTCGGCACTGTTTGTTTTTTTTACCACTTCGCCTTGGATGTGAAATAATATTCTATTATTATAAAATGAATCTCCATGATCCAGTTTGAATGTTGTAAAATTGTTTGGCGAATTAAAGTGTAAATCAGATACCGGCAAAACCGTCACATATTCGCATCTTGCTATTTTATCCGAAGCTTCTTCGTAATATTTCTCCATTCCTAAAATAGGTTTTACGGTTTTCTGTTTCCAATAAAAAATATGAAATATTAATTAAAGAGCAAAAAAATAAAACATATATTTTAAATCATTATTAGTAAAATAGACTAATTGAACAGTTTTGTGTTTTTATACAAATTCAAACATCTCAACCCAAAATTGATATTTCGAAAAACTTTTTTATCAGAATAGTTTATTCCATCCCCTTTGATATTTTTTAACACATTTAAACATCGTGCTACATAGTCGAGACCCCGTGGCTGAGAGATAAGTTTTTCCATTCTGTCATGTATAAACTTTATGATGGCGATTTTTTCATTGTTAAAAGCATTATTGCCGGCCTCCTCTTCAGCTTTTATAAACTTTAATCTCTCAATCAGTTTATCATCATCATCGATGTACTTGTACTCGACGGGAGCGTGTGAATCTACCAGTAATCCACTGCCCGTCGACTGTTTACGTTCTTTCCATATCTCACTGATCAAATTCGTCCATTTCCAAGACTGACTGGACTTGGGGCGTTTCGACTTCGGATCATTGTTCTGATACATTGCGTCGGTTTTCATCAGTATGTCTTTGTAATTATCAAAGTCCTGAGCAGTGAAAGCACCCACACTTATGAGTTTCTCTCTCGTCGTAGCGCCCACAGCATCTATAGATGAGACGCCCCCGATTTCTGCTTTTGTTAACAAACTCCACAATCCTGGTGTGCCAGCATATCTGTCGCCAGTGCTGTCCAGTATGATATCATTATTTTCAATCGTAATGGTCCTAGATCCGACGGCTAGCTTGTTCGCGTTGAAATCATAGCGAATACCAAAAGTTATTATAGTGCCGGAAGCGAGGTATTCCTTCGCAATATCACCGATATCTTGGCTTTCTGTAAATTCACGGATGGAACGGTTCATCCTGTCCTCCTCTGGCAATTCTATTTCCGACGGCATAGGTGGTGGAGGGGGAGGTTCAAACACCGGGTCTTCATCTTCACTGCTGCGAGGTAAAGGTATCGTTCGCATTTCCATCAATACTTTACGACCCGGTGTACTCGAGGCGCGGGGTCTAAAAATTCCGGGTAATGTGGGTTTTCGATGTATAATTTTAGATACAGACGGATGTTGCAACGGTGATGTTTCAGTTTTTGTTTTATTAAAAGTTTGCTCTTTGATCGCTTTGACAACTGGTTCCTGTTGTTTTTCGATTTCGCGTTTCTCTTTGACTTCACGAACCTTAAAAGTTTCAGATTCATCAATTAGTCTGTCCTGCAATTCGTCCAATTTCTTTGCCTCCCGCACGGTTAACGGTTTATATTCAGATAAAGGTATGAATGGAATCCGGGGTTTGTATTCAACGGGTATAGCCGGATGTTTGCGGAACAACGCCGTCCGTTCTGCAGTCTGTGCTTTTTGAATCAGCCTGTCCTCCGCAAGCCATTTATCTTGAAGTTTTTCAATATTTTTTGCCTCCCCCACGGTCATCTCATCTGGAAACATCTTATCAGCTAACTTGTGTTTTTTAACTAACGTTTTGATGATCTCTCCGTTGTTTTTTCTCTTCATCTCTAGTAAAGAAACTTGTTTTTTCATTTTGTAATTTTTTAGCAGGCAATCTAAATATAAAAATGATAAATATTGACACAGAAATTCTGAGTTAAATAAAAAACGTTAAACAACGGTATTAATAAAAAAATAACGTTTATGTATCGATTTTGAAAAACGTTCAACAACGTTATTAATAAAAAATAACGTTTATGTGTCGATTTTTAAAAACGTTTGCAGACATATAACATTAAAAATAACGTTTATATTCAGAAATAAAATGTTAGTAAATAAGCAATAAAAAAATTAATATCAACTTATTTAACAACAAACAAACAGTTTTATATTTATTCTAGTAAAATGTTGCTTTTCAAATATAATTTAGCTTCAATATCCCGTGGTATCTTATAGTGTCCCCACGGGAGACTGGTAATTCCATCTTCTAAGATATACCGCTTATCATCACTCACAGACAATACTTTTTTATACATCTCGATGCTGTACAACTCGTGACCATGGCTTCTTATGGTGTTTATAGATTTGTATAGTTCTTTCTGTTCAAACAAACATGCCTTGTAATCCTCGAAGGAGACTTCATTTTTCACAACAGATTTTTTTACTCCTTTAGATTTTTTTTGCTCATCACCCTCCACGGTGCAGTTAGCGTACATTTTTGATCTCAGTCCTACATATTCTAAACCGATATTACCACCGAATTCGTCTTTCATCGTTCCCAATTTTTTCTTATTCACCTTTGGCATTTTGAATGGGTTTCCCTTCTTGTAGTTGGAGGTGTCATACCTGTCAAGTGTCTTTTTCATGTCCTCATAAAAATTTGGTGTCTCTATAAGGATCTCTAAGCTATCGGTATCCATATATTGTAATTTGGCTTTATCGCCATATTTGACTTTAATAAAATTGTAAAAGAAATCATATATAAGTGTCTTTGATACGTCCAATATGCTCATCCCTACATAGATCGCTTTGTTAAACAGTAAACTCATTTTTCTCATGTGGATCGCCGACAGTTTTTCCGAAAATATTGTTCTGTGTTTGAACTGTGGCTTCGCGATCCATTTATCGATCTGCTTCTCCTGGGTAGCCAGACGTATATTCACTCTGTTTCTGATGTTCTCGACAGTTTTCCCATAAATTGAGTTGTTCATTAATTTGAAGAACTGTTTGGCCGATTTATTTGTTTGTTGTTTCCACATTTCCATGTTTAACTCTATGTATGGTTTCAACCACTTACTCTGACCGAAGCTCAACACTCTGTGTATCTTCGTGAGTTTTATTCCAAGGGATAAGTACAATTTCAAATTTCTATAATGAATGACATATTTCTCTTTATCATACAGAGTGGTCAGGAGTTTAACCTCCTTAGAACCGGGTGGGCAACGTTTTTCCGGAGCGAGAGGAAACTCGGAATGTGAATCGTGCAGTTCCTGAGGATACTGTAAATCCACTTCTAGTATGTATCCTCTATCAGAATCATCAGCAATCTTCGTAACATCTATATCCGTGCCCACCCATTCGAAATCTCCATAGGGCATTGCTTGACACATAGACCAAGCATAAAGACCCACGGCATCTAAATACATAAGATAACTAGTTGGTTCGTCTTTTTTATAGTTATACATGTATGGGTTGTTAGCCTTTGCATAACGATTACAACACTGGGATATCCCCCCACGGATACCTTTGGTGATCATCAAAATCATTTCATAATCGGTCAGCAGCTGCAGTTGTATTCCCGTGTGCTTTAACATGGCACTCCATGAAAGCCCGGGAGTTGTGAAAAACCATGCGGGGTCGAGTGAGTAAGTCTGTATACAAATCTCTCTGAAATTCTCCATAACATCGGCCAACAATAAGACATCAGTTTTATTGTATAGTAAGGTGTACTCTTTCATGTTCTGTATGCCGAATTCCTCCCAAACCTGTTTAGCATGTAAATAATCTAAATCACTGATGTCGCATTTGTTCAATTTATTGTAAAAATGTTTCTTGCTTGGTAAACTGGTTTCCAGATATCGGTCATCGCTGTCCATGTAATCATATGGATAAACACCCTTTTTAGTAAGCAAATACATTTTGTTCTTATCCGTAAATTTTTGTGTGTGTACAAACTGATCATTATCCAAGTTTTTTACAAGTGTATCAAGCGAGTCGATGGTAAATTTGAATGAATCCAAAAATCTTGCTTTTATATTGATATTGAAATCAACTGTATAAGATATATAACGTTCCTCATTATTCGGGATGACTTCTATTTTGGTTTTATCATCTAAACGTAGCATTTTTACGAACAGATGCGTGTCGTATCCGCTCAGGTTGTGTATAAATATGGGGACGAATTTCGGAATCTGATAGTTCAAGTTACAAGAGTTGTGTGCTATTCCGCGAAATTCACCAGTCAAATGGTCGTGATCAAAGACGGAATCATTTTTCAACTCTTTACCGCATATATGACACGTCTTCGCTTTTTTAGCGTTTTCTTTCTGTTCGTCAGTCAGCGGGTTCATAGGTTTTTTGTTTACCAGACAAAATTCTTTAATATCTTGCAATTCAGATTTCAATAGTTTCACGAATTGTTTACCAGCATCGACACCGAAATAAGTAATCGGTTCCTTGTAATCACCGTTCGCGTAAGTCGTGTATAATGCGAAGGTTCTAGCCACGTGGTGTTGATATTTATTGGTGTTTGTACCGTTTTTCGGTGGTTGACAAGTGTCTATCGGCTCGAGTATGCATTCAAAATCGGCATACATGACGAACGGAATTTTCATTTGGGATTTGTGATTGGTAAACTTGACGACATCACCCTTTTTAGGCATTCTAATTTTCACCGCTTCGTGTTCCTTACAGAGTTCTTTGTGACTTTGAAGCAGATTTTCTCTACCGAAATGTTGTAAACAACGTCTGCAAATAAAAGTTTGATGTGCAAACCTACTGATTTGATTTCCCACCAACCTACTCAGCTGTTTAATATAACAATAATGAGATTTATTTGCCGTTTTCATATACAAGAGGTCAACATGTTGATCCTTTTCATTATCAGTCACAATCAAAGGATATATGTTAAGTTTTTTTTCTCCTGCAAAAGTATAACCATAAACATTGATGGATATCCCACTGCGTCTTTCGAATTTTTTCACATCATCTAAACTCACAGGAAATTCAATGTCTTTCAACGCTTTGTCAAAGTCGTGTTCGTATTCACGGTATTTGCTGACCCTGTGAGGATTTAAACCAACAGGATGTAAAGCTGCGAGTACGGACCATAGAAAACATTTCTGGTCATTGTTTTTAACATTTATGACAGCTTTTTTATTTTTAATAACGTCTGGCAGTTTAATATAGCTTGACCCTCTGAATGGGACATATTTGTTTATTGCCAGTTCTAAAAACAAGACTTCATTTAACGTCCAACCTGACCCCCGAGCCTCGAACTCTTCCATTCGTGTTAATATCTTCGCTTTTGCACCTTCAAACACTTTATGTAAGTCGGTAGTCTTATATATGATCGTATTCTCAGTTTTAAAGTACATGGTGTCTATTTCGAGTTGCTTATCTACACCAGGAACATTCCGTCTGTAGTTGGCAGCAAACGAAAAATTTACTTTCAAATTGTACTGTTCCAGGTGTTGTTTTATCTTACCGATAATCAAATTTTGATATCTATTTAAAAATATTTCTGGTTTTTTTATACCACGACAATTTGTAAATTGATAAGTCAAAAGTCTATTGTTGAATGCTCTTTCTTTTACACAGTGTTCATCTTCACTGACGGGTGGAAGGTTATCAGTTTTTTTGAAGAGGTTTTTAATCACATTAAGTGCAGAAGAACACGTGCCACTCACACTGTTACACACTTTTTGAACGGTGGAAAGGGTATTCTGATTTTCAATGCGTGGCTTTTTAATTTCAGGCTGTTCATCTAAATCATTTCTGTTTGGCGACGGGCGTTTACGGGTACCGCTTGTAACGGATGATGTTGGTTGCTCACAGATTTTTTTATGTCTGTTGAAATAAACATTCAAAGCAGTTTTCCCACATTTTTCACGTGTTCCCTTTTTATAACGTGAATGGTCTTTATTAGGATTTTTTGAACATATCTTCACATGATAGGAGATGTTTGATTTTGAAATAAGCTTACCGCAGAAGTTGCAATTGACTTTTATTGTCCCCATTTTACTAACCAATCTATAATAGAAAATAAAAAAACATTAGAATAAGTTTAAAATAAGGTTAAGTAAATTTCAATAAAAAAATTGACCTATCAGCTTCCATTTTATTACTTTTTAAATTACGTAAACATAGCGTGTATCAAGCATTATACACATGGCCCTGAGCACATAACATGGTGTGTATCAAATTGATACACATAGGGCCGGGCTCATGCTATAAAAAAATAGGCTGGGAGTGATTTGGGACTGAAAGAGTTAAAAAGCAGTTTTTTGCAACTCTCTTTCGTAAAAACCTCCAATTATACCTTCTCCGTTTTTATCAGCAATCTTGTAGGTGATAGGTCTTGTATTTAAAACATCGACAATTGTGAAAATTTCAGATGTCCAATTTTGTTTGTACTTGTTGGAAAACACGTCTTTTTTAGCCGTAATGCGTACTCTGTCTCCAACATTAAATTTCGCCTTTTTACGTGGTACTCTATTTTCCAGTTCATTGTACATTTTCAATAAATCCTGCTCATTGCCTTTATTCACATCTACAGGTCTCATTTTTATAGTATGATGGAAGTCGTGTTTATTATATTCATCGGTCAATTCTTGCAATATATCGTACCACTTGTGCGAATTTCTAACTTGGAATTTTACTTTTAATTTCTCATTTAACGTTCTGTGATATCTTTCGATTATGGCCGATTTCTCCTCGCTCTCGGTGTGGTACAATTTAATGTTGTGCTTTTTCAATGACTTATTAAAATATGTATTTTTAAATTCTGTCCCTTTATCAGTGTGTAAGAGCTTAGGCGGTGAATGACCGTCATTTTTCGCCCGCGCAATTATTTTTTCAAAAGCTGATGACACATCCGGACCATCTTTTTTCTTCAAAGGCTCAGACCAGACAAACTTACTGAACGTATCGATCACATTTAAAATATATTTGTACCACTTGTTTTCTCTAGCATATTCTTTCATAATCAACAGATCGGCCGCCCACAAGTCATCAATGCCTTTCATGACAATCCGGCGTTTTATAAACTTTTTCACGACGGGTCTGTGCAGTTCTTTCGCTTTCAAAACTTCGGGTGGGTCCCTGATGAATGAATTTTTTACACTACCACATATTGCACAATTTGATGTTGCCAACCATCTTTTATTTTTTGTTTTGGCAATCTTAATATTTTCCGATGTTGTTTTTCTTTTACACCTTTTACAATAAAATTCCATTACTAATAATATAACAACAAGAGAGTTTGAAATAAAAATAGTTTTGGAAAAAATTTAGCTAAATAAATTATATGATATAAATTTGTAAATATACATATATAGGACGTATAGACGTAATGCAACATAGACATAAAATACGATTGACTAAGGGTCAAAAAATAAGTTGCGTATCGCTTATAAAAACAGAAACTGGCTGTTTTAACTTTGAATAGAGATCAGTTAACAAACGGTAATGTTGAAGTTATGTTAACGGATGAACAACATAAACAAATATTGAAAGCTGTGAAAAATAAGAAAGGTGTAAGAGTGATATTAAGTCATACACAGTTGAAAAATAACATGATGGGGGTCTATTGAAAGAGATTCTGGAGTTGGCAGAAAACAGCATTCCGTATTTTAAGAAATTAGCTTCACCCCTGATTAAAGAGAAAGTTGCTCCCACCATCAAAGAGAAATTCGTTCGTGGTTAAAAAAGATAATTGACGAAGAGTTGGATACTATCATAGAAAAAGATCCATCTGGTACTGGACTAAGACAAATGATAAATGGTCAGCTTAGTAAAATTTTAAATGATGTAAGAATTAAAAAAAATTAAACCCGTTGACGATGAGTGATCTGGAAGTGTGGGCTAGTAAATTGAATTGAAGAACTTCCGTGGTGTTTTCAGACGAGAGCTTTTACCTCATGTACCTCGAAAAATAGAGTGCGGAATAATAAATCTAGGGAATTTGGACACGGCCGGCACACATTGGACATGTTATTATAAAAACGGCAAAAATGTGATTTATTTTGATTCTTATGGAAATGCCCCACCACCTTTGGAATTGGAAAAAATATAAGAATGAACGACGGTATTTGTTATAATTCAGATCAATTTCAAAACTATGGCGATCCGCCTATCTGCGGTCATCTATGTTTAGAAGTTTTAAGACAGTTTTCGAATGGAAAAACGTATGATGAAATCAAAGAGGTTTTAAATAAAAATAAATACACTTTTCTAGAATGGTTTAAATAAATTATATTTTACATTTCTGATGTTAATAAATTGTTTATTTAATTTTATTTTTTTAAATTAATTTATTACTGTGTGAAAGTCTGTTTCCTAATATAGAGATGTCGACTAACCAGTCCGAAGCATGGGACCTCCTCTCTGTGGAGCCCAAAGAACCCAGAGGGGTTTTGACTGACAAATTCATCATGAGGTTTGATCGGTATTTGAACTGGGATCTGCTGTCTTCCCATTATGATTTTTCAATCGAGATGTTGCGGATGTACCCGCACAGAGTAAATTGGGCCAAGCTATTGAGACGCATTAAATTTTCGGAAGAATTCCTAAGAGAGATGGTTCCCCACTTCGATAAATGCTGGGGTATCCTGTGTAAATATCAAACGCTGTCTGAAAAGTTTATTCATGATTTCGCAGGTAAAATCGATTGGGATTATGTGTTGTTGTATCAAAATGTAACTAGCAGATTTTTAGATGAACACAAAACGTATTTTGATGATACGGAATTATTCTAATTGATAAACTTATCCTATTAGAGAGATTAAAATGAAAAAATAAATACATCTGCCTCTGTTGGTTTGAATAAATTATTTTTAATATTTGTTATATGAATAAAAATTTATTATGATGTACAAGTTTTTTTTATAATATAGAAATGGTGAATTTCAGATTATCAGGAAAGTCCTCCGAGTTGACTTTGACCTTGGAACACCCGATTCACTTGGACAGTGATGCACAGTATAAACTCGCTCTCACGGGATTTTTTTGTGAATACAATTTTATAATTTATTCGAGAGTTGTAGTATAACATTTGAAGGTGGGGGAAAATTAGGTTTTAGCAAGGGGTATTGGACATTAGACTTAATTCAAAAACATATTCAGAAAAGTGTAGATTCAATTTAGAGCGTAATGCATTGGATAAAGATGATAAGAAAAATAAAGTGCAAGTCGGATTGAAAACATCAACTAAAGGGCACAGAGTGTTTATCAAATCTCCTGTTAAATTTCACATGGATAACATTTTTCAACATTTGTTAGGGTTTGAGGATAGTAAAATTCAAGAATATTTTGACTATTATTAGCGAAGAACCGAAGCAACACAAGACCGTTTGACTAATTGAAATTCATTGTGATATCGTGGAAAACTGTTTTGTTAATCACGACAATGCTTGGTTTAAACATGGAGAGACTTCGCTGTTACACAGTTTCTTTCCAATCGGTGATTTCGGTAGTAAAATTGCAACCGTCCCAACTCCACCACATTATGTATCATTGAAACATGGATTGAAGAAAATTCAACAGATCAATGTCAATATCACAGATCAAAACAATAATTTATTACAAATGTTTGATTCAAATATACATATTTATTTAGAATTGATTCGTGTGTAATATTTTAAGTTAATTGAGAATTTATTATTTTTTTACCACATTTAAAAGTAATATTCTTAATGTAGGTAAAATGAATGGTTCTAATTTTGATAATTTATTGAATGAAATCAATGGAAAATCTTACAAGAGGCTGAATGACCTGGAAGTTGGTAAAAAATATCTAGTAAATGACATAAACACAATTTCATCATCATACGGTATGAGAATTTTAGTCACATGTGATGATGTGAAATTCTATCTTCCAGAAAGCTGGAATAACAGATTGACGATGAACAATATTATGCAACTACTAAATCATAAAGGAAGCCTCTATGTGTTATACAATGGTAAGGTAGCACTTCCAGACAATAAATTTAAGCATGATATCGAATTTAAAGTCGAACAATAAAGATTTATTTAAAACCCTAATTGAAATATATTTTTGAAAAAATCTACATTTATTTTATTTGATGTGGAAATCATGATTCATATATTAGGAATCAATTATGACTGAAAACTATGAATATTATCTCTTGACCGATAACGCATTTGAACCTTTCGACGGGTCACAAGAGGCTGCTGGTCTCGATTTGAAAAGTGCTTATGATTATATCATTCCAAAGCGGGGACAACAATTAATAAAAACTGATTTAACTTTTAAATTTCCCAATGGTTGTTACGGACGAATCGCCCCAAGATCCGGCCTTGCCCTCAAACATTGTATCGATGTTGGTGCAGGTGTGGTGGATAGAGATTATACCGGCAATGTTTGTGTTCTGTTGATAAATAATTCCGATAGCGATTTCTTTGTACGCCGAGGAGATAGGGTGGCGCAGATAATTTGTGAAATGTATAAAAAACCCCCTTGTGTAAGAGGATATCAAATAGAACAGACTGAACGAGATAATAAAGGATTTGGAAGCACAGGGTTGAACTAATTAATTTTATTTGTGTTCGTAATATAAATATTGAGATATAGACAATTTTTTTATTTTTTGAGAAAATTGCGAGCCGCTTCTCATAAAGGAATAAATGCATGTGATAAGAATTGTTTTGTATGTCGGAGGGGGGGCCGCGATTTACAGCCCCCCCTCAGATATGCAAAACAATACGTTTTTCACGGGGCCGCAGCTTAGAAAGCCATAAATGCATTTGATAATAATTGTACCTATCCATCATCCGGGGGGGCCGCGATTTACAGCCCCCCCTCAGATATGCAAAACAATACGATTTTCACGGGGACGCAACTTATAAAGGCATAAATGCAGATGTACAAAACAATACGTTTTTCACGGGGCCACAGCTTAGAAAGCCATAAATGCATTTGATAATAATTGTACCTATCCATCATCCGGGGGGCCGCGATTTACAGCCCCCCCTCAGATATGCAAAACAATACGATTTTCACGGGGCCGCAACTCATAAAGGTATAAATGTATTTGATAATAATTGCACCTATTTAAATCATTTTATTAACCCTAGCATATTTATTTATATATAAATATTTATAGGAAAAAATATTTATATAAATATTTGAATCGCTTATTTGAGAAACCACACATATCCAAATATTTATAGGAAAAAATATTTATATAAATATTTGAATCGCTTATTTGAGAAACCACACATATCCTGGACATGCGTGGTTTCTCAAATAAACAATTCAAATATTTATATAAATATTTTTCCTATAAATATTTATATAAATATTTGAATTGTTTATTTGAGAAACCACGCATGTCCAGGATATGTGTGGTTTCTCCAACAAACAGAAATCAGCTATGGCAATGCGATGTGGAGTGGCCGCTGCTCATAAAGGCATAAATGTATTTGATAATAATTGCACCTATTTAAATCATTTTACTAACCCTAGCATATTTATATATAAATATTTATAGGAAAAATATTTATATAAATATTTATAAATTTATATATAATAAAAATATTTATATAAATATTTATAAATTTATATACAATAAAAATATTTATATAAATATTTATAAATTTATATAGAATAAAAATATTTATATAAAATGTATATATATATATAGAAAACGTATGTATACGTTAGTTGTGGATTTGGCGTTCTCAAAAAGATTCTCCGGCCAAGGCGTGGTTTGAACCTGGGCCGGTCGGGTGGTGCGCTGTTACGTTAGCGCCTAGACCAGCGGACTTGTTGGTGGCTGGCGGCGCGGTGTTTATCAAGTCTGATGTGATCGAGCGGATGTGCATTCGATTGAGGTTATCAATGCAACTGCGATTTATCGCTTCGGGTGGGATTGCAGTTTTAAGGGGAGTCGGCAGCTTTTCATTTAAAAGTTATGGTTAACTTAAGAGGGCATCTCATAGTTCCCCGGATTATATTTAAAATGCTCCTTGAAATCACTGTCTGAAATCCCAAAAAATGCCCTGAAATGGGCTGATATTTGGCCAAAACCGGCCGGAATCCGGTCAAAAACCGGTCAATTTGAAGCTGAAAGCGGTCAAAAAAAACTATGAGGGTGTTTCAGAACCGGTGTTTAACCTACTACTGGTTAAAATTGATCTTTACACAACATGTATTTTTTGTAATAAGATTGTTATACTTACTGGAGGTAAAAACAGTTTTAATGTTGTCTCTTTTAAACGGGTGTTTTATGTGCAGCATTCTGCATTAAATTTTGATATAGTATCATAGTAAACAAACAGGTTATTACACCTACAACCCTTTTCCTATAGCTTACAACAGTTTGGAAACCCATGCACACAAATTTATAGTTTTATTTTAATAATTGTTAACTTTCGTTATTGTTTCAATACCAAACGGACAACCCATATAAGTATAAGACCCATGTCAAAAAATCTCAATTTACAAATTTGTTTTCGTACAGAGAAATGAATTTGTCTAGGGTTAAGTTACTTAACTTATTTTTGTGCCCAAATACACTTAAATAAAAAGTTCAACTAAAATATAAATCACTATTTTGAGACAGGAATCTCCCATAGTGGGTATTTTGACCTGAATATGAATGAGAGATGAGTCGGCCACATTATGAGAAAAAGTTAAAACATCACAATAGACACTCCCTTTTATTAAAGTATGAAATTGTGTTGATATTACAGTACCAGTAGTTCAATTTCTTCTATTCAGCTATCAACAGCTGTTTTATTTTGAAATTCAATATAAATTGTTTCCCATGTTAATGTTATGGACGAAAAACGAACTTTAAGAGATTCCCATGGGCTTCAGAATTAAAATATCAAAAATATAAAGCCTTATTGCAGAACTACGAACTGAGACCATTCTTTTGACACCTCAAACGTTAAAATTGGTCCTGAAATATGGGAGGTATACTCTAACTTTTGTAGTAATTTAAAAGTTTGGGAGTTACCTGAGGTCTAAGATGTAGGAGTCAACTTCAAAATTCCTTATGAGAAGCTAGTCATGCGACATAACAAATAACACTGCCTTTCCCCCCTGAAAACAGCGGTGCAATCTAAATTCAAAAGGGTTATACCGTTTTCAAGATATCTGTTGGTCTAAGATGTAGGAGTCGACTTAAAAATTTTTACTAGAAGCTAGTCATGCGACCTGTCAAATAACACTGCCTTTCCCTCCTGAAAACAGTGGTGCAATCTAAATTCAAAAGGGTTATACCGTTTTGAAGATATCTGTAGGTCTAAGATGTAGGAGTCGACTTAAAAATTTTAACTAGATGCTAGTCATGTGACATGTCAAATAACACTGCCTTTTCCCCCTGAAAACAGTGGTGCAATAATAGTGCAAAAGGGCAGTATTTTTGGAATGTAATACTTCATTAAATTAGAAAGTACGTTTTTACTGGTTTCTTACTTTTAAAATTATTATCCTAATTGAAGTTTAATTAAAGGTAATTTTGATAGACAAATTAAAACTGACAAGAAATTAAAAACACATTAGAAAATTAACCAATAATGATTTATTTGCATAAATAGCAACAATGAATTATTAACCACCTACCTTGACTGCTACAATAACTGTTCGAAGTGTTCTCCATTTACCTCTTGACAGTAATGCAATCTGTTTTTAAATTCTGCCCGTATTTAACGCCCGTATTGCGTAAGACCTTGGATACTCAGACAAAATATTCCATACAAACCTTTTAAATTCAGATTGCACCACTGTTTTCAGGGGGAAAAGGCAGTGTTATTTGACATGTCGCATGACTAGCTTCTAGTTAAAATTTTTAAGTCGACTCCTACATCTTAGACCTACAGATATCTTGAAAACGGTATAACCCTTTTTAATTTAGATTGCACCGCTGTTTTCAGGGGGGAAAAAGCAGTGTTATTTGACATGTTGCATGACTAGCTTCTCATAAGGAATTTTGAAGTTGACTCCTACATATTAGACCTCAGGTAACTCTCAAAATTTTAAATTACTACAAAAGTTAGAGTATGTACCTATACAATGAATCCCGTCATTGAAAATAACTTTTAATATAAATTGTAGAAAAATACTAGGGGGGAAGGGACTTTATAACCACCCTGTATATAGATGGATTTTGTTTTGAATAAATGTCTTATCTGATGTAAAAAGTTTCATTCGTAGTAAAAGATCAGTCAACCAGAGTTTTATTATATTTCTTATATACATTTATTTATAGAATTATTAATTTTTATGTAGCCTTAAGAGCATGACAAGATAAAAATGTAGCCTGTGAGTAAATGTTTACGTGAAAGCTGGTTTAAATCAATAAAGAGGCAGACGGAAGAAAAGTTAATCAAGCTGGGAATATTTGCTTTGAGTAACTGAGAAGCCGTAATTTATCTCAAGTTGGAATCGCCTTGGATTGATTCTGGCCCGGGGCCACGAGGCTATAATGCTGGAAATACAAGCCAGGGCTCACACGTCAGCTATGTGTGGTAATTTTTTTCGCATAAAGCAAATTGACGTGAGTTACAAGGTAATTAGTAACGAAAGGAATTTTTGTTCTTCAATTTATATCAACGAGAAGTTGTTTATAAATGTTCGAAAATGACCATAATAATTGTTAAAATAACACGAAGTTAACTATAGTGAACTTCGTTGAAAAGGTTGATAAATAAGATCGCCACAACGTACAAAAAAAATCTAAAAAAATTTGAATTAATGGAAAGTGTTTACTTTTATGACAAATTGGCTTGTTAGCTTAGTGCTTATGGTGCTCGCCTTTGAATACAAAGGTCGCTGGTTCTAATCTGAGAAAAGTTGGCAACTTTTTAAAGATTAGATCCCAGTTGAAATTCGTCATTTGGCTATTAATTATTAATTTGGCTATTGATTGTTTCTATCTAACAAATGGTCGAAGTTAAATAGTAACAAGACTTTGGTTTAACCCGTTCCCCGTCAAAACATAAAAAATGCCACTGGCGTAGAGACTCACAAAAATATAAATTAATTACAATTCATAAAACTATTTTAAATCGAAATGTTTCATTATATATGCTAGTGTTTTATTTATACATATAACTTCATTTTAACATGTTTTCATAATACATAGGTTGCAAAACCTAATAACAATTGTCCTTGTAAGATTTACCCCAAATTAAAATCAATTGTAACGTTTTTTAATACTGAAACTAAAAGTAATATCGGATGGGGATTGATTGAAAATTTTGTTATCAAATTATCAGAGAACTTAACGAAGGTTAGAAAATTGTTCTTAAAAGGATTTTAATTCTAGGTTAAATTTTGAAAAGTTTCAACCCCAAGTGCCTTTTCCTTCATTTCCACTCCTCACAAAAGTTGCTTGAACTCTACATTTCCTGCGTTTTCGAACTCAAAACAAACACAACAGTAAACTTAAAACATATCTGTGAACCTTTTCCTTCATTTTGACGAACGTTGAAAAAAATTATAAACGTTACTTTCCTAAAGATCTTTCATACTTTAAAATATATAATCAATAATGGTTATAGAAATGTGTTTGAAGTAAAACTAATAAGAAAAATAAAAGCTATAAGTTGTTATTTACAAACATTATAGAGATAATTGCTCCCCTTCCAGTTGATAAATCATAAGATATCAACAAAAAATTGTTTTATTTCCCTATATTCTATCAAATTATTATTATTACAGCACATTTAAATTCATATGAAAATTAAATGTTTTCAGTGTATACTTATCCTTTACAGTTTCTAATCCTTGTTTTAAAAAAAATCAATAATTTGCAAGGTGATAATGACTTATTTTTCAATAAATCTCCACAAATGTTTTACAAACCGTTAATACGATTGCTGACAACGAGTTGAACGCCAACACGTGACCGGGTTGAATCCCCAACTATCCTCGGCAGCGATGGAATTGGTCCATGAACATTAACACAGCAGTCTCCGCAAACAAGCGGGCTCGTTCCCGTTCGACTACTGCTACAACCCCCATTAGCATATGGTAAATATGTGACTTTAATCATTGTTAACTCGGTTTTATTTCTGTCGGTTTATTTTACATTAATACTATGGGATTTGTGCTGCTCCTCAGAATTTAAGCTGTGTAACGTAACTGGCAATTTGATTGGAATTTGAGTAGCATACAACCCAAATTTGATATCAGTGATTAAATTTTAATAATATTTCTTGAAGTCTTAGATGGATTCCGGCAAGACTTAGTTTTAGGTCCCATTTCGTTCCTCTTGATGAGTAATTATTTACCTTGCAATATATCGTGCCAATCACTTTTACATGCCGAAGTGTATATACATATTTTCTTTTCTAGTTATAGCCTTATTGAGGCTAAAAAGGGATGGATGTTGCAATATCAAACTTCTCACACTGGTTTCAGGCTAATAATCTTTCAACTAATAAAGATAAAATGAACGATTTTGTTTCTCCCTAAAACATTTAGAAAATAAAAAATTATCTTCCAAAAGGTTTATTGATGAAGATAATTTTTTACGTCTAGGAAGTTCACCTAGATAAAAAGCTCAATTGAGAGCCTCACACTCAACATATAATTTTCAAGATTTCAGGTGTTTGTTTTTTATTAAGAAGACCAATAATTGTGTTCCTTGGAGCATGATAATTGTCTATCACATTTTTTTCCATTTACACCTCCTGTATGGAAATATCTTATGCGAAAATAATGTGGGAGCCAGTAAGATCTTCTTTTGGCAGAAAAAGCCATCCGAATAATGTGTGATATCCAAAGCAGAGGAACTGGCACGCCATTTCTTATAAAACATAAAATCTTAACCTTGCAAAGTATTTTATTTTTAAAACATGTTTGTTAAGAAAAATGATGTTAGTTTTTCTAAGCGTTCTGATGTAAATGATTATAATGCTAGAAAATTTAATAGTTTCAATATTCCATCAGTTAGATTGACAAAGTCCATCAAAAGCCAAAAATCCCTCCAAATACAACTATTTAATAAGTTGCCTTCTCAATTATATAAGGAAAGCATTTCAATATTTAAGCAAAGATTGTTGAAGTGGCTTCTTGGCCAGGGGTTTTATTCAATTGAAGAGTTGAAGAGAATGTTAAAATTATCAACATCTAGTTCAATCAATAGCTTTTATTTTTATTTTATGCCTTAGATTAATTGTGTTGACGATTTTGACTTTGCCTATTATACATTACATGTGTTGAACAACAATAAAGATTTCTTAATCTTTATGTGTTTCCATTTCCATTTTTTTATTTGATGAAATTGAAGCAGGTTATTTTTTTACCAAGACGGTACTGCTAATTTACAAAGATCATCTGTTTTAAGTTCCATACAACAAGTGTATGGAACGGAAGGAATGGAGTAGTCCTCCGACTACGAGTCCCATTACAACCTACGATACAACATAACGACATACAACATAACGACCTATTACAATTTTTTTGTTTTGTAAAAATCATAATTTATTCAAAGAAAATGCAGGATAGTGTATTTTCGTCAATTAGATTGTCAATTTCTTGAGTCTCTTACTCAATCAATATAATATTATCTCGGGTCTAAGAAAAATTATAATTATATTTTAGGCCCTCATAATTGTACATTTATAAGCCCTCATTTCATATAAAGGTACAGCATAATTCATATAACTATGTACTGATATGTATTATGGTTGTAGTTCCTATAGTTACAACTTAAATTCTCATTAAATATTTGAATTATCTCTTCGACATTACTTTGGATACTCCCGGATTTATTCAGCTGAATGCTTGATTTAAACATTGATCTTTCAAATTTAAAAAATATTTTTTGTTATTACAAGTTTAAATTCGACCATCTTCTAGTTACGATTTTTTTATAATTTCATCAAATACCATGCAAATGTTTTTCTTCTTGTTGAGGATTATACTGGTAAAGTCCATCACATTAGCTTCTTATTGTGACTCTAAAGATCATCGTGCTAAAAAATGTTGTACAATCAAGTTTTATTTTATGTTTCCCTAGAAAATGTATTGACACGTTAATTATTCGGATCCATAGGACTTTGCCTACTCGTGCTTCGGCTTACAAGCCCAGAACGTCCAGCGAAAACGGTCTGAAGAATAGGCTACTATACAGAAAACAACTTCTATAAAATGGAGGTAAATTATGTTAATACCTGTCGTCAAGTGATCCCCTCGTCTTGTTAATATGTGGACGATATTATCAAGACGAGAGGATCACTTGACAGGTATTTAAAACTTTAACTTAGTTATAGTTCAACTCAGTGGCTAACCATTATGACAACTTTTGGGTTGTACGTGGTAATTAATGAGTTTTAAATTATCCTCCCGTTATTCTGATCATAAAGATTCAGGATAAAGTGCACTATTAAACATGTTTTAGATAATTATTTTCATTATAAACATCTATAAAACCTATAAACAGGTTATGTCAAATTGAAAATTATTTTCTTGTATGGACCGTACCTATTAATGAAGAGTAAATTAATAGTACAGTTCAGTAGCTATGGGTTGTACAGGGTGTATGTCCCGGTACTGAGTTAGCCCTTTCCAATACAGCAGACCGTTATACATGAGTTATGCCGGCCCGGTTATCCCTTGTAATCGGTTATCGTTTACTGATAATGTCCCCTCATTGTGCTCTGCCACATAACTGTCCGCTCGTTGTCGTTATGTTGAGTTATTTTAACGTTCTTACCTCGAATATAAATTACAATAAATTGTTACCATCTCAACAGAGACCACACATATTTTCGTAAAGGTTCTATTAAAATCCTTTAGATTTATTATTTACTGGTTACAATATATTTTTAGGAAGGTACAGAAAGATAAATAAGGCAGTTAAGTACTGTGGTAAATAAGAAAAACATAACACCCTTTAACATTTTTAAAACTTCGAAACGTGCTAGAGTCTTAAGTTCAATCTACACTTAAAAAAAAAATTGTACCTTTCCATATATATATTAAGTGTTATAACAATAACACTTCATATGTGAACCTCTTAAAAATATCGAGTGAAAATTCATCATTGATTATGTATCAGTTTAAAATAGTATTTAACCTATTTAGAATTATCAAGAAATAGTGTTTTTGTATCAATACTCCAACGAATGTATTGAATGTAGTTTATGCTGCAGGTCCTTAGTTCATCATTTCAATTAGCAAAGTTCAAGAATTAGTGGGATGTTGGAAGCTAATAAAACCTTGACGTTTGATATTTAGTGACGGTTAAGTCTTGTAGTTGAATGTTGATACAGCCTTTGTTTTAATGGTAAAAGTATGTTGGATTGTGTGCCGTTTCGAAAGAATAATGAACCAAAGGCTGATGGGTGGTCATACTGGGACAAGAGTACCATATTGTTGAATAATTTTATTCCTTTAGTAAAACTGCTTAAAGGCCAAAAAAGCTTTTCATGCAGTACAGGTTTTTACAAATTAACTTATTTTACGGTCTAAACTGCTTAGTCCAGATTATACACGCTGATCAATGTTTGCAGAAGATAATTGTACATAAACAAGAAACATACATCGAGAATATCTACGATACTACACATAATTACGGTCACGCACCATACTGTGATACTTACAAAAAACCAAGTACACTTAAATGTGGATTTTGGTTCAGTTTCGATCTTAATGGTAGAATAATGTTGGACATTGGTCAAGCAACGATTAAAATGGTAATGTAGTGTTGGACGTTGGTAAATCCTCGATCAACAGAACGCAAACACATGATTACGTTCAATCCCTCATCAATAAACCATCACTGTTTCCTGTCTACAACCTTACATACGAGTACATACAAATTAATCAAACCTACTGTTCATCAAAACTTTTTTTCTCAAATCTAATTATAGTGATTATTTGTAAATTTCAGAGAACATAGGCTTTATGCCATAGGGGATATTTTCCTATTTCTGATTTCTAAACAATATTGTTTAAAATATGTTACAAAACATTTTTTAATTCAATATTTTGGGTTATTAAAAAAAAATACCCCCGGCGCAGCAGACCTGCGTACTCAGCGAATTTCCAATGGAATCTTGGTATATTTTCTATTTCCCCATAAAATCCATGGGGATGAGAGTATGTAGGTTTGCGGCCAATGGGTTTTGTTGGTAAATATAAGTTAAACCCTACCTAGTGAATCCAGGTAAAAGTGACCAGTGACTCACCACTTCACTCGGTGTGACTCACCGAAAAGTGGAGTGTGACTCGGACTTTTGGTGACTAGTGATACCAAATTTTATCCGGTTAATGTGTTCTTTTTATTTTCCCTATAAACCCCATAGGGGTGAGTACGTAGGTTTGCCGCCATATGGGTTTTCTAAGCAAATATAAGTTAAACGCTTCCGAATGAATGTACTTACCAAATTTTATCAAGATATGTCAATAAATAAGCAAGATAGAAGGTTTTGTTAATTTCCCATAAGAATAACATGGAAAACATAGTTTTTGGATTTTCTCGATAACCATTTAAGCTAGGTAAAAAATTCAAAATACAAGATTGTTTTTTTTTTAAGCTCTTTTAAATGGTTTAAGTTGAAATTGTTGAATTTTATAAATAAAAGTAAAAAAGGCAAAAAAACCTATTTTTTTACCCTTTTGAAACCCCATAAAACCCCGTTCCCATGGTCCGATCGTTCTGTTTCGCGAACTCAACCAAGTAGACGCTGGCTTACACCCCTGTACCAAATTTCATCAAAATCGGAGGTTCCGTTCAAAAGTTATCGTGTTCACGGACACATACATACATACATATATATATCAATTTGAACGAACGGTGTTTTTGGCTTCTAGGGACCTCAAAACGAAAAAGTATTATGGTCCCGGGCTTAGGTCTTACCGTGACTACTACCGCAATAGCGTATTCCCTATAGAAAAATTCAAAAAAAAAAAAAAACGGTTGCTTCTTTTTTACTTGTTGAATCTGCATGGTTATGTTTAACGTAATGTTCTAAATATTAAAATGAAATTTTTTTTGTATTATGATTAGTAATACTATTTATGTGTCATCAGTAGTTTGTCTGCCCTCGTTGGGAAGGGCCCCGCTTGGAGGCCACACAAATTTTTTGTGCATTTTCGGTGGACTAGGTCTGCCAAAAGATCATGGAGGATGAGGGCTGCTGGGATTGTTTGTCACAGTGTGTTCGGGGCATCCTCCTTAGGAAAAAAGACTGATGTTGACCGCTATGCGGCTCAGATCCCCTGACCGTGTGGCTGGTCAAGGAGTGAGCCCAATGGGCTCAAGCTAATTTAGGCCTAGCCTCACGCAATGTGACAAACGTATGGTAAGACAAATTCAAGGCTAGATTCCTAAAGAGTAAAGGAGGTTTTTTCGTGGGTATACCCGTTTTTAGGGGAGTCCCACACTTCAGTGACTCAATGAAGTGCGTAATGCATTTTTTCCTGCCTCTGCCTAAAAAAAATCAGTAGTTTGTTCTCACTAGCAACATGTTCAATTTTGCTCCAAAGAAAACATTGTTAAAAAAACTTTTTATTTTTCGTACATATTTTTATTTTACTGAAATAAACCTTTCACTACGCTTTGGCCGGCAACGTCTGAGTGCCGGTGAAACATTAAGTCTCATAAAGACAAGGTGTCAAAAACACAAATACCCCCGTCGCAGCAGACCTGCGTACTCAGCGAATTTCCAATGGAATTTCAGATTATTTACTTTCCCCATAAAAACACAATAGGATCGAGTATGTAGGTTTTCTGCCATTGGGTGTTGTTAGAAAATCTAATGTAATCAATAATTGGTGAATGTAAACACAAAATTGTATCAAACACTGGCAATTTTTTATTTTCCCCATAAACCCCATGGGGGTGAGTATGTAGGTTTGCCGCCATATGGGTTTTGTAAGCAAGTATAAGTTAAACCTTATATAGATAATGTACATACCAAATTTGATTAAGTTATGTCAATAAATAAGCAAGATATAGGGTTTTCTTGATTTCCCATAAGAATAACATGGAAAACACATGATGGGATTTTCCCCGTAACCAGTTATGCTATGATAAAAATTCAAAATACCAAATTGTTTGTTTTTTTAAGCTCTTTTAAATGGTTTTAGTTAAAATTGATGAATTTTAAAAATTAAGGTCAAAAAACGACAAAACCCCATTTTTGACCCCTTTGTAACCCCATAAAACCCCGTTCCCATAACC
Source organism: Neoaliturus tenellus (assembly GCA_030545055.2). Taxonomy (NCBI): domain Eukaryota; kingdom Metazoa; phylum Arthropoda; class Insecta; order Hemiptera; family Cicadellidae; genus Neoaliturus; species Neoaliturus tenellus. The sequence goes on from CM061531.1 coordinate 161,422,126, forward strand.
CGACAATTCTGGTTCGCGAACTCATGAAAATAGACCTGGTCTTACACCTCCATACCAAATTTCATCAAAATCGGAGGTCCCCTTCAAAAGTCATCAGTACCACGGACACATAGATATATAGATATATATATATATATATATACATATATATGAAAATGAACGAATGGTGTTTTTGGCTTCTGGGGACCTCAAAATGAAAAAGTAAAGTGGTCCCGGGCTTAGGTCTTACCATGGCTACTACCGTAATAGCGTATTGCCTATAGGGAAATTCGCTAAAAGGTGTATTGAATAGTTTTGTAATTTTTAATATGACACACGAAAGTGTATGAAAGAATAACATCATTATAGTAACTTTTAGCTTTGGAATAAAATAATATATTTCCTTACACTTTTATAATCCAACCGACCGCTTTGAATTAGGGACATCAGCGCTGTTCCTTGGTTAGCCTCAACTCCGAAACTCTAATTTCGATCATGGCCTGTTAGTTATCAGTCACAAGTCACGCAAACCTTGAGGTTCAACGAGTCTTAAAAAGTGAAAGCGTTAAAATCATAAAAGTTGCGAAAAATATCCCCAGCGTTTCTTTATCAGAGGAGAATTTGTGTTCTACTTGTTTGTTAAGCATTAAAAAAAATACTTAAGCTCTTTTAAAATTAGCTTATAAATATAGACATTTTAATTTCCATTTTTTTTTTTTTTATTAAAGCCAAAATATTTCAGTTTTTGGGCGAACGCATTAAAATAAAAAATTAAAAAAGTTCTAAATTATTTAGAACTAGGTGAACTAAAATATTTGTTCGGTATCAACATAAACTTTATTATTCCAACTAAACTAAGGGGTTCGAAACGAAATAAATTTTGTTGAATGACTTAATGTTTTTTTATTGTTGCATACTATCTATTTATGATGAAACCAACTTCTATGCCATACATTTAAATTCAACAAAAAAATTCCATTATGTTAAGATAGCACCTACATTACCAAAATACGAAATAGGACATTTAGATTAAGTCAATTATTGGAGACATAAAAATAAAACGCAAACACGGAGAACGTCACTCTAAAAATGTTGTTGTGTATTAAATCAGTAAAAGAATATAAATTATAACAAAGTTAGATGCTTTCCATATTAAACTCAGTTTAATGAGCATCAATTAGCTATTGGAAAGGAATTATTTGGTTTTAATCTACAAACATACATCATATCAAACACACAACCGTAATAAAGTACTGAAACCAGCAGTGTTTGTGGCACGCTCCTTTTGAGAACAGTAATTAACTAGCTGGCGCTTCTTCACATTGTCAGCGACGAGATTATTGTATAGGGGGAAACATCCAGTAATTAGCAGACCAAATTTAACATTATTATTCCTTGTTTCAACAAATTACTCATCTCATACGAGTAACCGCCTGTAGGTACTTATTTAATAATACTTGTTTCAACTCAAAATAAATTAACTGATTCTATTGGTTTTTAACCGAATTTTACTGTAAGATCTTAGTAGTGATGAAAACTGAAACAGAAAACAGAAACAGCAAGTTCTCATTTTATGACTCTCTATTAAATCTTCTTTAACGCTAAATACTTAATTAAATATACAGATATATTTATATATTTAAATTGTTTATTCATGTTACATTGCTTCCTGAAGAGTTTCTCTTGATTAACATATAATATAGTAACTGTAATACGACCGTACATTTTACAGACTTAATTCTTTTCCTGATTCTTTAATTTATTTACAAACATACACGAGACTTTGTTTTCATTTTCTTGCAATTCATAATGCAGTTCATAATGCAAGGAACAGTTTTTGAAAACTCTTTTAAAACCATGTGCAAATTTAGGTAAGTTTATTATTCGGCATTACCAGCCACAATGAATGTCTAAATTTGTTTGTTCTAATGTTCAGGTTGCTCGAAACCAAAAAAATTAAATTTCGGTTGTGATATAAAACTTTATGCAAATATTCTTTACTGTATACGCAGATTTAATGCAGTTCCATAGATTTACATTTTATATGATCAAATAATATTGATAAACATATTATGTTTAGTTCTAAATCAATTTCATCTGACCAATTCAATATTGTGATGATTTTGATTTTTAATCACTTAAAACAACATTTATTTATAGTTGTATATTAAAAATTATTTAAAATGATCAACCCAATCCCAATGTTATTCTAATAGGAAAATATCACATTTCGATGTGGCTCTTTTATTTTAAGTCAGATTCTCAAAAGTTTTTGGCATGGACAACTTTAGACCAAGCCCTAAATGAGTTCCAATTACAAAAAAATCCCTCAGCTTATTAAATAAATATAATTATGTTTTTGTTTTTTATTATTATTATAAATTTTGTTATTTAACTTTAACGTACACAGGAAATAACGTGCAAAAGATTTCCCTTGTGCCTGTAGGTCAATCAATCGACTCTGGTGGGAGGGGAGGGGTTAGTCATGTAGTGGTAGTGGGAGGGGGGGGGGTTGGTGGGGCGGGAGTTATAGCTTATCTTACCATCTAGCTAATACATAAACACTTTCCCAGCTGATGTTTAAAGTGAGTTGGAAAACTATAAAAATTTTATCAAACTATATATACACTGTAAGGAATAATGCATTAAAACTTAAAAGCTATCTTCAAAATGTTTAGCATTGAATTCACATTTGAGAGAGATTGGCATAATTTTTAACTGTTAATATAGTTTATCATGAAATCCAGGACGATTATGACAAAAAAATAACATGGTTTGATGCATTCAAGTATATCAGTATTTATTTACCTAATCTCCGTTGGTGGCTCTTTAATTTCATTAATTTCCTCGCTTAAAAAATATTTAATCGCATATACAGATTGAGATAGTAAAGCCTTTAAGCGTAGGGAAATGCTTCTGCCTTTGATGGCCACCAATATTTATTTAAGCTTGACTCATTCACCTCTTTTATAATATAATCAAGAAATACACATTTCATCCTTCTCTAAAGTTACGCGTTCTCTTTAAAAAAAAATATATATATACTATCAAACTGCTCAGTATTAATTCTCTCCGGTGTGTATTTTTCGTTATGGTTCTACCATGATTTAATATTAAATTATATTAACCAATTAATATCATACTAAATAATGGCTCAATATAACTTTCTGGAAAGTAAAGCAGTAGATGACCTGCAACTAGCCTTATATATTTTTATTAAAGAAAAAACGCATACACACACAATGTGTTTAGGTTTACCACAAAGACATTTCGAAAGAATATCCCTACATTGGACACATAATCCTGTAAATAATATACGCGTTATAAACTACGAAGCCCGTATTTTATCTCAAGTTGGAATCGTCTTGGATTGGTTTTGGCTCAGCGTCAAGAGAGTACACTGCTGAAAGGACAAGTCGGTGTTACCAAGTCTGATATCAAACTTGAATCCTTCGTTGCATCAGGTTAAAGAACTGAGAACTTTGGATTATCATTGGTAAACGTTTTTACAACATTTCACAAAGCCAGTTGTAATATAATAAATATTTATTATAAACTACATAGGTATTGGTTTTATGAAAAGCTTAAAAATCTTTACGAGCATTTGCTGTGGAGTGCTACTAGATATTGATCAAGTATTACATGTGACATGCTGTCGACAAGGCCTCGGGGAGAACTAGTGTCCCATGACGTTTGAACCCAGCTCTATTATTCATTCCTAGTGGAGGGACAATGATTAGGTAGGTCATTACAAAACAGTAAGGATTTCTAGATCAATCCTACAAAATGAGAATTGCTAACAAGTTCCATTACTTTGTAACATTTTTCTCTTTGTGTGCCAAAATGGTGTAGTTCAAAATTTTTTGATCGAAATTATAATAAAAAATTACAATCAGGTCAAGAATCAGTTTTGGAACAGTTGGAAAGGAGTAGAAATAAAATACTCCTGCAAAAAAATTTTGTTCTTCACGATTACGTCCGCACGAATGAAGTAACCGCATGCTCAGCTCTAAGTTTTTGGTCTAACAATTTAGTGTAGGCTTTATCACCAAAGTTTCATCGATCACTGTGGTATGAATACAAAGTTCTACCCTAAATAAATTGCCTTTCCATTGCAAGAAACTACTTTCAAATACATTTTTTATAATTTAACCTTATAAAAATGAATAATCGGTTATTCAAATTTTTACCGATTTATGACTATTAGCTTAAATATTCATTTCAAATTTCACTATTTTAATTTAATCTTTTTACATGTGCAGAATGTTTATTTTTATTACATTATTAACCATTTTGTTGGTAAATCAAAAGATTTAAACTAACTTATGTAACAATGAAAATACAATAAGAAACTCCAACTTCAAATTTACATTACATTTAGATTTGTTTTAAAACTCAACTAAGAAATAATTGTAAACATTCATATAATAGTTCAACAAAATGTATCTTAAATATTCACCTAAATTTGTAAAATCAGACAATGTAAACACAAAAAATAAACAAAATTTAAAGTACCGGGGACCACCGAGCTTCGCTCTAGAAATAGTATGTTGTAAAATGTTTTAATTTAAAGAGTATATTCCATTTAATTAATTTTGAATTGAGGACTCATGAATCCTCATGAATTCAGTACACCAGGAAATAAAAAAAAGCTTCTCTAGTATCATATATCATAGAAAATTATGTCCACAAGACAAAATATAGCCTTTATGAATTTTCCGGAATATCTAAAAAATGTTTATTGAAAAAGAACTCAATTTTTTGTCTCATTAGTTCCAATTGAATAACTAACTCCACTATGGGGGTTTTTTTAACCCAAATTGGACACAGAAACTCTGTATTGTTTATATTTTTAAGACAATTTTATAAACATCTGATTGCTTCAATTATTTTCTTAGGTAGAAAAATATTGACTTTTTATTCAACTATTTTACAATAGTCATTCACCTTCCGTATATAGCTTTAAGCTAGTAATTTAAAAAATAAATTCTGCCACAAACCCATTTATAAATCTTCCTGGTTCAAGGCACAAACTGATTACAAATCCGTTAATCTAAATCATGGAACAAAATATTTAAATATGAGGCCGTGCGATATACAGGGTGGTTGAAAAGTAACTTGCCCCACCCTTTACTTTTTTGCGATATTTGAAATCGGTTTGCTTCAACCTTTTTTGATATGAGGGGCTACAATAATGATGGTTAGTTAAAAAAAAAAAAAAAATACCCTTAGGGGTAGTGGTGGTAGGGGGTAGCTCAAAATTTTCAATTGGGAAGTATGGTCGACTTTCATTTCATTTTATAGGTCTTGATGAAACAAAACAATTAATTGATATAAAGAAAATAAAAATCGGACCACTAATGAAAAAATTGGCAACAAAAAATACTTTTAATAACCCGCTTCTTAAGAGCATTGTTTTGTGGTAGTAAAAAAATAAACAATCAAACTTTCCAAAATGTAAGAAACACGTTTGAACAGAGATTGTACTACTGTATGGAGGTGGAATGAGGGCAATTTGAAAATTTGATAAAATAAAAGGTACATTAATTTGTCATTTCTTAATGGACTTCTTTAAATGAAGAGATTATTTATGGGTAATCCTGGTTAGTTAGATTTGAATAATTTAAGGGCACCATTTTTTATTAGTGGTCCTATTTTTATTTTCTTTATGTCAATTGTCCATTAAGACAATTAATTGATGAGTTATTTAGTGATTTTATCCACACTTTTATAAAAGTAACCTCCTAATAACAGAGTCAGGTGCATCTGAGTCCCAATATACTTTTTTAGTACAATAACTACATCTAATTAAGCACCCGACATGAGTTCTTTAACATATCTACTGGTCGTCGTTTAGCTATATTATAAACCCTGTGAGAGTAGTAAACTGAGCAGAATTGCGGAAGCTAAACGTGGTAAGATTTCCCCAGTGTTAAGGCCGCAATCAATCGGGCAGCGTGGTGTGTGTTTGGGGCTGGGAGGGTGTCAAGGGGGGTTGTTTGTATGTAAGGGAGGGGGGGGAGTAGGATGCCTCGCCGCACCACATGCCTATACACTGACATGCTGAAAGCTGCTACACTTTGAAACTTATTTATTTCATAAAAACGTAAAGATGTTCAACAGGACGACAATTATTAAATTATAAGCTAACTTGTTTAAGTTTTGCGTGAAAGTTACTTACATATGCAACAATATCTCCAAAGTTATTATAAGTTTGATTCATCAATGAAATTTAACACAGTTTGGAATGGAAATTTAACAAGGTGTAAGGGAGGTCTGTGACTGTTTGTGTGTGGGTGAAGGTTTACCAAATCTACACTCAGAGACATCTTTCTCGCATCATTCTTCCTAAAAAGTGATAAAAGTTCATGCCGAATATGAACTTAATACAATGATCCGCTACGGAAATAAAAATTATTTCGTATAAAAAACTAAATGGTGGATAGCGGTATAACTAAGCCGAAATATATAAAAATTTACTGTACATTTTAGATTTATTTTGATGTATAGATTACGAATATGCATAGCCAGTCACGTATTTTTGTGACACCCTGTATAAATAGGCAAGCATAATTTATTTATTTATTTATTTATTTCCCAACGGCAGATCGCCAATTTACAATAATACACAATGATGGTGGTTTGCAGTAAAATATGACAAATATTAGAACTAACCATAAATTATGCTCTATGAAATGAAGTTAACAATACGAGTACAATAATTCTATATAAGATAAAAGCAACGTATTTAACAACAACAACTAACAATAACAAAAGCAACGTAATGTGTAACAACAACAATAAATACAACAATACAATAAATATATAGGCCTAACAGTACAATAAATAGAACATACATAAATATATAACAATAACAAATAACAGAAACAGTACTTAGTACAAAATGTGCATGTTGGATAGAAAAGAACAACAACAAGAGATCTGCTACGATGTAATATACAATGCAAATAATAATTTAAAACGGTGGCTAGATGTGCTCCCGTCTAAGAGTGAATGAGGCTTGCCTTCTGACTTGAGTAATGGTATCGCAGAAAAGGTCGCAATCCTGAGCGACACGATTCCCCAATCAAATGAAGCGAGCAAGTGGGCTGTTGTAGTCAAAGGATGTGGCGTGGTGTTTACGGCCGAAGAGTTCCTGATGTCTGGTGCGAGTTGGGACTTTAAAGTCTATTGCTGCAAGTAAATCCGGGCAGTCCAGGAGACCTCTGATGATTTTAAGCAGGAGAGTAATATCAGCTACATCTCTGCGTAAAAAGAGTGGATCAAGACGCAGTTCACTGGATAGAGCGGTCACAGGAACTTCCAAGAAGGCAATACCATTGCGCACACCAACCAAACGAATAAAACGTCTCTGCAAAGCTTCTAGCCTTTCCTTGGTACCAATGGTGTATGGAGACCAGATTGGACTGGCGTATTCCAAGGGCTGTCTCACCAGTGCACAATACAAAGCTCTCAGTGCAGCAGGACTCTTCATCCCACGAGTTGTCCTGATGATGAAGCCAAGCATCTTGTTAGCCTGTCTGCATACTCCATCGACATGTCCAGAAAAGGTTAAGTCCTTTTGAAAGGTGACACCCAAATCTCTTATTTTGTCGACTCTAGTTAATTCAACGCCTGAGAGTGAGTAAGTGGCTACAACAGGTGATTTACTTCGATGGAAAGAGACGACAGCACACTTTTGAGGGTTGGCTTGCATACGATTGGCAACACACCAACGGTTCAGGCCCTCCAGGCTGTCGTGAAGAACAGCACAGTCCTCAGAGGATGATATCTCGGCAAAAATCTTTAAATCATCTGCAAAGAGCAGAGCTTTAGCTTCTAAATTGTCCACGAGATCATTTATGAATATGTTAAAAAGGTTTGGGCCTAAAATAGAACCCTGGGGGACACCGGATGATTAAACAAATTGTCTAGATACCATTTGGCCGATTTTAACAACAAGAGGGCGATCACATAAGTAGTCGGCGATCCAAGAAAGAAGGGGATCTACCACGCCATAACCTCTAAGCTTAGAAACAAGGATTGCGTGATCGACCTTGTCGAAAGCCTTGGCCATATCAACATATATAGTGTCAACTTGTGTGTTTCTGCGGAAGGCGGTGAGAACGAATTCCTGGAAGTTCAGAAGGTTTGAGATTGTTGACTTTCCAGGGACGAAACCATGTTGGGCTTGATGTATGATCCTCGAAAAGTAATTCTTGAGCACATCGACAACAATGCTTTCAAAAAGCTTGCCAATTGCAGGCAATATGGTGATCGGCCGATAGTTTTTTACGTTGCTAGGGTCACCACCAGCTTTAGGGATAGGAATGATGTACCCTCTTTTCAAGGAGTTAGGAAAAATTCCATTTTCGAGAGATTCATTAAAGAGATGTCGAAGTGGAGTACACAGTAGGTCTTTACAATGTCGCAGAACGGCCGGGGTTATGTTGTCAAGTCCGGCACCTTTGTTGATATTGAGATGTTCAAGTTTTACTTTTACGTCGTTTGTTGACACCTTAATTGATCCAAGGCAGTCAACAACCGGATAATCCACCTCAGGTGCAGAAGTGGTAGAGGAAGAGAAGATGGAACTGAAGTACGATGAGAAAAGGTTGCATTTTTCTTCAATATAATTGGCTTGCTTGTCGTCTAAATGTACAACATGAGGTAAATCAGGTGACTTTTTCTTTGCTTTAACAAGCCCCCAAAAGACTCGAGGGTTAGAGGAAATGTTGGCTTCTACATGTAATAGGTATTCGTTGTAGCAGTTAGTAGCTAGAAGTTTACAAGTATCTCTCAGACAAGCAAATCGGTGGTAATGTGCCATGTTAAGACTTTCCTTAAAACGTTTGTGTGCAATCTTTTTTTCAATAATTTGTTTTTTGAGGTCGGGAGAAAACCATTTGGGAAAGCGAGGCGTCCCAAAGAGAGTAACAGGTGAGGCTCTTAAAGTGAATTCTTCGAGCATGCCCAAGAAGCGGTCGAACTTAGAGTTAACAGAGCTTGACTCATGGATAAAGCTCAAGTCGGCAGTTGATAGATCCTCATACACCGTAGGGAGATGGCATTTGCGAAGATTGTGACCTGGGTAGCTATCAGATGAGAAGGGAGATTTTTGAAGTGATATGTTGAGAGCTAAAGGAGGGTGGTGTACCTCAGGGACAACCAGGTGGTCATCAGTCCTTGTTATTTCAAGCAGTTTATCCGAACAAAACACCAAGTCCAGTGTGACTCCGCTGTGGTTACGGACATGGTTGTTCTGACTCAGTGAGTGAAGAGCAGCAAAATCATTGAGGCATTCAATAGCCTGAGGGGAAGTCCCCTGCTTTGTTTCGAGATCAAACTCGGGTAAATTGAAATCACCAAAGATTATAATATTTTCAGGGTGGTTTGTCTCTTCTAAGACTTCGCTGGTCGCATCGCAAAAATTTTGGTAGGACATGACTGGACTCGAGGGAGGTATATATACACTACCCAGTAATAAGGTGCTACCAAACTTCATGGACAGGAGCAAGAAGACACATTCGATATTATTTGGTCTGGTTGGAAGTCTCTTTGCAGTTAGACCACTACGCAGCGCAATCAAAGTACCACCTCCGGATGATTTCTGGCTGGTGTTTTCCGATCTATCACATCTGTATAATAGGAAGTCAGTGTCACCTACGATTTCACTATCAGCTATATGAGGTGAGAGGTTGGTTTCACATAAAAGAACAATATCATATAATGAGCATGCAAGGTTTTGATTAAGAGAGTTTAATTTTAAGCGTAAGCCATTAACATTCTGGCAATAGACATTAAGTGAAGTGGCGTTCTTGCCGTTGGGTGATCCTAGTTTTTTGACATTATACATGGAGTGCCATTTACATATTTTATAGTTAGATTAACTTCTCCTGCTTCCTGGCGGGCTTTGAGACTGGAGCGAAGGTTTTCCATGTGCTTCCTCTCCCGAGGAGTGCGATCATGTGATATGGAAACTTCTTTAAACTCTTCCGAGAGAGCATTGGCACGGAAGTTCTTGAAGACTTCAACAGCTTCAGCAGCAGAAGGCATGCATATGAGGAGAGACGTGGTTTGTTACGGGTCTTCTTTCCCAGTCTAAAATAACGAATTTTAGAGAGATGGGTGCTGTACTGAGTGCTATTCAGAAGTTCTGAACGAAATCTGCGTCAGAGGATCCTGGTGAACCGGAGGTAGCCTTGGCGACCTCAGCGAAATTGTGTACAATAATATTTTTTGAGCGTCTCTGCCGATCATTGAGCTCAGACAGTGTATCCTCGATGCATTGTTCACCGTTATCTGATTGGGTATTTTTCAACTTGGATAGCTCCTCTTCTACATTTTTTAAACGGGGCTCAAAATCTCTTATTTTGTCCGATAGAATCCCTAATTCATTTTGTATGGCCCTTACTCCATCTGTAACGTCCTTAAGTTCATCTTTAGTTGCCAAAGTGGAGAGTTTGTTTAAGATTGCATCTAATTTATCTTCAATTGGGGAGGCAACTGCGCTACAGTCAGCTCTGGAACAGTACCAAGGCTTGTCAACATTGTTTGCGTATGCATTATAGGTTGATGTTGACATTGGTATACAATCCTTGTGAAACCAACGCTTACAATCGTTGATAATACGATACGTTAATAATACAATAACATAATATTTATATTATTCCCTCCCGTATTTATTTATTGAAATTTCCATCTCTTTAAATCAAGAACAATAATAAAAAATAAAATTGGTGTTCATTTGAGTTTCTTTACCTCCTTCAGTCTTGACTGGCCTTGAAGAAGAACAGTTTCCCGCAAATAGGAATCAAGATCTATAACACCTTGCCAGCTGAAGTGCGGCAACTCAAGGCAGGTCCATGTAAAACAAGAATGAAGGCACAGCTTATCTCCCTGGCCCCATACTCTATAAATAAAGTTCTTTAGGCGAAAAAGAACACTATCCTGGCTGCCTAAGTCCCAGCCGCCATCTTGTATATCAGGGGTGCCCACAGGGGGGGGGGGGGGGGTTACGACGCAGACTACGTCGTTGAAATTTTGGGGGGGGGGGGTCGAAAATGTGGTATTTTGTCCGAGATGAGGGGGCGATTTTTTTAAATTATACTTTTATAACGAGTATTAAAACAAAAGTTTTTTAAATACACAAGTCATTTTTGACCGTCAATAACTGTATAGAATAGGATTTACCATCAATTTTCCCAAACTGTTGGTCAACGAACACAGTGACTATCTGTAGTCATTTCTCTAAGGTTGGCGAAATCTAGAAGCCTGGTTGCTATGGAAACGAGTGAGCTGCAAATGACGCGCGCTATGTCGTTCGCGGGAGCGGCAGAAGTCGGTGCCAAAGTGTTGACTCACTTGCTCATATCTGTTTTTATTGTATGAAACAACACAAAAAACAGACACATTAAGCTGTTTGTAATTTCGACCGGAAAGTAACGTTTTTCATAGCCTTGGTCAATGAAATTTCACGATACAGAAGTCTGACTGTTGTGCATGTGCGATTACCTCAAAACGTTTAGTTTGTAAGTTAGGCCTATTCAAGGTTTCTATTTTGCTCAATGATTCAAAACCAGACAGTTATTGAATATTGTTCTAAAAGCTGACAATGTATTTAATAAGATCGTATTAAAACCATCCACAAAAAGAAAATTATAAAGATTCATGTGTCCCTGATGATTGATGAAACACCAAAACAAACTAAACAATCAAATACCAAGTTTAGTCTAGACGCCGTGCCTTCCTATTCACGTTGTCAAAGACAAACAGTGACCCTTACACATTTCACTTTTAAAACATAAGAATTTACCTGTATTAGGCTAAACCAGTAAAAAGGTAGGTTAATGTGTATGATGTTGATGATTATTTTAGTTTTAATCTTAATCTTCCGTAACAATTGCATTGGCCCGAGACTTTAAAGAGATTAGAGATATAGGACGTATGCTAACCCTGAGGATAGTCGTGTATTTAAAGGAAATTATACAAATATACTCATCATGCTCCTTAGCATGTGCATTTCTTTTGAATTTTGCATGGTTTGCAAACTGTAGATTAATTAGAATTAAGGATTATGACGATGTCCAGTGCATGTTTGTAATGCTTGACGACAATAAATATTGCTGATTGTTTATTGCTTAATAAATCATGAAAATTGGTTTAGTAGTTACTAAGAAATAACGTTTCAATTGTAGCCCTATAACTTATTAAGATATAGGCCTATAAAGTTTTATAATTTACTCCAAGGCCTACATTCTAACCACTTTTGCAGTTTTTTATTTATTATTTTTTTTATAGATTGCTCAACTAATAACATT